>JAWWEU010000076.1:3090751-3138270 GCA_035583155.1 Acropternis orthonyx | reverse complement strand
CTCACCCAGGTAATTCTTCCCTGCCCCAACCCCAAGTTTTCTTCTCTGGCTAAGAGATGTCATCATCATCATCATCACCTCCCTGTATTACTGGCACCTTCTCTGAGTTTGAGCATCACCTAAAAAGCCCCCCCTGAAAGGTTTATCAGGGGATGACACTGGGGGTGCTCAGGATAAGCCTGGCCGTGGGAAAGGGGCGTGTTATGAACTCCTGTGGGGTCACCAGTGCTGCAGGGCCAGGGGGGTGGGCACACCAAAGCCCATCCAGGCAGTCTGTGCCGTGTTCTGGCCCAAACCTGCTGCAGAGGAGCTGAGAGCCACCAGGAGTTTCTCCCCCGTGGACAGTGAGTGGGTGGATTAGAACACACTTGAGTTGTAAAGTGGTTTGTGTGTAGTGTTTGCAAGCCCTAAAATAACCTGCTGTGTTTGTGTCTGTGGACGTGATGAACACAGGGCTGCTCTTCAATTAACCTCTTGTCTTCTTTCCTCTCTGCTTGCACTTTGGGGATAACAGCAAGCATTCAGAGTGAATGTAAGTGTTCCCTCCCCTCTGGGTGTCCGTGTCCGTGTCCTCTGCGTGGCCACAGCGGGCACGAGGGGTCTGCAGGGGGCTTTGGGGGCTGGGGTGGCACACACTGTGCATGGGGGCATTGCCTGTTCTTGTGGCCAGAAGAGGACCAGCGTCTTCTGCACGGCTGGGAGAGGCACAGAGGGGCTTGGGGGGAGTTCTTGGGAGGGCTCTGTGCTGTCCCTGCAGCAGGAGCCAGGCAGAGGAGCTGCAGGGGGGGGACCAAGAGAGCCCCCTCACGGCTCTCCTTGCCTTTGCAGTGCCTCAGCCCCCCACGATCACCAAGCAGTCGGTGAAGGACTACATCGTGGACCCGAGGGACAACATCTTCATTGAATGTGAAGCCAAAGGGAACCCTGTGCCCACGTAAGTGCCCCCACAGCCCCGCTGTCCCTTGGGGCTGCCTCTGGAGCAGCTCCCTCTGATCCAGCTGTGCCACATCCCCATCAGCCAATCCAGCTGTTGGGCAGGTAAGGACCTCCCTGGGCAAACACACGGTCCCAAACGCGGCCTCTCCTCATGCTTCCAGCTTCTCCTGGACACGCAATGGGAAGTTCTTCAATGTGGCCAAGGACCCCAAGGTGTCGATGCGGCGGCGCTCAGGAACCCTGGTCATCGACTTCCACGGCGGGGGCCGGCCCGAGGACTACGAGGGCGAGTACCAGTGCTTTGCCAGGAACGAGTATGGCACTGCCCTCTCCAGCAAGATCCACCTCCAGGTCTCCAGTGAGTAACCAGAGAGCGGCCCCTGAGGAGGGCAGGGCTGTCTGCAGCCTGGGAGAGCTGGTGGAGAAGGCGTGGAGAGCTGGCGTGGCCTCACCTGGGATGTTGTGGTGGTTTGGGTCACCACAACATAAGATGTGAAGCCATTAGAGAGTGTCCAAAGGAGAGCAGTGGGGGTGGTGAAGCAGCTGAAGGGCACTTGGTGTGTTCAGCTGGAGATAAGGAGGCTGAGGGGAGACCTCATTGCAGTTCCAACTCATTGGGAGGGGCAGAGGAGGGGCAGGCACTGATCTCTGCTCCGTGGGGACGAGGGACAGCACCCAGGGAATGGCCTGGAGTTGTGTCAGGGCAAGGTCGGGTTGGATCTCAGGAAAAAGTCCTTGCCCCAGGGGGTGGTGGGCACTGAGCAGGCTCCCCAGGGCAGTGGGCACGGCCCCGAGGCTGCCAGAGCTCAGGGAGTGTTTGGATGATGCTCTGGGGCACAGGGGGTGACTCCTGGGGATGGGGCTGTGCAGGGCTGAGGGTTGGACTCCGTGATCCTGGTGGGTCCCTTCCAACTCAGCATGTCCTGTGATTCTGTGATCTCAGCCTGCTCCAGCTGTACCTGTGCCCAGGTGTATCCAGGGCCAAGGAGAAGGCAGGGGAGTTATGGCTGTATCCAGCAGGGAAACACTTGATGGATTTAAGGCTATGGATTTCAGGGAGTCCTGCACATCTAGAAATGAAGTTTGCATTGAGGCCACTCCATCGAAACCAGGCCAGCTCCGGTGGGAAGCTCTCTGCAGATGTCCTGCCCTCCCTTCCTCACGTGTCTCTGTTTCCCACGGCAGAGTCTCCCCTGTGGCCCAAGGAGAAGGTGGATGTGATCGAGGTGGATGAAGGGGCCCCTCTGAGCCTGCAGTGCAACCCACCCCCCGGCCTGCCCCCGCCTGTCATCTTCTGGATGAGCAGCTGTGAGTGGGGGCACCCCCTGCACCCCGTGGGCAGCCCCTGCAGGGCTTCAAATAACCAGGTGTAGGGTTGTTACTGCTGGTTTCGGGTTGTTACTGCCTGGTTTAGGGCAGTTTTCTGGGAGTTTGGAGTAGTTTAGGGCAGTTACTGCTAGTTTAGGATTGTTAGTGCTAGTTTAGGGTAGTTTTGGCTAGTTTAAGGTAGTTTTGGCTAGTTTCGGCTAGTTTAAGGTAGTTTTTCTTAGTTTAGGGCAGTTTCTGTTAGTTGAAGGTAGTTTCTGCTAGTGTAGGGTAGTCTGTACAAGTTTAAGTTCTTTACTGTTGGTTTAGGGATATTTATTGCTAGTTTAAGGCAGTTTCTGCTTGGTTGAGGTATGTTCTGTTAGTTTAGGGTTGTTACTGCTAGGTTAGGGTCCTTACTGGTAGTTTAGGGTCGTTTCTGCTAGTTTAGGGTCTTTACTGCTAGTTTAGGGTCTTTACTGCTAGTTTAAGATGGTTTCTGCTAGTTTAGCGTTTTTACTGATAGCTAAGGGTAGTTCCTGCTAGTTTAGGGTTTTTACTGATAGCTGAGGGTAGTTCCTGCTGGTTTAAGGGTCTTCACTGCTCGTTCAGGGCAGTTCCTGCCAGTTCAGGGCCCTTGCCCTGGTTCAGAGCTGGGAGGCACTTGGGTCGGGGCTGTGCCCCCGCGGTGCCCGCTCTGAGTGCCCGCTCTGCCCGCAGCCATGGAGCCCATCCAGCAGGACAAGCGGGTGTCCCAGGGCCAGAACGGGGACCTGTACTTCTCCAACGTGCTGCTGCAGGACGCCCAGACCGACTACAGCTGCAATGCCCGCTTCCACTTCACCCACACCATCCAGCAGAAGAACCCCTTCACCCTCAAGGTGAAAACCAGTAAGTGTCATTGGGGGTGGCTCAGCCTGGGCCTCTCCCACGCAGGGTTTGCCTTCCAGACACCTCCCAGGGAGAAGAATAAATCCTTTCTTTATTTATGGTAGCACAGGAACCAGTTTGGATGAGCAGTGATGGTCCTTGGATGGCTCACCTGGCAGGGAGAGGGGGGTTGGATTCCCTCCAGCATCTCGGGGCGTTGCAGCTCCCCAGCTTGGGGGCTGCAGAGGTGTCTTGGTGCAGGTATCACCAAATCCGTGTGTCTGGGACAAACTGGGAAGTGTTTCAGCATTCCCACCATCCTCACAGGAATGCGTGACACTGAGGGGTCTTTCCCTGGTTTGGAACGCTGGAAGTAGCCTCGGTTTGGTCCGGGTTTGGGTTTAGCTGCTGGTGCTGCACGAGGGGACCGAGTGTGGGGAGCTGAGTGTGTGCCAGCACCTGCTGAGCTGCTCCTTGGCTCCTTCCCTCTGGAATGCGCCCACAGGAGGGATGGAGCCTTCGGGGTGTCACCGTGTGCAGGTGGGACACGTCAGGGTGGGCGATCTCGGTGTCGGGGGCGACACGAGGGGCACTCCCGAGGCTCTCTCCAGAGCCTTTCCACGGGCAGGTCCAGCCTCCAGCAGGTTCTTCTCCAGGAATGAGGTGGTTTGAAGGAGAAGAAGTTCCTGAGGCACTGTGGGGATGCTGGCAGAGGGGGCTGAGCTGAGTCTGCAGGACACGAGGCTCCTGAGTTGGTCCATGGGCTCTGTTTTGGGCAGGTGTGTGCAGAGCACCCAGAAAAATCAGTAATCGATACAAAACATCATCTACAGCCCCTGTCAGATGACTGGGGCCATCACCAGTGAGGGCCAGCTGGGAGGCAGAAGGGTGCTGGCTGTGTTTTGGGGGCAAAGCAGGCACGAGGAGCTCCTGAATCCCAGTGATGGGAGTTTAATTTGGTCTCCCAGCAGCTCAAATTCCCAGTAACGCTGTTAAAGCGACCTGGAAGTGCCGTGAGACTCACGGAGGGCCTGGGGTGTTTTACACCTCAGTGTAACAGCTCCTCCTCCGTGCAAGGCTCGAGTAGAGAATCAGCAATTTAAACACTACAACAGGCTCTTTGCCAGCAGTGGGGAATACGAGCAGGTAATTAATTCTGAATATTTCTCTGTTTACAGAGCTGGGCAGAGAATCCCAGCATTTACCTGTTCGGGACTGAGCCCTGAATTAGGTGTGAGCTGGAGAAATCGTGGCCATTTGAGGGTCGTGTGAGCCTCCAGAGGCTCCAGCCTGACACATTTGTCAAGCTCTCGGAGCAGTGTGGGTGAAATCCCGGCAGATTTCCCTGCACACAGCTACGAGCTCCCCCTCCTGTTCAGGTGCCACCACATCCCTTCGCTCCCAGGCCCTGGAGAACTGGATCCTCTCGTTCAGCTTTCCTTTGGAAACATCCGCTGTGTGATCAGCTGCAAATTCCACCCCAGGAGCCCCTCAGAGCTCTTTATAATTTCAAGAGTTGAGGCTCTAATTTCTCCCCTGTTACTGTGTAAAAAAGTGGTTTATGTTTACGTTGTTCAAAGGGGATGAGCTTTATTTTGTCTCAACCTCTTCGATCATCTCAGCACTGGCTCCTCAGAAAAGGGTTCACCAGCTGCCGAAAACTCAGGGCATGGGATTGCCGTGGGATGCAAGGAGAGGAAAATGGAAAGGCTCCCTGGGGGAGGGATGTGCATTTCCCTGTGGGCAGTTTGTGTGTTGGATCCAGGTCAAGGCAGCTCTTGGGCATCTTCTGGGCTCTCTTAACCCCCTTGCAGAGACACAGCCCGTGGCTCACGACTTGGGGTTTGGGGCAACCACTGAATAGCAGCCCACAGAGCTGGGCAGAAGGTACAGGAATGTGGCTGTGCCACTTCCAAGTGGAAATCAGGGTGTTCTGAGGCACCAAACCAGCACTCGGGGTACCGGTGTGAGCTGGGAAGGGCAGATCCCGCAGCAGTCTGAGGTCAGGGTGATGAATCCCCTCACTGCTCAGAGTGGTGATTAACTTGATTCTTCATCAGTGTTGGCTTGTGCTGGGTGTCAATAAACAAGAGCAGCTTCTTACTGAGGAGCTGGAACACAGTCTACTCTAATTACCTTGAAATTAAAAGGGGTTTTGCAGCAGGTTATGCTTTTAGAACCTAATTATTATTATTATTTTGATCATCTTTACCACTCCTTCCCCACGCTGCTGCCCAGCTGTGCCCAACCCCTGGCTGTGCCCAGCCTCTGCTTTATGCTGGGGAAAAAGTAGCTGGAATATGTTTTCTTTGCAGTTAAGGAACAGAGAGAAAAACCATTTTTTTCCCTCCAAACTGAGAGAAAAACACTTCAAGAGGAAACGTTTGCACCACAATTCCCACACCTTTAGTTGTCCTCCCACCTCTCAGGAGGAAAACAAGCCCTTTTCCTCCCCTTTATGGCTGTGTCTGTGCTGGAAGGCAGCTGTGCTTTTGTCCCCCTGCCCTTGCCTGTTGCCGCTGTGTTTTGGGGAGGTTGTTCTGTCTCCTGTCCTGCCCGTCCCCCACTCGCTTCGTGCCCCCCTGGAAACGCTCACGGTCTTTTGTTTATTGCAGAGAAGCCCCATAACGAAACGTCTTTACGAAATTACACTGCCATGTACAGTGGTGAGTCAAGCCTGGCTTCTGGAGCCCCTCCTGGTTTAACCCTCCTGCCTAACTAACCCCACTGACCCCGCACTAACTGGGCACACCACCCCTCCCCGTCCCCTCGTGGCTTGTGGCCTCAACTTTGCCAAAAATGTAGTGACACAAAATGAGCCAAACGGCCCCAAAGCGCCCTGGAAGTTTTCGGGATCTCAAATGAGTGAGGTTTCAGCTAATTAAGAGGATCTGCAGAGCCCAGCTTGAGAGGTGTTTGGGTTAAGAGGCTCTGAGCGAGCCCAGATTGTTCCCTTGTGTCTTGTCCTCGGCAAAGGCTCGTGATGTAAAGCTCAGACCCACCACCCCTCTTCTCTCTGTCACCAGAAAGAGCATCTCGTGTATTTGCAGCTAAAACCAGGCAGTGACTGGGAGAGGGGGGGAAAAAAAGAGGAATATTTGGTCTCCTTGAAATCTGGGTGTGCTGTTGCTGTCCAGGGAGGCTGGACATGTGCTGGATGCCCTTTGTCTGGGCAGGGAATTCCCTCTGGATCCTGCCTCTGCTGGGAGAAGCCCATCCCAAACTCATCAGTTATGGTTCAGGCACAAAACCATGCAGGTCCCCAGGGCAGGATCACTGCCCTGGGGATGGATTGGAATTGTCATGGACGTGATGGGATAATGTGGGCAGAGCCAGCATTTGTTAGGAGTGGGACGATGGGGCTGGTTGAGAGCGCAGGCAGTGCCAGGGGTGTGAACCCCTCACCAAAGACCCCAGCTGCCCCCAGATCAGGTGTTTCCTTGGGCAGGACCCACTTTCTGCCCCTCCTGCTGCTTTTGGGGCCGGGGCTTGTGTGGCAGCGGGGTGGGGACAACCCCAGTGATGCCCCACACCGGTGCCCACAGTGCCCTGGCATGAAATCCCTCAGCTCCCCTTGGGCCTGGCACAGCCCAGGGCACTTTTTATTGTGCCACGAGGACTTTTGGGGACAGGGAGGGCTTTTGCCAGCCAAGAGCAGACAGAGCTGGAGTGTGAGAAGAGCGGGATGTGCCAGGGGAGGGCACTGGGGTCGGTGTCCCCGGTGGGCAGCCCTGCCCTCCCGAGGGAACTGGGGTGCTGGCATCAGGAGCAGGAGGCTCCTGGGGATGCTGAGGAGCTGGGGAGGGAGAAGTGCTGGGGGCAGCGAATGGGCTGGGCACGGTCTGAAAATACTTGGAGCAGTGGCTGTGGAAAGGGATTGTCAGCAAAATCAGCTTCCGTGGGAGCTGCATGGATGGCATCATTCCTCAAGGAGAAAGGAATGGGAGGAGATGCCTCTACAGGGACAGGGACAAAGAAATCCAGTGGACAGTGGTGATCCTGGGCTTCCTCATCTCCCACTGCATGTTTTTGTTCAGGAAAAAAGGGATGCTTAAGAGGTAGGCAGGAAAATGAGATTTTTATCTGCACAACCTGAAAGATTTCTGTTCTATTTCTATTTTAGGATAAACTCTCTGCTCTTTGTATTGTAAGGATTATTTGCACTTAACATCCCCTAGAAAACTTCCTGGCTCCAGTGAATTCAAATCAGTCACTCACATCTGAATTCCAACCCAGCACTCAATTAATTAATAGTTAATGAGCTGGTGAAATAATTCGTACCCCCAGCCCTTTTCCTTGTTGCTGACCCCGTGTTTCTCCCTGGAATGACCTGTCTGGCTGTGCTGGCCACTGGAACCAGCTGGGGCAAGCAAGGAGCCTTTGGGATGGGGAGAGGGGCATCAGCATCCCAAGGATTTGCGGGATTTGGGGGTTTTGGGGCTCTCAGCCCCTCTGCCTTGGGGTGCTGCTCCCTGTGCTGTGGGCACAGCTCCAGAGCCAGCTGGCAAAGGGATGTCCCGAGGCTGGGAGTCCCATTCCTGGGATCAGGGACATCCCCAGGGATGTGGGACCTGCTGTGTGGAGGTGAAGTTTGTGGGACAGCTGTCCCAGACTGCCCCCAAGGGCCAGGATAACCACAGGAGATGCCACCCAGCCCTTCTCCCCACTCGGAGTGAGGGCGATGATTTCCTGGCTGCAATTACCGAGGAAAAATGAGCTGGAAGGATTAATTGGATATTTATTAGCAGACGCTTCTCACCTCTTTTTTGTTTTTTTTTTTTTTTTTTTTAATGGAAATGAAAGCCTGTTTTGTTCTTTCTTCTGTGTCTTTTTGGCAAACCTGCAGGGTGTTTGGAGCTGGCAGAGCAGGAGGAGAGCAGATGGGCTGTGGCTGCGTGTGCACAGCCCTGGACAGGAGAATTGCAAGGGAATTTTTAGCTGCCGCCAGGTCAGGACGTTGGGAGGGAGGGGGAGACATGGATGTTTCTGGGATCCAGTTTCACAGAGACAGTTTGGAAGCAGAGGCTATTTTTGAGCAGAAATAAATAGCCAAGGGATTTATTTTTCCAGTTCTGGTGCATCCAAGGGGATGAGTGAGACTTTGCAGGATGGCTGAGAGCTTCCAGCTGCAGCTTCCACAGGCTCAGAGCTGGAGCAGAACCTCTGCCTGGGAATATTTGTGGCTTCTCCTTATTAGCCAAATATTTATTAGTAGTGTTGCACTGAGGCAAAAAGTTTATCAGCTATGCAGTGTTGTTGTTAGGTTTATTAAGCAAGTGGATAGGGTACTAATTTATCCCCCTTATTTTTAATTTTCATCATTAATATATGGCTCATAAAATTTGGCTTGCACTGCTGCTTAGCTCTTTGAGTTCTGCCACGGGCTCCCGAGCCAAGGGGGTCCAAAGGGAGGGAGTCCTGCAGCCAGTTGGCTGCTAAAAGCCAGTGAAATAATATCCCACTCCCCTAATCAGATGAGAAGCTCAGGAGTGGGGCTGGAGATGTGGGAGCTGGGATAAACTCTGGCCCTAAGCCCAGCCTCTGGCTCTGCCATCCCCCACGGAGCCCGGGGTGGGTTAACCAGGAATGAGACCCTCCCCAGGAGCAGGGATGCAAAGGGCAGCATCTGCCCGCCTGGAGGTTGGCCCTTCAGGATAAAGTCCAGATGTGCCACCCTGGTAATCCATTAATCGAATAATTGACTAACCTGCTGTGGATCCCCACGGATCCCGGGGCCGTGGGGGTGCGGGGCAGGTGGGATGTGTCTCCAGCTGATGGGAAGCTGTTTCCAAGGCGTGGATTAACTCCTGACGTTGGGTTTTGCTGCCCTCGTACCAGGTTGGCGGGAACTCCAGGACAGCCCCTGTCTCCTCTTTCGCCTCCTTTTTCCCCTGGCACAGCTCTGGAGGCTTTGGGCATCCCCAAAATCCTCGTGGCACTGCCCACTGAGCCAGGGAAGCTTTGGGGGAGCAGGAGAGGGTTTGGGCTGCACCCCGAGCTCCTGCTCCTGCACCAGGCTGGGCTCTCCCCATGGATTCCTCCAGTATTCGGAGTGTCCCTGTGCCAACCCTGCCCATTCCACCCCCTTTCCTAATCTCATAACTTCCATCTCTGCTACTGCTGCTTTCAAACCCATCTCATCCTGTTTTGTTTTCACTGATCCAGATGTAGGTTAATAATTCCACTTATTCATGGAATTTATTCCATCAATAATTAATTTCCCCCCCTACAAGGAGACCTTCACTGTGTGTATCTGTAGAGAGTTGTCTTGTGTCTTCCTGTGATTTTCTCCTATTAAATTCCCTGTCCAGTCCTGAAATGTGTCATTTTGGTCACTGAGTTGTTCCTTTCCAAAGGGCACTGTCCTTGCAGCCCTTAGGAAGGCTGGAAAACCTCTTTGGTGCTGCTGGAGCCCCAGGCAGTGCCAGGATGCTCCACATTCCAGAGACCTCTGTGTTGTCTGAGTAAACCCTTCCTGTGCCCATTTTGTCCTTCATTCCGTGTTTGTCCATCAGTGTTTCCCAGTCTCATCTGATTTCAGCCCGTTCCTTGTGCCAGAGGCAGCGATGGGCAGGAAAGGTGGGAGCTGATGGTGCAGGGACCATTCCTGTGGCTCAGCTCCCTCTGCCCACCCTCTGCTGCTCCTCTGCCCCCCTGCCTGCCCAACATCCTCTCTCCACCCTGTTATTTTTGAATTTCAACGTGATTTTGAGCCCTCCTCTCCTTTCCAGGTGCATTTCTGGGTGACTCGGGGAGGTGACACCCTGTCACGCCTCCCGCGTGTTTCTGGCAGAAGGAGAGTTTAAAAGCACCGTGTTTTGTTTCTTTGTTTTTTGTTTCCTTTTTCTCTCCTGCTGATTCCAGCCCGAGGGATCACGGAAACCACTCCCAGCTTCATGTATCCCTACGGGACCTCCAGCAGTCAGATGGTGCTCCGAGGGGTGGATCTCCTGCTGGAGTGCATCGCATCCGGAGTGTACGTACCCTGGGCAGGGGGACAGGGCGGCCCCCAGCCATTCCCAGTGGGATCAGGGGGTGGAAATACCTCTGGCTCGGAAAAAGGGATCACTGCTCCCTTTTAGCAGCTGTTAACAGTACTCTCATCACCTACTTGGAGCATAAAAGCATTGAGAAAATGGGGAACTGAGGTTTGCAGGCGTCTCCAGATACTTGTCCAAGGATAGATAATTCCCCACTGGTTTGTCCTTAGATCTCTGACTCTCCTGGGAACTCCTCACCACACTGTGAGCGAGGACAGTTGTGGTCCATGTGCCCCCAGACCAGCCCAGTGCTGGTCTGCCCACGGCAGGGGGCTTGGAAGGACATGGTCTCTAGGGTACCTTCCAACCCAAAGCGTTCCAGGATTCTCTGATTCTGCATCCCCAAGCACAAGCCATGAGGTGAACCCTGCTCCTGGTGGCACTCCTGGTTTAGGGGTGGTGATAGGAAGGAGGGTGTCCCAGCGGTTGGATCAGTCCTTCTCCCTGCATGTGAGCGATTCCCGGTGCAGGATTACCAACTATTTACCTTTAGGATCACTTTCCTGTCTGGCAAAAACATTTATCTCCTCCCCTCTCCTTAGACCAGCACCGGACATCATGTGGTACAAGAAAGGAGGAGAGCTCCCGGTGGGCAAAACCAAGCTGGAGAACTTCAACAAGGCCCTTCGCATCTCCAACGTGTCCGAGGAGGACTCCGGGGAGTATTTCTGCCTGGCCTCCAACAAGATGGGCAGCATCCGCCACACGATCTCGGTGAGAGTGAAGGGTACGTCACCTTTACCTTCCCATCTTTGGGACCTCCACGCCTGGAGCTCTGAGGGGGCAGCTCTGACTGCTGGAAGGGGTGGTGGGGGCTTGCTGGAAGGGTGGGTTCTGTGTCCATTTATCCCTGTGTCTGCAGAGAATCGTGGAATTGTTTGTGTGGGAAGAGATCTTAAAGACCAACCAGTCCCACCGCCTGCCATGGGCAGGGACTCCTTCCGCCAGCCCAGGTTGCTCCAAGCCCTGTCCAGCCTGCCCTTGGACACATCCAGCTTCTCTGTCCAACCCATGCCAGGGCCCCTCCCCACCCTCACAGGGAACAATTTCCCCCTCGTACCCAATCTAAACGCTCTCTTTCGGTTTTCAAGCCCAAACGGACCCAAAAGCAGCGTGAGACCCGCCCTCAGCTGAACTTCACTGACATAACTGGTTGTGTTTTAGTGTGGCCAAGGAGGGGGAAGAAGGGGACCCCCACCCTCCCTGCCCCCCTCTGGAGAGGACACTGTCCTACCTCCCCAGGGAGCAGTGGGGTGGGGTTGGGAGCTGGCAGGACCTGCTGCCCGTGCAACTGGTGCCTTGGTGTGTCCTGCAGCTGCCCCGTACTGGCTGGATGAACCCGAAAACCTGATCCTGGCCCCCGGCGAGGACGGGCGGCTCGTGTGCCGCGCCAACGGCAACCCCAAGCCCTCCATCCAGTGGCTGGTGAATGGAGAGCCCATCGAAGGTGAGAGGGGGGTCTGTGCCTCCCTCACAGCAAACCTGGCCAGGGACCCCGAGGCTGAGCACGAGCCGGAGCTGCTGTCGGGGTGTCGGGCACTGCTGGGGGCTCCAGCATCTCACACGTGTCTGTACTGCTGGTTTAGGGTTGTTTCTGCTAGTTTAGGGGGTTTTACTGCTAGTTTGGGGCACTTTCTGCTAGTTTGGGAGTTTTACTGGTAGTTTAGGGTTGTTTCTGCTAGTTTAGAAGCTTCACTGCCAGTTTAGGGGAGTGTCTGAGATGGTGCCGGTTGAACCACGGGCTCCCTTTGGGCTGGGGAGGTCACGTGCCACCATCTGCTTTTATGGGGGCCGAGGTGGAAAGAAGTGTAATGATGCTTTGTGGTGGACTTGGAGCTTGAACTCGAGCTCGAATTTAAAGAGTGCTCTCTTGTTTGGAAGCCTCTGCCCCCAACCCGAGCCGGGAGGTGGCCGGGGACACCATCGTGTTCCGGGACACGCAGATCGGCAGCAGCGCCGTGTACCAGTGCAACGCCTCCAACGAGCACGGCTACCTGCTGGCCAACGCCTTCGTCAGCGTGCTGGGTGAGCCCTGGAGGGGGGGACAGTCCTGGCAGCCCGCTCTTCATGCAAGCCAGGACTGGTGTGGGTTGGAAGGGACCTTAAAGAACAGGCAGTTCTGTGCCGTGGGCAGGGGTGCTGCCTGCTAGCCGAGGTTACTCCAAGCCCCGTCCGACCTGGCCTTGGACGCTTCCAGGGATGGGGCAGCCGCAGCTTCTCTGGGCAGTCTGGGCCTCGTCACCCTCACAGGGAAGAATTTCATCCTAACATCTAATCTAAATCTGTCCCCTTTCAGTTTAAACCCCCTTGTCCTCTCACCATCTGCCCATGTAAATAGTTGTCCCCCCTCTTTTGTAAGTCCCCTTTTCCCTGCAGAAGTTCTCCATTTGCTTTCCTCTATGTCATTAGCACTTCACAAAGGTTTCTGGCCTCTGCAACTGGGCTTTGGAGTAGAAATCCCTTGCCCTGGACCTGCCAAGCCAAGCAAGGCTGAGTGAGCCCTTACACATGAGCTGAGTCATGTAGCCAGGCTGGAAGGGGAGAGGAGAGGGTCTGGAGAAGCCCTCCTGGGTTTTGAATGTGCCAGTGGACAAAAGAAACATGAAGAGAGGGAGGGAAAGACTGGAAAGGA
Source organism: Acropternis orthonyx (assembly GCA_035583155.1). Lineage (NCBI taxonomy): Eukaryota > Metazoa > Chordata > Aves > Passeriformes > Rhinocryptidae > Acropternis > Acropternis orthonyx. The sequence goes on along the minus strand of JAWWEU010000076.1, from coordinate 3,125,487 downwards.
GCAGCAGAACCTGGGCACTGGTGTCTTCTCCTCCTGCATGGCTGTGCTCTGTGCTGTTTGCAGATGTCCCCCCACGGATATTGGCTCCCCGCAACCAGCTCATCAAGGTGATCCAGAACAACAGGACCCGGCTCGACTGCCCCTTCTTTGGCTCTCCCATCCCCACCCTGCGATGGTAAGAGCTGCAGCACGTCCCCTGCAGGGCTGAGGGCTGGGAAGCGGGGGGTTTCCTGCTCTTTCTTCCCTTACAACAGCACCTTGTGGTGTTGTGAGGTTCAAGAACGGCCAGGGGAACACGCTGGATGGAGGGAACTACAAGGCACACGAGAACGGGAGCTTGGAGATGCTCATGGCTCGGAAGGAGGACCAGGGCATCTACACCTGCGTTGCCACCAACATCCTGGGGAAAGCAGAGGCCCAGGTTCGCCTGGAGGTCAAAGGTGAGGCTGTGAAGGGCTTTGGGTCAAAAGGGTCTCTTGGATCTTCTGCAACTTGCAGTAGGAATGCCAATTTTGGTCAAGGGGGGTTTGTTGTGCGCCCCAGTCTGTCAGCAGGACAGGCACTGTGATTCAGAGCTGGAATCCTGACAATGGCACAAATTCTTTCTTAATGCTGGAAAAAACCAAGGCTGTGGATACGCTGGAGCTGTAGAAGGGCTTGGTGTGGGCTTTGAGCTGGGAGATGCCATCAGCACTGCAAACAGAACAACAAAGTGTTCCTCAGGGTTAGCTGAGGGCAAGAAAACATCTTCGGAATTGTTTCTGCCAGGGCTTTCCCTGTTCAGCAGATCTGATTGCTGACTCAGAGAGCTGAGGGCTTTTAAAGGGTCGGCATGCATTAATGGCTTGTTAAATTAATTTAGTTGTATCACAGACCACCCATCCATCAAGCCGGACAAACACGACACGTGTGTGTCCTTTCCAAGTAACGCTCCTGAGCCAAGAGCCAGGAATTTGGAGCCTGACCCTTCCTTTCTGACCCGGTGCAGACCCGACCAGGATTGTGAGGGGGCCCGAGGACCAGGTGGTGAAGAGGGGCTCCATGCCTCGGCTGCACTGCCGCGTCAAGCACGACCCCACGCTGAGGCTCACGGTCACCTGGCTGAAGGACGAGGCCCCCCTGTACCTGGGAAACAGGTCTGTGACTAAAAGTTCCGTGGATCTTCTCTCCTGGGATTGCTGGACTTTTTGCGGAGTGTTTCAGGGATAATACGGATAAACACTGGGTTCCCATCTAGGCAGATTTGGTGTTCTTGATACTTTTAATTTACCAGCTCCTTCCAACAGACACTGCTTTGCGACTGCAATTGATTTATCAGTAAATCAAGACTTGGCTGTAGGTTTTGTTTAAAGCTGTTTTAGGACATCTTGATAAAATGGGTGAGTTAATAACAACCTGCCTCAAAATTAATATTTATCTGCTGTGAGTGGTGCAGCTTTAATTTCCTGGCTCCCTTCTGAAGAAGGGAGATCTGATCCCAGGGCAGGAGCCTGAAGGTGTGATTATTCCCCAGACACACACCAGGGCACATGTGCTGCTTCCTTAGGAAATGAGGATTCCCGGAATAACTCAACACCTCCTTAGCTGATAAAATCCTGAGACCAGAGACATTCTCCTCTTCTGGCTGGGCTTTGAGCTGTGTTTTGGCAGAGAACAGTCAGCCCTCAATCCTGCTGCCTGGGACAGTTGTGTGACTGTTGTTTTCTTGAAGGATGAAGAAAGAAGACGATGGCCTGACGATATTTGGCGTGGCTGAGAGGGACCAAGGGGATTACACGTGCGTGGCCAGCACGGAGCTGGACAAGGACTCGGCCAAGGCTTATCTCACCGTGCTCGGTAAAGCTGCCCCCACCCCACACCTGAGGGCGGGATCTTTAATAGAACAGACCCACTTCAAGGTCAGGCTGAAAGGTCTGTGCTCACCAAATTGCCCTCTGGATGCTCAGGGAGGTGCTGGCAGAGCAGTTGTGCCCTTGCAGGGCTCAGCAAGGACGAGCTGCCTCGTCTCAGGCACCGGCTCTGAACTGGAGTCGAAAAAACTTGTGTTTGAGAGGGAGAAAATACAAGAGCAGTTATTGCATACGGCCAAAAATATCCCCATGTGGATGTTGAAGCTCTGGGAGAACAGTCCTAAATTTGGCAGTGAATTCAGGGGGTGTTGGGGTGCTGGGCAACGCTGGAAACCAGGGGTGACCCAGCCGGCCCTGGCCCTGCGTGTCCCCTCTGCAGCACAGGGAGGGACAGGCAAAGCCCATTCCCCTTTGGTGCTCACTGTGAGATTTCCTTGGAAAACACAGATTTATCATCCCCTGCCCTTGGCCACCTCAGATTCCCGGGAATGCCACGACTTGCCAGTGCCACCGCAGTGCCCTCCAACAGCTGGAGCGCAACATGAACCCCAATCCCTAATAATTCCACTGGGCTTGATTTATATCCCTTCCTCTCCCCCTAATAGCTCATTAACTCCACATCAGGCTGATGTTTCCCCTTGGCTGTGCATTCCAAACATGACCAAAGCTGTGAGGGCGTGACTGGAAGTCTCTGGGGGAAGGATGTACCTGCTCTGCTGCCCAGACTGGATCGATTCCTTCCCAAATCTGTAGCTGTGTGTGTAACTTTATATTTGCCAGGTGCTCCTTTGGCCACCCAAGCTTAATGACTAATCTAACCCCGTTAACAACCACTGTCTTACCTTGCAGCCGTCCCTGCTAACCGTTTGAGAGACTTACCCAAAGGTAATCAGCACTAATTCGTTGCCTCTCTTTTATTTTCCGAGTTGGTTTTGGTTTGCCTCGTCCATAACACCAGCAGAGAAGTGTAGCAGCTGAAAAACCTGGGAGCTGATGCTTCCAAGTCCCCCTCCAAGTTGTCCTTCAAAACGCAGCCAGATGGCCGTGGGTAGGAAGATCCTGTGCCATGACATTTTCTGTCCCAAAGTGCCAGTTCCTGAGTGCAAGAATCACCAGTACTTGAAAACAACGAGACCTGCTGGGAGAAAAAAAAAAAAAATCCTGTTGAATCCCTTGACCTTTACCTGGAAAGGATTTATTCCTATTCTTGCGTGAGCTGGTTCTTGTGACCAGACAAAGGAACCAGAATTGTCTCCAGGGGATTTCCAACAAGGCTGTGTTTCCACTTTCTGTCCTATTTGTTTGCATCTCTGTTTTGGACAGCTGTGTGTCAGGTTAAATATCCCCCTGCTGAGCCACTGCCTGGTGGTGCTTCCACTGCCAGTGGTGCAGGGATGGGGAGGGTTTCAGGGCAAGGCACAATCCGTGCTGGGCCACCGGGAGCTGCAGGGCGTGGGTTGTGCCCCAGAGCACGTGTCCTGGCACGGGTCTGGGTGAAGGCCAGCCGTGGGAACCGGGACTGCCACTCCTGGGACAATCCCAGCCTCATTTCTGTCATTCCTCGGCCAACAGAACGGCCTGACCGGCCCCGTGACCTGGAGCTGACGGACCTGGCGGAGCGGAGCGTGCGGCTCACGTGGATCCCCGGGGATGACAACAACAGCCCCATCACAGGTGTGTCCCCAGAGCCCCCCTGTCCCCCTGCCCAGCACGGGGACCCCCCACCCCCACCCCGTGCCAGCCCAGCCCTTCACCCGCCCTGCCCTCTCGCCCAGACTACATCGTGCAGTTTGAGGAGGATCGTTTCCAGCCGGGAATGTGGCACAACCACTCCAGGTACCCCGGGAGCATCAACACGGCCCTCCTGAGCCTCTCCCCTTATGTCAACTACCAGTTCCGGGTGATTGCGGTGAACGACGTGGGCAGCAGCGTGCCCAGCATGCCCTCAGAGCGCTACCAGACCAACGGGGCACGTGAGTACCCCCCGAGCCCAGGAGCAGGCTTAGGGTATCCATTAGGGAGAGGGTCTTTAGGGAGACTGGGATTGGGCGTTGGAATGGGCTGCCCAGGGAGGTGGGGGAGTCACCGTGCCTGGAGGTGGCCAAGAAGAGAGTTGATGTGGCACTGAGTGCCACGGGGTGTGGTGTGGGGTCAAAGCTTGGACTCGATGCCAACCCAGTTGATTCTGTGGCTGGGGTGTGATTTTCTGTATCAAATCCCCGAGCCTGTGGCTGATGAAATGCAGAGCAGTATGGAAAACTCAAATGGAAGGAGTCGTGCCAAGGTCACTCCAGTAGAATCTGCTGAAGGAAAACCCTGGTTTCACAAGAGGAGCTTTCTTAAGGAAGTTTTTCATCCTTTCTGACCACAGGAAGCTCAGGAGTCTGTTGGAAAATTAGACTCAAGCGTAAACTAACCACTGGCATAAAGGCATTTTGTCCCAAAACTGCCATTCATTGTCCGCTGTCAAAGCTGACCAGGAGCCCACATCGATGCTGAGAGGGTGGGCAGGCCCTGGCACAGGATTCCCAGGGAATTGTGGCTGCCCCATCCCTGGGAGTGCCCAAGGCCAGGTTGGACGGGGCTTGGAGCACCCTGAGATAGCGGAAGGTGCCCCTGCCCATGGCAGGGGGTGGCACTGGGTGGGCTTTGAGGTCCCTCCAACCCAAACGGGTCTGTGATGCAGAAGTGAACACGCTGCAATCCACAACCAAGACTCGGGTCTTCAGTTTGTCTGCCCAGGGCTTTGTTTGTTGGAGCATCCTCGGGAAGACTCAGCACACCAGGAGTTCTGCCGCACTTCATCCTTTGCCCCTTGCCAGAGGTTTCTGCAGGATGTGCTGGCATCTAGTGTTGGCTGCCGACATTGCCCGTCGTGGTTCAGGTCTCAGAGTGACAGACTCGGCTCCTGGGGCTGCTTCTCAATGGCTGTCTTTCAAAGATTTAGGACATTTAGAGGTGGGGGTGGGGGGGAAAGAGCCTCCTAAATAAATGGCCTGGTTTTCCAGGGTACTGAGAGCCTCATGTTCCATTAACCTGAATGGGAACTTCTGGAAAAATCAGGCCATTAACTTGTGTCTTGGAAGTATTTCTGGCTTGCACAGTGAAAGGGGTTTTAACCACTCAGATGGTAACTTTTCAACATTATAAAATGCCTGTTTTTCTTTTTTTTTTTTTTTTTTCCCCCGACAATGTGAATTTCAGGTCCTGAAATCAACCCAACAGGAGTTCAAGGTGCAGGGACCCAGAAAAACAACATGGAGATAACCTGGACGGTGAGTCCTTCTCTGATGCCTTTTGGACCTGGAGTGGCAGGACAAGAGGGAATGGCTTCCCACTGGCAGAGAGCAGGGATAGATGGGATATTGGGAGGGAATTCTTGGCTGTGAGGGTGGGCAGGCCCTGGCACAGCCTGCCCAGAGAAGCTGTGGCTGCCCCATCCCTGGAAGTGCCCAAGGCCAGGTCGGACGGGGCTTGGAGCCACCTGGGCTGGTGGGAGGTGTCCCTGCCCATGGCAGGGGGTGGGATGAGGTGATATTTAAGTACCTCCCCAACCCAGGCCATTCTCTGGTGGTTCTACGATGAAATAAAAAGCAGAAGATACAAGAGAGGCTGTTGTTAGTGCCTAGAAGGAGGTTTGTGATTAAAAAAGCCCAAATTTGCAATGGTGTAAATCAAATAAAAGGTGTTGGATAGCAGAAGTTAGGGAGGGTCCTCACAGTTCCTTACGTAGTTTGGAGGATTTACAGAGCAGCTCTTGCTTTGCTGTTTGTACCAGCAGGTGTCATCCACAAATAAGGCATGAGCTGTCAGGAGGCTTGAAACTGCACTGGGAATATAGACTGGAATACAAGGATAATATATACGGAATATATATTGTATGTAGTCTAGATCATGTACATATTTGATTTATTATATATAATATTATATATATATATAAGCAACCTGGTCAAGTGAAAAGTGGCAAGGGGTGGAACTGGATGAGCCTTAAAGTCTCTTCCAACCCAAAGCATGCCAGGATTTTATGATTCTAGGAATACGAGGTTCTTGGTCCTGCCTTGGCTCCAGAAGGCAAGAACCAGGTACGTCCCTGCCTGGGAACTGACCTCCTTTGAGACTTGCTGATGGAACACGGAATAAGACCCAGCTGCTGAGCAGAACCTTTTGGAGCTCCTTGGAGTGAAACACACTTCTTTTTTTTTTTTTTTTCTTTTTTTTTTTTCCTCCCCTTCTCCTTCTCACTTTGTCTCTCTGTTTCGGTCCCTGAAGCCCCTGAATGCAACTCAAGCTTATGGGCCCAACCTCAGGTACATCGTGCGGTGGCGGCGGCGGGACCCGCGGGGCAGCTGGTACAACGAGACGGTGAAGACCCCCCGGCACGTGGTGTGGAACACGCCCATCTACGTCCCCTACGAGATCAAAGTGCAGGCTGAGAATGACTTTGGCAGAGCCCCCGAGCCCGACACCTACATCGGCTACTCCGGGGAGGACTGTGAGTACCAGGGGTGGTGAGTGCCCAGGGCAGGAGCCCACCCGGCTCGGGGGGTTGCCACCTCTGCCCGGGGCACGGGCGCAGCTTCACTGGGCACAAAAATCCAGTGCCGGGTTGGACGGGGCCTTTGGAGCAACCTGGTGTGGTGGAAGGTGTCCCTGCCCGTGGCAGGGTGAGCTCCAGGGTCCCTCCCAACCCAAAGCATTCCATGAGTCCGTGCCTGGATCCCGTTCTGGGCTCCACCTGCACCACCCAAGTGCCCCACCCTCTCCTTTGTGACACCCAGACAACACTCTGAGTGTGCAAACCTGCAGGATTTCCCTGAAGGTGGACTCTGGCTGTATTCCAACAAGTGGCTATTAAACGTTCTGCCCCTGACATCTGCGGAGCACCGAGTTCATCTCGGATGAGAGAGGTTTTATGCACGGCCAAAGGGTCCTTAGTTCACCCTGCACTGGATTCTTGTGCCTCTCTGATAAAGCCTCAGCTAAGCCCCAGCTTGGGCTCCTGTTTGCAACACGTTGGCTCAGCTTATCTTCCTTTAAACCTCTCCCTTGGTCACACAGAACAGCTTGTTTAATTATCTTTTTACCTTTTTCTGGGCTGCTGGGTATCACCTTCTGTGCTTGTAGCATCTGAGACTCTAAACTCCCATTATCCTGTTGGGAGAACTGCTTAAGTTTTATAGAAATACATATTAGTTTGTGGTTTGGGGCCCTTTTCTGTGTGGCTTCAGGATTACCAAGAAGGAAGGTGGATAAACCAGGTGAGAACCCACGAGTCCGGGCTTGAAGTCAAGGGGCACAAACAGGGCACAGAAATCTGAAGTAAAGCTGCGATTTTGGGCCTGTGATGGCACAGACAACACATCCTGTACCTGAGGGCTGGCACAGGTTAAAAAAGACACGAAAAAAAACCCTCAAAAAAAAAATAGTCTCTACCCTGTCACTTGTGAGTCGCTTCACAAATAACTGCAGATTTCTCCACACAGCTGTAAACAGCAGGTAAAACCCCAACCGGATCAAATTCAGATTGATGGCTGTGGAAATAAGGTAGTTTGGGAACTTTGGGGTGTAAGAGTGGCCAGGTGAGGCAGGAGGGGCTGGGAGAGGGAGGGGAGCCAGAGCTTGCAGCAGGAAGCCCCTGCTATGAACTGGATCCTGATGGTTGGAGGAGTGAAACACAATTTTCATGACGGGTGAAATGTGATTTCCATCTTTTCCCCCTTCCCACGGCAGAGCTGCCGTTCGCAGCATCCCAGGGTGGCTGTGATGGGGAGCCCATGGCAAGGGCAGGGGGGTGTCCGTGTGTCCGTCTGTCTGACCCCTAGGCTCCTGCTGACCACTGTGCTCTGTCCCTGCCCGCCCAGATCCCAAGGCTGCGCCCACCGACGTTAGGGTTAGAATTCTGAACAGCACTGCCATTGCTCTGACCTGGACACGGGTGCACCTGGACACCATCCAGGGACAGCTCAAGGAGTACAGAGTGAGCAACCCCAAAGCTCTTGGGCACTGACCTTTAACACTTCTAACCTTCTAAAATTCCTGGGTGGCACCTCATGGAGCTGCCGGTGATGGGGATGACGGAAAACTCTCCTCCGGCCACCAGGACGCTTTGGGCACTCTGGGTGCAGAGCACAAGGGCTGGGCTCTGCTCTGGAGCAGCAGCAGCAGCAGCGAGGAAGGGTTGGTTTGCTCTTTGTGGTGCCTCGATGGGGCTGGGGACATCTCCTGTTTGCTCCCCCAGGGCCGGGATGGCCCTTCCCAGCGCCTCCCTGCAGGATCCGGGGTGCTCAAAGCAGACAGGGCTGCCCCTTGTGCACCCAGAGTGGGCCTGGGATGGTCCTGCCCCTGCAGGAAGGTGGCTCTGGGGGCAGTGACCTCAAACAGGGTCGGTTTTGTGTCATCCCCAGAGTTCCTCCGTCGTCTTTTAATGAACACCAACCCCTGCAGAGCCTAAACCCAGCGGGTTGTACTAACTGGCCACTAAAGGCAGCCTGAATCCTGCTGTGCTTTGGGGGTTTCTGCTAATATTTAATATTTACTGCTGAGGTGAAGTACTAATGTTTATGTACAGAGGGTGGACCCTGTTCAAAACAAGCAAAAGTCTGAGCAGGGCCCTTCTCTCAGTGTTTAAGACCAAAACCACGTGTCCCAGCACTTCAAACCCAATAATCCACTGGGCACTGCTCTCATTTTTCTGCCTCTGGTCTATTTTCTGAATGAATCTTATTTCTGCATGAAATAAGATTTTACAGTCAGGGCTTTGAATGGGAGACTTCCCAAATCCAGCCTTTCCTTTGTGCCTGGGCATGTCCCACCTTTTCCTTGTACTCTGGGTGGAAAGGGAGAATCACTTGATGTCTAATGCTTGGGAACCAGGGACAGCTCTTAGTCTGAGCTTGATGGTTTTGCCCTGTGGCCTTTGGTAAGCACTTAACCCCCTGCTCAGCCTCTTCCTGGGGTGACACCCCGACCTGGTGGGATGTGGAGCTTCACTAATTGCTCTAAAAGTCTTCTGAGCTGCTCTTTGGAAAGGCAAAGTTCTGCTCTTTGTTAATATATATATCTATATACAAAAAAAAAATTGCATTTCCATGAGAAAAGCTTCACTTGCCATGCATGTTTCTTGAAGGCCTATTTCTGGAGAGACAGTAGTTTGCTGAAGAACCTGTGGGTCTCCAAAAAACGGCAGTATGTGAGTTTTCCTGGAGACAGAAACCGGGGCATTGTGTCCCAGCTGTTCCCTTACAGCAACTACAAGCTTGAGATGGTTGTAACCAACGGGAGAGGAGATGGGCCCCGCAGTGAAGTCAAGGAGTTCCCCACTCCTGAAGGAGGTAAAGCCCCACTCCCTCAGTCCTGCTGGGAATGCTTTGGGGTTGGTGCAAAGGTTGGTTTTGGGGAGCAGTTGGAGCGGAGCCTGTCCCAGAAATGCAGCGTTTGTTGGGTTGGGAAGCTGACACGGTTCAGCCTGAGGCACGTGGGGGTAACTCCACCTCTGCGTACAGCAGTTGTGAAAACTTTGAGCTATTTACACGTAGAAATACTGTAGAGATAGAGAATAGAAATAGGAAATATTGATACGTAGAAATATACACAGAAAACAAAGAAATTAGTGTCTATTTCCTACAAGTTACCTCGTGCTCTTATTAATTAGTATTCTCTCTTTGACTGGTTAATGATTTCTCACGTCTCATGCTAATTAGGCCACATTTTCACTCATTTTATTATGCCACAGAGGCAGAATTTCAGCACAAACGCTGAATTGTCTTGCTTAGTTTCTTCTTTACCCCTGGTTTCTGCCAAATGTCCTCGTAGTTTAGGAATTCTGCATTCCTGGTGCCCAGCTCTCAGCAATATTTCCCTCTCCCAGGCTTTGTTAACTTCCTCCCCCAGGTCTGAGAGCAGCAAAACATGTCAAGCCCTGAACCTGAATTTGGTTTTCTAACACATGGGCATCACCCAGAGCTGTTCCATGGGTTGAATCTCCCCTCTTGTGGATTAGATCCCAGTATTTTCCCCCACTGCTGCAGAAGCTCCTTTTTAAGGAAATATAACTTGCTCAGGAACAATTCTGAGCATCATCTGGGCAGTGTCACTGTCACTGCAGGGGAGGGGACACCTCGGGGCAGTGACCAGCCAAAAAAATCCCTTTAAACACATCAGCAAGTAGCTTTTAGGCTGAACAAGAGGAATGTTTGCAAATCCTCCTCGGAGTTACAGCCCCACGGCCTTGCTTTGCTGCCGGACCCCCAAACGTCCCCGTGCTGCGGGCTGGGGACATGGCAGTGAATGGATCCCTCCTGCTCGGGAAAAGGCAGGAAAATCTCCCCAAGAGCTGAGCCCTTTTGTTCTGGAAGGACATCACCAATCCCTCTGCCAGGCTTTTGAAGGCAGGAGCACCTTGTTGCTCTGTTGGAGGAGCTCGTGTCAAGGATGAACTTGAGGTTTTAATTTTCCTGCTGTCACAGGGGCTATTTATAGACACGCCGATAATTTGGTGTTGGAGCTGCACTTTCAGGGGCCTGGCAGTGACTCTTCCAACAGCACAGGGTGGGGGGGGTTTGGCACAGGATGCTACAAAAACACAAGGGGAGATTTGCTAGGAGCAAATCTTCTGCTAGAATCAAATCTTGTCTCAATATACAGTGGGGATGTTCCTCTCTTTCTCCCTCTCCGTCCTATCCCTGCTGCACCTCCCAGCCCTGGCTCTTCCTGAGCATTTTCTTGGATGCTCGCACCATTTCCTAGGGATTCTCTATTGATCAGCCGTAATGAAGCTGGTTTGAAAAGGAAGGGCTCAGTTCCTGTAGGTTTTACAGTCAGGGGCATTGTGAGAGCTCATTATCTGGGTGCTGAACACACAGGATTTGGGGTGGCTGTAGACATTTGGAGTGGCTGTAAAGCCATGTGGGTGGCATTCACTGAAACAATTACAGCAGGTTATACTCTTGTCATGAGGAAAATGTTGATTTTTGTTTTTCCTATACCACTAAGCTATTTTATTGACTGTATATTGACATTTGGGAGACTGAATGACACTCTGCACAACTGCTGGTTAAAAAAAAATACATCCCTAATCTCTCACATCAGCAAGCCAAGCTCTTTCCCCAATTAAGACACCGCAATTATGAGTCAGCCAGGAGAATAATTGAATTCAAGACTGTATAATTCTTTCCTTCCTTTGCTAGCTGTGAATAAGCAGTGATATAACCCAGCCATTCCTCAGGGTAAGGGACCCCTGGAGATGTGCAGCAGCTCCCTGGGCACATCTCTAGACATCACTCTCACACTTCGTGATAAGAGAAGCTGCTTTTTATGGTTTTCAGAGATAAATGGCTGAGATGAAAACCTCGGGCTGGGTGGGGGGATGCGAAAAACCCTGTGTACAACATAAGGGAGTGGGGTTTGAACTGTGTCCCAGCTCTGCTTCAGCTGCAGCACCTTCCGTGGCCTCTCTGGGGGGGCTCCCAGCACGGCACAGCGCGTGGGGATGGGCTGCATGCAGAGCTGCTCTGCTGGAAACCCCGGGCTGCCCCTTGGGTTCTTGTTCAGTCCCTTCCTGCTCTTTGCTCTGTGTCTGTGTGGGCATTCTGGAGTGTCCTGAGCGTGCGGGGCAGCCTGCCTCGGGTTCACCAGTGTAAGGTGTGTTATCTCGTGTGTTTTCTCTTCTCTCCCTCTCCTCCCTGCTCCCCTCCTCCTCCCAAGTGCCCAGCTCCCCCAGGTATTTAAGAATCCGACAGCCAAATCTGGAAATCATCAATCTGGAGTGGGATCACCCAGAGCATCCCAATGGAGTCCTCACAGGATACAACCTTAGATATCAACCCTGTACGTTCCACGTATTATCTTCTTAGTGATAATAATTTAGCCGTTCAGTGTTTCCCTTGCTGCTGATTCCATCCTCACCCAGCACAGGAATCTCTCCATAAGGAGCTGGAGACTTCCAGGATGGGACAAACTGGTGTTGAGAGGGATCCTGGCACAGGGCTGGGCGTCTGGAGTTAACCAGGGAGGGTGGTGGGTGCTCAGCAGTTCTCCAGCCTCGGTTATGGAAGGGAAAGAAGTTCAGCCTCTGATTTAGGAAGACCTTCGAGCGCAGTCTGAGTAGTTTCTGTGCTCACCCAAAGCTCCTGCTCTGTGAGATGCTCCCAGAGCCCGCACCATGCCCGGGGCAGTAGAGCCTGCCCTGCCCACCTGGATGTCCCCACCAGCAGGTCCAGTATGTCCCCAGCTGCCCCAAAGGAAGGGGGTTCAGCAGCAGCAACAGCTCTGAGCACTCACAGCGAGTGCAGGTCCCGGGGCGAGGAGATGAGGAGGAGAGCACAGAACATTCCTGAACCCAGGCTGAAACCACCACACCCTGACTTTCCTCCCCAGTTAACGGAACCAAAACGGGCCGAACCGTGGTGGAGAACTTGTCCCCCAACCAGACCAGGTTCACCCTGCAGAGGACAGACCCCATCTCGCGCTATCGCTTCGTCCTGCGCGCTCGGACCCAGGTGGGAGAAGGAGAGGCCGTAGTGGAGGAGTCTCCAGCCTTGCTGAACGAAGGTACGTGTGGCAGTGCCAGCTCCTGGCTGTGCCCAGGGCTTGGGGGGTGATGTGGCACCTGAGAGCCAGCAAAGGCAGGCCAGGGAAGCAGGTGGTGCACAGAGCAGGACAGTGGCTGCCGTGCTGTGGAGGTGGGAGGGCTGCTGAGGAGCAAATGCCGCAGCACAAACACTACAGAGGGGACTGGGGGACTGTCCTGTGCTCCAGGGGGTTCCTCACATGCCCTGGAGCAGGAGGGCGCTGTGGGTTTGTGCTGCCAGAGGGCAGGGTTAGGTCTCCTTTACTCAGAGGGTTTTGAGGCCCTGGCACAGGTTGCCCAGAGAACCTGCAGCTGTCCCATCCCTGGAAGTGTCCAAGGCCCAGGTTAGAGCAGCCTGGGCTAGTGGAAGGTGTCCCTGCCCACGGCAAGGCGTGGCACAAGATGGTCTTTAAGATCCCGACCAACCCAAACCGTTGTGGGATTTTTGCTCTCCTCTTGCTGAAGGTGATTTCATTTGCTGGGGCAGATGTGGGTGGCTTTTAGGTGGCTCAGAGGGGGTGAAGCAGCTGCCACCTCCCAGTCACCCCCTCAGCACCAGCTGCCCTGGCCCTCCAAAGTGAAGCCCCAACTCTCAGACTCATAAGCAGATGAAATGCCCATTGTGGAACATTCATCAAACTAAGTGAAAGTTCAGGAGCCCTGAGGGAACGTGGGGAGACAAAAGGCGGCTCTTTCCTCTCTTTATCCTTCTCTAACAGCCCCATGATTGGGTTAGTGCTCGGATTTAATGGGGGCTTTGTCTCCTTCCCTCCATCTCCCCCTCCCCAGCTAATGGCTCTGAGTAGGAAAAGTAATTCCTGCTATGACCCAGTGGAAATGAAATGCTTCCCGACACCTCTTAGGTGGGTTCCAGCAGCACTAATTGATGCTGCAGGAAGGGAGATGGGGCTGTGGGGGGAAAAACCAGCCAAGTTACACCCTGGAAATCATGAGAGGGGCTTTAAAGAGGAGTTGGATTGAAGGGGATAGTCAATATTTCTAGTTGTTTCTTTTATTTGCTTTCCTGGGCTTGTTTCTGTACCCTGATCTCAGCCACTGTTGGCAGTGAACAGTGAAAGAACTGCCAGAACCAACTCCTGGTGTATAAAACTTAATTGATTTGTGTGAGGAAATAGCAGGTGGTGCCCACACTTGTGTGACAAGGTCGGTGCCCTCTCTGCAGGGTTTGGGGTGGCACCTGACGCTCCCCTGCCGAAAAGGACAGAGCACTGGCCACCAAGCAGCAAGAAAAATTAGTTTACAGCCAAGTTACAGAAAAGTGGCAAAGTTTGCTCTCAAAACATGAGGTCCAACATGACAAGGGTGAGTTGTGGCTCATGCCAGGCACGTGGGCACCATGAGCACCTACCTGCTGCAAAGCTATGCCAAAGATGAGGTTGGAATTTAAAGAAAATAAGCAGATTAAGGAAATCAAAGCCATTAATGCATTCAGAGGTTGTTTTCTGCTTGTCAGACTCCCTTTCCTGGGGAAGTTTAAATCAAACACCCACACGAGGCAGGAGGAGCAGGTGAGGTGAGAGCTACACTGGGAAAAATCAGGGTGGAATTCAGTGGCAGAATCGGTCCTTGCTTGGGATTAGGTCTAAGAACCTGCTTAAGCACTTGGCTTAACGACCCCACTGTGGAGCTGGGGGGTGGTTTGAGCCGGGCTCTGTGTTACCTGCTGTGGTGTCTCCGAGGGGCCACCCCTGCTCCCTGCCCCGTGCCAGGATGCGCAGGAGGGTGCCAGGCTGTGTTTAACACCTTCACTCCCTCTCTCTCAGCTCTCTGGTGACTGTGTGCCAGTGGTCCCGAGTGTCCTGTTGGTGTGTTCTGGTTGTTTTATCTCTTGCTGTGTTTTCTCTTCCCTTCTCTTCTGCGCTCTCTCCGTCCCCCCCTCTCTATCCTTGGCGCTGCCCTCGAAGCCACACCAACCCCAGGTACCGTACTCGGAGGTAACAGGCATGGGGCAAGGTGCTTTCTGTGCTGCCAATTAAGCATGAACTCCATTAACCCTTTCAATGGCAAAGTGAAGCCTCAGGAGGCCAAACTGGGCATGTGAAATGATGGCAGGTGGAAACAAACCCCCCCCCCTAGGGCAGGAGGGACCAGGGCAGGCTCCACAGCAGGGCCTGCAGAGATCAAAATACCCCTGAGTGGGGCTTAAGAGCCTCCCAGATGTCTAATGATGGCCAAAGCCACCAAACACTGCAGTGGCCACAGACTCTACAAGCCCAAATGAGAGTCAAGTTGCCCATTAAAGAGGTTTTTTTTCTCTATTAAAGAAGGAGTTTTTTTCCCTGTTGAAGAGGTTTTTAATCCCAGCTCTGCACAAAGGCCTCTCCCTTTTTAAGCCTCGACATCCCCACCCTGCAAAATCCAGACTATTTCCAGCCAGCCCTTGGCTTGGTGGTGCCCATCCAGCACTTGTGCTCTGCCCTCTGGGATTGAAGCTGGATTTTTTCCACCCAAGAACCTGCAGCATTGCAGGGGTGTTTTTTATGATGCACAGGCACCACAAGCCACTCACCTCCCCTTGGCTCTGCCAGGGCTGTGCCAGGAGCATCCTTTTGCTGCCAGGTGCCCATTGAAAGGGTTAAGGATGATGTTTGTGCCACAGCTGTGCATGTCTGCATGGAGGCTATTGCTGGCTTTGGCCCTCATTGCTCTTCCTACAGCAATAAAGCAGAGAGAGAAACCTTTTCCAGTAACAGGGGCAGCACCTCCTCCTGCTTCCATGGAAAACCCAATCCCCAGTGCCACCCTGCAAAGCCCAGGGTTCCCAGAGAAGGATTCCCACCTCATCCAAACGCTGCAGACGGAACTTTGCACACACAACACACACTCTGAGCCCTGTTCCAGCAGTGGCAGCGCCTGTTCCCGGCTCAGAAGGGGGGGGGTGTGGCACAGCCACCCCAAAACACGCCCCAAACGCTGGGGGGAGGCTTTTGGGGTGTGGGGGGCAGCAGCCCTCGTTTCCCTGCACCGAGGGCTCTCTAAGAGGTCCTGCTTTGCCTTTGCTGGACACAAGGAGGAACAGCTTCCCAGGGAAGACTCTTCCCGAGGGATACAAGTGCAGGACCTGCTCTCTGCACCTGTAGGTTTTGCTTTCCTGCCTCATAGATGTTTCTCCTCCTTTTATTTCGTTGCAGTGGTGTCTCTACCCAGTATTATTTTGCATTTTTTTCCACCCCTTTCTGAATTGATGCCAATCTTTTCCTTTTTTCCTCTACTGTCTTTTTCCCTTTCCCAAAAAAAAAAGAAAAGGGGGTAATAGATTGGTCTGCTTTGGGTGGTAGGAACCTGAAAATGGACACAAAGAACCTCTTTGGCTGAGAGTCTCTCTATCCTCCACGTCCTGGAGGGCTGTTCTGCTGCTGCAGCTCCAACTTCACCCAGGGCTTAGCTCATCCACAAGAATCCGGATTTCCTTTGTGGATCAGGATCACTTTCTAAAGTACTTTTCTACTTGCAGTGGATATTGCTGAACTTTGAAAACATGGCATGATCTCTTTATCCCTCCAGCATCCTTTCATTTCAGGCTTCATTTCTTACCCCACCCGAACCCAGATGAATTAGTTGCTATTTAAGGGATAATTCTCCAAGTACAGAGCCCATCCCTCTATTTTTCACCTTCCAATGGGAGAAACAGTGAATTGGAAAGATGGGCCAGAGCTGAGAGAAGCCTGAGATCAGTAAGTGGAGCAGTGGGGCACTGAGTGCTGCCTCAGCTCACTCTCAGCATCCTCCAGCACGGGCAGTCGAGGCAGAATCAGCCTTGGGAAGCTCCATCTCACATCCCTGTCCTGCTCTTTCGCTGGATGTCACTTCTCCTTAGGCCACAGCACAGGAGCTGTTGCACAGTCTGAGCAGGGTTTGGCTCGAGAGGCTGTTTCTCTTCCTAACAAGTCCTGGTTCCAGTAAAACGCTGCTTGACCTCTCCCATCTCCGCTCACTGACCTAGATGTGCCGGATTTTTACAGATTCACAGCGAAAGTTGTCTTAAATTGCACTAAAACGCTCTTTGCCATGGGCTGCTGGTGCTAAAAGAGAATAAAAAGGTCTTTTTTTCAGGGGTAACCTTACACAGGCAGGGTCAGGGCTGGTCTGTGTGGGTGTGGAACTGGACCAGGCTGATGAAATCAAAGTGGAGTGCAGGGACTTTCGCTTAGGATGGGCTTTACCTCTCTTAAGCCAGACCTGGACAAAGAGAAATGGGATATGGGAAAAGAGAAGACACCCAGAGAGGGCTCTTACTTATGCTCTGAGTGAGAAAAAATCAAAACTGGATCCTCTGCCACCCATGGGTGTGGAACAACATCAGCAGGGACCATAAAGAGTATTGGGTTTAGAGCTGAAGGGGGGGAAAAAAATGACTTTTCTCTGTTCTCTTCATGTTGTTCCATAATTAGGAATTGGAGGAGAAAGATCCTATTGTTCATTTTAGGAACAGAGAGAACTGCTGACCCCTCTCTTTTGGAGGCTGCTCAATCACCCCTTTCTGTTCTTGAATCTCTTATCTTTTCACATCAGATTTGCAGCACTTTATGGTAAAGACTTTACAGTTTCCTCCTGTTGTTAAAAACTGAGAGGGCGAGAAGAAAAAATAAATCTCTGAAAAACGTATTTGGCCAATCATCAAAAAAATCATGAAAAATTAATCCAATTTCTCCAAGCCTAATTATTTTGTAGACACACCCAAGGGAAAGCCATCACTACAGCCTAACAGCACATTAAAAGCACTTTAAATAATTAAAGAGCAGCATAGATGGGGATTGTTTCCTGTATTTTGCAAAAAAAAAAAAAAAAAATGCAGCTACTCACTGAACTACTGCAGGAGTTGAGTCCTCTCTTTAGAGCATCCCTCTTTTGCTTTTATGATTCTTCCTCTGTGGGTTTTTTTCTAATCTGAGCTTCAAACGGGGTGGGGGGGTTTGTTGTTGTGAAAGGTTTGAGCTCCTTTTCCCTGCTCCAGCCACAGGAGCAAAGCAGCAGCAAAGAGCTCAGCATCTCTCGTTACTGAAACTATTAATTGCTGCATCCCCTGGCCCTCATCACAGCCCATCTCCCCCCATCCCGCCCTCCGAGCCCTGAAAGGAAATAATGCATCTTGCAGACAGAAAAACCATCTCTGCCTGGCAAAGAGGGGCAATTAATGAGCTGAGTTGTCCTTCAGGAGCTTCCAGGAAGGTGGGAGCAGGAGGCTGGGAATTGCTGGCGCTGGTTTTGCCCTGAGTTTCCCGGCGTGCCGGGATAAACCTGCTGGGAGCGCTGGTTTCCCGGGAGCTGCTGTGCCCGGGGATGGGGAGAGTGGCAGCCCCTTCTTTCAGCCGGGGGTGGGGGGGGATTTTTCCCCCATCACCCAAATTCCAGATGCTCAGTCCTGTTCCTAAACCTGAGGTGACTGCTGTCAAAGCCCCTGGGTGGGAATGCGGGAAAACAATTCCAGCTCCTCTCCAAATCCCAGCAATGCTCCACCTGCTGAAGCAGCCGCGGTTTTGGGAGGGTGGGTGTGATTTCCAGGCTTTCAAAAGGAGTGGAGCGCCAGCCTGACCCTCCAGTTCCCCCTTCCCCCTTGGAGCAGGGATCTGTCACTCCTTAATCAGCCCCGACGTGGTGGGCAGGGGCTGGGGGACCCCCAGGAGCCCCCGGGCAGGGTCTGGCCCCCATGGTGAGGTGCCCTTTTCTTCGGGGGACTCCGGATCGCTCTGATCTCTGTCAAAGCCCGCCCTGATCTCCCCCCCACGATGGAACCAGCTCTCATTAGGGGATGGATTTCAAAGCCCAGCAAATGCCCCTTATCTTCTCTGCCCCAAATCTCCCAGCTGAGCTTTTCTCCTGCGTACATTTCATATTTAAACACTAATGAGGCCGTAGCTTTGCATCCCGGGGCAGCTTAGGACTAAATCCCTCCCGACTGTGGGAGCCCTGCTCGGCTGCAGTGCCGCCTTCCCATCCTCCCCTCTCTCAGCTGCTGCTTTCCAGCTCACCCAATCCCACTCTTCACCTGTTCCTAGCCCTGCCAAGATGATTTTTTTTTATCCCCAGTGCCAACACCCCCCTCCTTGCTCTCACTCGGGAGCCAGCCCGTGTTATCCTGATGCAATGTGATAGCTCTGCTCTCGGGGACCACTTCCCCCAGAGCTACTGCGGTGCTGGAGCAGGGTGGGCAAATCCCGCCTGGGATCCCTGTCAGCTCAGCCTCATTCCCAACCTCTTCACGCAGGGCACCATCCGGGAGGCTCCTGGTGCTGCAGCTTCACCTGCCTGCGTGTGGGGCCGCATGGAATACCCGGAGATGATCCCCTGCACCAGGCAGAGCGAGGCTTGGGCTTATCCCAGATAATCTTTTCCCATCTAAGGTCTAGAGGAGCATTAAAGCTGAACTGCTCCTTCTGCTAAAGCCATTCCAGCAGTGCTGGGCGATGCAGACGGGCCTGGGAGAGGCTCCATGCAGGGACTGGAAACTGGAAAGGCTGTACCAGCTTTTCCACCAGTGCTGCCTTTCAGAAAGTTACTCGGTGCCTTTTGGGGGTCTTATTTTCCTTCCAGGGGAGCCAGGGATTCCCAGGGGAGTGCTGAGACTGCATTAGCTAATAAGCAGTGTCTCCACGCTGCTTGATTGTGTACCCGGCCAAGCTTTCGAGGAGGTGCAGCTCAATCACGTTAATGGGGACATTAACCCAGTGACACCAATCTCTTAACCTCCCAAAAACCCGCCGTGAATCACCAGAGATGGATGTTGACACCTCTCAGCCCGTTTGTGAAACGCCCTCAGAACACACCAAAGTCCTTCACCAGTAACTGAGGGGGAAGAAACCCAGGGCAGCAAAACCCCAACAGCCCCCTTTGCTACACCCGAGCCCAAAGCTGTGCCGTGTCCCACGCGGGCCGTGTCCCCTCCCTGTCCCCACCACGTCTCCTGGCCCGGGGCAGGGTTGGGCTGTGCACGGGGGGCCTTATTTGGGGGCTGCATGAGGCTGTGGGGGATGCTGTGGGTACCACCACGGAGAGGATGCTGGGCTGGGCTTTTGAGGTCACTGTGGCTGCTCTTGGGACTCACCTGTGGCTGGAATGGGGTGTTTGGGTGACTGTGGCTGCTCTTGGTGCATCCCTTGGGCTGGGCTGGGGTGGTTGGGTGACTGTGGCTGCTCTTGGTGCATCCCTTGGGCTGGGCTGGGGTTTTTGGGGTGACTGTGGCTGCTCTTGGTGCATCCCTTGGGCTGGGCTGGGGTGTTTGGGTGACTGTGGCTGCTCTTGGTGCATCCCTTGGGCTGGGCTGGGGGTTTTGGGGTGACTGTGGCTGCTCTTGGTGCATCCCTTGGGCTGGGCTGGGGTTTTTGGACGTGCTGTTAACTGTGGTTCTATTGCAGCTGTGGGCAGTGGGGAGGTGGACTGAGTGATCTCCTGCTCTTCTCTGCTTTTGGATGCCTGGCAGGGCTGAGGTTTTAGGGGTTTGGTCTCCTTGGGGATGGACTTGGTGAGAAAGAAAACCCTGGCTGGGTTCTGGGACTCCTTTTAAAGTACATTCCTGGAGCTATTCTTGTTTGTGGGTGATATTTATAATAGCTGGTTTCATTTGCCTAAAAGAGGGATTTGTAATCCCTTGATCTACAGAAAGAGAAAGTAAATACAATTTAATGTGAGCATCCTGGGGCAAATCTCCTCCCAGTAACCTTTGGTATTTGAAGCAGCATTTCAGCTGCATTTTCCACTGTCAGGTTTTCAGGCCCAAGGCAAAGCCCCCACCCCCCACCCCGTTTTCAGTGGGTTGGGGGTGGGAAGGGCACATTTACCCCTTCCCTTGGAAACACAGCCCAGGTGAGGCACAGACAGGGAGCTATTTAGAAAACAAATTGCTCAAACTTTCCCCCTGGACAGCTTGGGGTGTAGCAACCCCTGGGTCTTAATTTAAATGTAAACTTTGAGGGGCAGTGATGGCAAAGCACCATCCATCACTCACCCACGAGCTAAAATCCACCTTAATGCTAAAGCTGCTCCATCACCAGCAGCATTAGCACAGAGACCAGCCAGGGTGGAAGGAGCTGGGAGGCTGCACGCTGAATTGGCAGCTCAAAAATGCTGGAGGTGTTGTCCAGGGGCAGCTGAATTAATGTAATTGTGGCTTGCCTGGCCCACGACAAATGGGATTAGTGCGTTTTCTTAAGAGCTAAATCCCATTTCATTTTTCAGGGAGTCCTGAGCGCTCCCAGCACAGTTCTGCTGGGGGGGATGGTGGGATGAGGACAGTCTGTGCATCCCCGAACACCCCCCACCTTCCTCCTTCCATGGGATTTAAGCCCGGGATGGTGAGGGGGCACCGGGGCAGGGCAAAGGCAGAGCAGGAGCAGGTCGTTCAGCCCTGGGGTGGGGATCAAACTGGGGGCACAGGGGCAGCTTTTGGGGGGTATCCCCCCCTCTTGCTGCCCCCTGCTCACCCCCAGCCCCTCAGCTGGGTGCATGGCCATCCCTGCGTGGGGACAGCGATGGGGAAAGCAGTTCAGCCTCGTGTTCCCGGCGGGATTTGCTGCCTCCCTCCCGATCCCCACCCGTGCTCTGCTCCCCTCGTGTGCCTGCGTGGGCAGGGTCGGGGAGGGCGAGCGCACGCCCCGAGGCGACATCAAAAGCCGGTGTTTCCCTCTCCCAGCGGCAACTGGGACGCCTCCAACTGCAGTGGAGCAAACCAGTACTACAGCCACCCCAACTGCCACCACCACCGACACAACTACCACCACCACCGACACTACTACTGCCCCAACTACCACTGACACGACTACTGCCACCCCAACTACCACAGCCACCACCACAACCACCACCACAACCACCACGGCCGCCACCACCGCCGGCAGCACCGCGGCAGCTCCAGAGAGGGCTCCGGCAGCCACCACAAAGCAGGAGTTGGGTACTGAGCTTTCCTTTTCCTCTAACCCCTCTAACCCAGCCGGGACCTTCCCCACATCCCACTCAGAGCGAGGAGCAACGTGGGCACGGGGGGTGGGGGGCGAACCTGGGGCATCCCACGCTCCGGGAGCGGCTTTGTGAGGAGCTGGAGGTGGCACAGGCTCACGAGTGGCTCCTGGTAATTTAGTGCCACCCTCCTGGTCTCAGTCCCAGGGGTAACACAGCCCTCCCTGGGGTGTCAGGATGGTGGGTGAGTGTTTGGGAAGGAGGTGGAAAACCCTACAAAGCTCTCCAAAGTGTTATGTCTTATCTCAGTGCCGTTAAAAAGGGGTTCTGGTACTGCTGTAGAAGATGTCACTTCAAATTTAGCACATCAGCTGTTAGCTAAGAGACCTGTCAGCATTTATAGGAGTCTTTTGGTTTGTGCTCCTGCTCTCTGCAGTGCCATAGCCCACAGGAGAGCTGGAATGTGTGAGTTACAGCACCTGGGTGTGAGCCAGGGATTGGCCAGGTCGGGATAAACTTCCCATGCGATCAGCTAGAACAGGGTGATCAAACTCTGGTGTGGTGGAGGCACGTTTCCAACTGTGTGTGTTTTACTGGCAGATCTAGAGAGACGTAGCTCCCTGAGCCTTGTTTTTAAAACACTGCTCTAATGGTGTCTACAGTTAATAAATAATTCTGGATAGTTATATTCAGGTTATTAAAAAGTGAATCAAGCGAGGAATGCTAAAGGCTGGACAGGCTTTGGAGCAACCTGGGCTAGTGGAAGGTGTCCCTGCCCGTGGCAAGGGGTGGAATCAGATGAACTTTAAGGTTCCTTCAGCCCAAACCAGTC
Organism: Acropternis orthonyx; assembly: GCA_035583155.1. NCBI lineage: Eukaryota > Metazoa > Chordata > Aves > Passeriformes > Rhinocryptidae > Acropternis > Acropternis orthonyx. Next base: position 3,103,331 of record JAWWEU010000076.1, on the reverse strand, counting down.
TGGGACGTTTCTGTTACTCAGTTCAGACCCCTTTCTTTATATTCTTGCATAAGATTAGCTCAGGGTGGTTAAAAAACCACCAGAACCTTCTGCTGGGAGGTCCTGCCTCCACCTGAGACCCCAGTTTTGGTATCAAAGCAAGATCACCACCACAACACAGCCACTAAGTGACTAACTGCATGGGGGGGAAGCATTGCTAATTGAAAATAGGTAATTAAGTGGTGAGGCACAGAGCAGGGAGAGGAGATGGGAGTGCAGGAGGAACCGTGTGTCAGGGATGTGAGAGAGGGATTTGAGGTCACCTCCCAGCGCCAGGTCCTTGCGGTGCCCTAAAAGCCACATGGTTGGCCTCGTCCCAGGGACTGCACTTACTGATCTGTATTTTGTCAAATCAAACCATGAGCCACGCCCTGAACAATAATAATGAACCCCCCGCGCCCCCCCAAGGTGTAACTAACCCAGCACCACCCAAACACACACACTAAAGTAGGGGATTCGCTCGACTTCCCTAGAAATGAAGTTCATCCGCTCTCCAAAGCAACGTCGACAACCCTTAACTTCAAAATCAGAAACGAGTGACTTCATTGCCCCACTGGCTGTCTCCAGACCCAGTCAGATGACAAGGTTCTCTGCCAGCCTTTGCTCCTGGTTGTGGCAGGGAGTCCGTGTGCATTCATGCACGTGTCTCCCACATCCACCTGGGCACGAGTTTAGTCACATTTCCCTGCCCACTGAGATCCTCAGGGATGTGCCACACGAGTTTTCAGACTCCTAAGATAAGCTGAGTGCAGTTGGACTCGACTAACAATTCACAACGAGCTTCTGCTACCAAAATTCTCCCCCAGTAAAGCTGAGAATCTTGGAAAGACAAGGTACACTTAGGCTGAGACCAAAGCATTGCCTTCAGGACTTATTTTGTGAGGTTTTACCAGCAACCAGCTGCTAGATGAGGTCTCCTTATAATCCAAAATACTAACAACTGCTGTTCTAACCTGTCCACCAGCCACCAATGGATCGTCCATATGGGACATAAGAGCTATGGCTAATAGTAACTGGGCAAACATCACCTGGAGCCACAATTACTCTGCAGGAACTGACTTTGTGGTTAAGTATATCACCAGTAAGCATCAGATCGCGTGGGGACTCTACAGGGTGGTGGTGCCATTAGAGATCCTGCCAGCTCCCACGGTTGCAGACTATTCCTTCCTCTTAATCCCTGTGTGCGGAGTGATGCTCCACGGCCGGGTGGAGGATGGGAGAGGAGAAGGTCCTGGCTGTTCAGACTGGGCCAGAGTGATTCCCACGTGATTCCCCCTCCTTGCACCGAGTGCTGTGAGATGTTTGTGAGATGTGGATGAGCGAGGCTGTTCCTTTGTGAACTCTGCATTGAGCTGGGCTGCCTGTGGTCAACATACAGACTCTTAAAAATACCTATAAATGTGAAATCTGTGTCAATTGGAGAGCAGTTTTAAATGTCTTTGCAGACAGGCTCATTGAACCTGGAGTTGGCAGAATCATCTATGATCCCAAACCTCCTGTCATATCGGATATCATTGTCTCTTAACATTGTAAGGCTCGTACTTAGTGTGGAAACTCAGTATCTCTGGTCTCAGCTCTTGTTCAGAAAGACGTTTATGTGTTGCTGGTGGTTCTGGGGTTTTACAGACAGGCAGTGCTGACTGCTTATCTCTGACTTTACTTCCCAGCCCTCATATCAGCTGCTATGCCAGCCTGAAATGGGCATTTAAAATACACCAGTTAGTTGTAACCATGGGCAGGAAAGCACTTCTGGCCACTTAAAACATCCCTTAAAATGATGACCTTGAAGTCTCTTCGAAACAACTCCCCATGCAGAGCTCCACAGCCCCCAGGGCATCAGCAGGCCATCATTCCCAGGATTCAGGATCCACATCAGCTTGCCAAGCCCTAAATACCAGCTATCCCAGCTCCCAAACCACCCACTGCCAGCCCTGTTTTTCTCCATCACTGGGAGCACAAAGTACAGGCAGTGCCCTCCCCGTGCCCCCGGGCTGAGCCCCTGCCCAGGCCGGGCTGCAGCATTCCCTTGGGATGCCCCCACCAGGACCTGGCTGAGGGAGGAAACCCCGGAGATTTCAGCCCTTCCTGGACACCCTCTTTTGTGGCCTTTGAAACAACAAAATCCTCCAAGCCACATTTCTCCTTCCCTGCAGCACCACTGGAGGTGCCACCTCCAGAACCCCAAATCCAAGCCCCAGTGCAGGCTCGCTAGAATTCCACGGATAATGCTCTTAATTAAGCTCATCAGCAAATGATTCCCAGCACAACGCAAAGAACAGGAGCAACCAGAACAGGAGCAACCAGCCCATGACCATCCTTGAGTCCAAGGGCTACATTTCTTCTCCCCCCAAAGCACCAGCTGGGCGAGCAGTTCCACAGTTTAATGCATCATCCTGCTCATCCCAAGCCTCCTGAACCCCCCAGCCCAGCTGGTGCACAGGGACCACTCCCAACAGCACGAGAACCACCACCTGCTTTACCAAGTCCTGTACCCCCTTCATCCAGCAGAGCATGACCAGGCAAATTTTAGCTATTTTTGTGGTAAAACCCCAAATATCCAGACCTGAGGCCGGGCAGATAAAGACCCTCCCAGGTCTTAAAAGCAGGGAGAGGTCTGAGCAGCTCCCGGTAGTTTTTATCCCGGCGCGGCAAGCGGGGATGCGGCACAACCGTATTGCTGCATCCCTGATCTCCCTCTGCCCCCGGTGAGCAATGAGGGAGCCCTTAGGGCAGCTCCTTGACCACGGGCCGCGTTGTTTGTGCTCAGCGAGCAGGGGGAGCACAAAGCGCTGCCCGCAGTGTCGACACGGGGATCGCGGAGCCTCCCGCGGCTGCGTTTGATGTGCGGTTTCTGTTTCTCAGGTAACAAGACAGAGAGATCTATCCCTGTTAAAGCTCAGACCCCTTCCTCTGTGCAGCTGGCGGATCTGACGCCGGGGATGATGTACAAGCTGTGGGTGTTCCCCACATGGTCTAGCCCCAGCGAGCACTCGTACATAACCTTTACCACCAGCTCAGGTGAGATGGGCGGCAGCCCCGGCGCGGGGGGCGCGTCCCAGGCATGTCACAACCCGTCACGACCTCGCGTGGTGGCGGGATGCTGCATGGAAAACCCTCATCCAACTGCGCCTCTGCCCGGGGGACGCCCCCGGCATCGCACCCTCAGCGAGGGCCGGGGGTGCCTGTGCAGGAGAGGGGGTTTCAGGAGGGTGGAGAACCCGCTCGGTGTTGTCCTGCGGCTCTGCTCGTAGCCCCCCGCTCGGCACGGTGTGTCTGCGCCCCCCGCCCCGGTGGTACCCGCGGCGATGGTGGCCGGCCCCAGGCTGTGCCAGAGGGGTTGGAGGGGACAAATCCGTCACTGGGATGCAGGACTGGGAGTGGGAACGTGGTGTTCGCGCGGGTGGGCTTTGCAGCCTCCAGGTACCGAGTCTAATTGCAGGAGAGGTTTTTACAGCTCCCCCACCCCAACAGCACGCCCTTACTGACTCCCACAGGCGCTGAGTGGGGCTTTTTGCGTTTGTAAAGCATCACCATTCACACTGGAGGACTTCCAGTAAAACCCAACAGCCGTGACTCCCTCTGTATTCCCACGGGGGTCTGTGCACCACGCCTGTCAAAGCACGGCGCTGGACGCTGAGCTGGCAAAGCCGAGAGCAGGAAGGCCTGGGCAGGTGTAGTGGGTAGAGGTGGTGATTTCCAAGGAGCTGGAATGATTTTGCTCAGAACCCGCTGAGTGATGGAAAACTCCAGCCCTTACTGGGCTCTGCTGAGAAAGGCAAAAGGGAAATGTGATTCCCAGCAAGGCAGAGCTGTGGGGAGGGGGAGCAGCTCCCCACAAACCCCAAGCACGTTCCTGTTTGGTGTCCAAACATTTTGGCAAGCCTTAACTCCACTGAGTAATTCCCTGACGTGCTAAGATGACACAGGGACAGATGGCAGCTGCTGGTGTCTCATGGAATCATTAAGGCTGGAAAAGACCTCTAAGATCATCCAGTCTGACCATTAACCCAGCACTGCCAAGGCCACCACTAACCCTTGTCCCCAAGTGCCACATCTACATGATTTTTGCATGGCAAATGCTGACCAACACCGAGAAACGCCCAGCAAGTGCTGACCTTGGCTCTGCCCCGCTCTGATGTGCCTCCCCAAACTGCTCCCTCGCCCTGGCATGGGATGAAACCCATGGCACAGCAGCCCGGGGAATGGTCTGACCCCAGACTAGAGGCTCAGCTCCAGCACAGCTCCAGTTGCTGTGTTACATCCCCAATTTTCTGTCTCCTTCTGGACCCTTCCCTGACTCCAAAATCCCTGCCAGCCCCCTCCCCACTATGAGGCTTATCCTTCTGGAGAACTATTCCCAACCTGGACCCGTCTCCTTTTTTTCCCTTCCCTGCTTCTCACCCACTTTGGGATCTGAGGGGCCAGCAAGGGGCCTGGAATCATTAGAAAGGGGGGAAAAAAAGCAATATCCTTGGCTGATTCATGCTGGGAGACTCTGCATATGTTTTCCATAATTGAGAGGTTCCTACTGATATTTTTCCTGGAGACTAAAGGATGGGGCCACCTCTATCCCTGTGATAGAGGCTGGTGGTGACCTGAGCCCTGGCACTGTGGGATGTGCATGAATAAATGCACATCCATTTCTCTGCTGGCTGGATCTGCTGACACAAGTGCTCGGCCCCCGCTGACAATCATATGCCATCAGGAATGCTCTGGACAAGAAAGCACTGTTCAGTTTTTGGGGGGGATGGTGGTTTTTTTTTTTTATATTTTTGCAAATAGCTGTTCTAAAGGTTTCTTCAGTTTGAGGGCAGAGAGGGAGGAAATGTTCCACCTGCACTGTGGCTGCAGGACACGGCCCTCTGACTTTGCCTCTGATTAACTGGCAGCTCAATAACCCAACTGAGTCCCTCCCAGGAGCAAAGGACACTGTGAAATGACAGAAATAGCTTAATATAGGGAGGTCTTCTAAATTTAAAGAAGTTTCTCAGCCTGTACAAACACTGGGAAGAGTGTCCATAGAAGGGAAATGAGCTGGGGAAGGGGCTGGAGCAGCAGGAGCAGCTGAGGGAGCTGGGGGGGCTCAGCCTGGAGAAAAGGAGGCTCAGGGGGGACCTTCTGGCTCTGCAACTCCCTGCCAGGAAGGGGGAGCCAGGGGAGGTCAGGCTCTGCTCCCAGGGAACAGGGACAGGAGGAGAGGGAACAGGTTCAAGTTCTGCCAGGGGAGAGGTTCAGGTTGGATATTAGGGGGGAAATTTCTTCCTGGAGAGGGTGGTCAGGCCTTGGAAGGGGCTGCCCAGGGAGGTTTGGAGTGCCCAGCCCTGGAAGTGCCCCAGGAATGACTGGCCGTGGCACTGTGTGCTCTGGGCTGGGGGACAAGGTGGGCATCGGGCACAGGGTGGGCTCCGTGACCTTGGAGGTCTTTTCCAACCTCAGTGATTCTGGGAAAAGGATCACACAAGGCTGCAGATAGTTGGACTTTACATTCCCAGTGGTCTGCTTTACAATGAAAGACAAAAACTCTGCTGCTGTTCTGCTGGTGGAGCCCGGCTTTGCTCTTGGCACAGAGATGGTGACTGTTAGGTAACGTGTTTGCTGCCACGAGATTATAATTAATTTCTTTTAAAAAGGCACTGCAGTTGCATTTGCAATCAGGACCTGTGGGATTACACAGCTGCTTTCCCCTCTTTCCCCTTGATGTTGGCCTTACATTAAAGCAAATCACAACATCCCCTCTGACAGCCACGTACTTAATCTTCCCTTTCCCAATGCTGCAATGACAGTCACTCGTTTACTCCAAATACACCATTGCTGAGACTATAATTTGGTCGTCATGTGTTGCTTTTTTGGGAAGGATGGCAATTACACCCCTACCTTGGTGACAGGCAGTGCCACCATCCTACTGCAAGGTCTCCTGGGCACTTGGGGCTCAAAACCCTCCCTCCCTGTAAAACTCGGCTCCAAACCCCCTTTCAAGCTTCTCTGGCATTTGATACTTTGAAGACCCCCATGTTTCTCCCTTTAACAGTCCCATCACTGTTAACACAATCTTTTTCCATCACAAAGCTTTCCAGTAAAGCTTCCTTTTCCCTTCCCTTCCCTCCCCGAGCACTCAGCTAATTGAATTCAGTTCTCAGCCCCACTCTGTTGTAATCTCATTCTCTCCACTTAAAAGCAGATCCTCGAGGTCTACAGAGCTCAGGATAAAGGTAAATGTGGAATTTGGCAGCATTAGGGAAAAAGCAGCCAAAGGAGCCAAGGCACCATCAGGCAGCTCCTTCCACCCTGGGTGAGCCCAGGAGTCAGTGCTGCTCACAAACACAAAATGTTCAGGGTTTGACATCATTGCTTTACCTTCTTGTCATTCTCCTCTTTCATCTGAATTTCCTTGTCGTGGTTTGTCTGCAGTTCCCTACATGGCTTAGATTTCATCCTAAAGAAAGAATTTCGTCTCCGGGGTTCAATTCTGATGGAATAAACACACCTTAAGCCCCGAAACTCTGTGGGTTAGGAAAGTTTACCAACTCAACCCCTTCTTAAAGCTGCTTGCAAGGGCCTTTCATTCAGAATACATTCAGGGAGGGCTATTTTATGCTTTCTTTATACCATCTTGCCTCTTGTCAGATTGCCATGACAAAAGGCTGTTCCCTGCTCTCTCCTGCCCGTTTCGGTTCCCGGTTCGATCCCAACCAGCCCAGCTCTCCCCCCTCCAGGAGAATACCTCTCTGTTTTCCTGCAGTCTGCTTAAATTTAGCCCCCCTGCTGTGCTGAAGGTTATTTTCTCCTCTGCTCTGTCTTGCTGAATACCAAGTGCATGTCAATGAGAGGCAGAAAATGGCAGCGTGGTGCTATTTATAGGACGCAGATTTGTCTGTCTGACCGTGCAGGAGAGCTGCAAACAAGAAGTCAGAGTACGTCAGGCAGGACACAGCAGTCAGGAGCTCTTTGGGGCAGAAGGCACCTCCTTCCTTGGGATGAATCCTGTGAATAGTCATGAGCCTTGTGAAGGTGCTGGAAGCAGTGGCAGAAAGAGTCTGTCCCAGGAGGAAACACCTTCCTGTGCTACCAAACCAGCTCTCAACCTCCTGGGACCCAGATGTCAATCCTCAAAGCTGTTTCCATTGCTGCATCCCCTCTCGTGCATCAGCCACGTCTCGGTGGGCTTCCACAGGTCCCCTCCCAGCCCTGGAGACCCTCTGTGGCCTCCCAAAGGCAACAGAGCCACTGCCCATCCCCTCTGCAGTGCAGGACTCCAGTTTATCCCAGTTCAAGGAGCCCTCAGGGCTCAGCAATGCCCTGGATCAGACACCAGGGACTGGATCCTCTTGGCCACCTTTGGCTCAGACCTTCTCACTCCTGGGGCAGTTTCAGACCCAGCAAACGAAAGCTCAAATCTCACCCAGCTTGATTTGCCCCTTTCCCCCTGCTCTGTGCCAGGTTTCACTTTATGCTCTGCCCCTTTGCTGTTTGTAGCTCCTGGTAAAACACTGAGTTGATCAACCGCCACAAAAAGGAAAAAACCCAACCCAAACCCCTAGACTGTCGTGCTGCAGCCCCAGCAAACCCGGTCAGCGCACACAGAGACACCCAAAGGCAGCAGGAAGGAGAACTTCCAAAACCAGTGGCCTGTCTTACCCTTCATCTGTGCCCTCTGTGCTCCTGCCCTGTCCTTTACAGCTGGTTTTTTGTTTCATTTCCCCTGCCAGCCTACACCAAGAACCAGGTGGACATCGCCACGCAGGGCTGGTTCATCGGGCTCATGTGTGCCATCGCCCTCCTCGTGCTCATCCTGCTCATCGTCTGCTTCATCAAGAGGAGCAGAGGGGGGAAATATCCAGGTGAGGGGGGGAGAAAATGGCCCGAACAGCTGCAGGCTCTGAGGGGATAATCGAGTTGTATTCCTCGGGGATAGCTGGGATTACAGAGGCTCTCCATCCCCTGGAGTGGAGCTGTTATTAGTGGGAAGCATCTCAGTTAATTAAAGGTCAAGGGCTCTGTGCAGGTTTAGAGCTGGACACTCCTGCTCTGCAGATCTGCTTGTCCTCAGCTAGAAAAAGACCTTTCCAGGCAAAAATCGCATTGAATTTTTGCAAAGCAAAGGGAAGACTTAAGGAAACGCTACAATTAATATATCCTGTCGCTATCTGGAGTACTTGTGGTGCCCCCCACAGCAGCACCCTTTGCAAACCCTCTATAAGTCCTTTGGCAAACCCTTTGCGAGCCCTCCCAGGTCCAGTTTTATAGCTGTCCATGGGCAGCTACACTTGCCCCCCCCAGGGCAGTCACAGCCACCCCCCACACCAGCTGCTGGTGTTGTCTCTCACAAAGCTTTTATTTCCTGCACTGATTTTAACGGGAATGGTGGGGCTGTGCTTGTTTCCAGTCCGGGACAATAAAGATGAGCATCTAAATCCCGAAGACAAGAACGTGGAAGATGGATCATTTGACTACAGGTAAGTTTCCGTGGCATGTGGACCCCCGGCCCCCCCATCAGCCCCTCTCCCAGCCATGACAGCCCTCACCACGCTCTCCCTCCCCTAACGCAGCCCCACGGGGTCACACAGCCTCTGAAACGATCCCTCCCACCTTCCTCCTCCTGCCTCCTTCCCTCTTCGAGTCCTCTGCCAAAGGAAGCACTTCCTGAGGGCCCAGGCTGGGAGGATGCTGCTCAGCTCTCCTCCTTTCCCCGTCCCAGTCTGGGCAGAGCTGGGACTCTGGGATCAGCTACCTGGAACAAACCAACCCTGATGACACTCCTAACACATAAATCCACACACACACTCAACAAAACTCCAAAAAACCAAACTTTGTAACAGCTTGAGGGTATTTCTGGAGTTATCACCCTGTAGCTCAACCTCCCTCCTACCCAAAGGGGAGAAATGCCCAAAGCTGAGCTTGGATCAGCCCTGAAAGCACACAAGAAGACTGATTTGGGGGTCTGCCTGCATTCCAAACACGGAATTTTCCGTGAGCTGCCCAGGGAGCCCCACCAAACCCCCTCTGAGGGCTCCAGCACAGCCCAGCAGGGGCTCAGCCGAAACCTCTCCGGCTTCCCGCGGCTCCACTCCAACTGCTGGCATGCAAATGTCACCCTTTAAAGAGCAGCAGCGCCCTTTTCCACCCCAGGAAAACTCCCGGGATGTGTCAGAAAGGGACAGGCACTCTTCCCAAGCATCCCCAGCTCTGCTGCTCTCCGTGGCTGCCCCTGGAGCGGGAGCAGGTCCCGCTGTCAGGTCTCATTGCCCTGCCCACACCTGACAGCACACCCAGGGAGCGGCTCCACTGGGCTTGCCTTTCCTTTGAAGCACTAGAAGGCACTTTTCCCATCTGAGCTGGATCCAAAGCCCAGTGAAGCCAGAAGGAATTTTTCTCCTCTCCACCCCACGTTCATTCCCGATACTCCCAGCGTTACAAAGTGAGGGGGAAAAGATGGGTAGAATTTATTTGGGATTCGGTAAGGGATGGAACGTGACACAAGTGTTCTGCCAAAGACTTCAGAGGAAGCAAAATGAACCTGCCTGCAACACAACACAGAAATGGAAGCAGAGCAAGTGCTGGGGCCGCGTTTGTGTTGTCAGTGACGGCACAGAAACTGTTTCAGCAGCGACTCTTTCTCTCTCCAAAGGGTGTCATTAAGGCCAGAGCTCCCCAGCCTGCTGAGAGAGCACACACACACAGAATACAAATACACCCAGCAGGGCCCAGAGGAAGCACCTTGTTGTAGGGAAAGGCTGATATTCTTTATGGCCCAAAACAACACCTTGCTCATCATCCCCTGAGAGCTGGTCAGCACTTGGAGGGGTGCCCAGTCGTGGCAGGGCTGTAAGTCCACACACACGAGTTTCTGGGGAGGTTCCCATCAGATTCCAGGCTGGGACACGGAGAACAGCAGAGAAGGAAGGAGCTCAGCCTGGTGCCACTGTGGGCTTTGCCCCGGATCAAACACATCCCTCCCCAATGCTCCTGGTACAGATAAGAGCCATGGCAATAACAAAACCTACACAGCCAGCCCAAGCACAACAAGCCCCCTCCATGCTCTCCGTCACCACAGGGAGCCTCTTGGCTCCCAAATGTGTGGGATGGTGTGAATTCCCCCCAGCCGAGCTTCTGGCAGTACACACCCATTTCACAGCTCCGCTTCTCCAGGGGCCACCGAGGTGGTCCCACCCCCCATCCATCCCTCCCAGGGCAAATGCATTGCCAGGGCCCGCTTGCCTCGCCCAGAAGGAAATCCAAGCCCTTGGCATGGCTGGCAGCAACGCTGCATTCGCTGCCCCAGCACCATCCAAGGGACATTGGCTTCCAGGCAAGGGGAAGGAATGGGGTAAATCATTCATCCTTCTGCTTAGCTGAAACTCAGTCTTTTATTGACAGCCCCGTTTCCCTAAAGCTTGCAAGCTAAAGGCACAAGTCAGCAGGAGAACAACGACCAAGCTCCAAAATACTCCCAACGTTTTCAATCACATCATCCTACGGACTAAACAAAGGGGGAAAAACACCCCAATCAAACAAGAACAACCAAAAAACCCCCCAACAAACCCATAAACTTTGCCCCCTATTCAGGAACAACAGGTTTCCTGGCAGAAGTAATAGGAGGCTTCCTTCCCCTCAAGGAGGCAGAAAGAGAGGTGAACCTGAAGGGTTGATATGAAACACTGTTGGCTGATTAAGATTGGAAATGATTGCGATGTTGGGCTCAAGGAGGGCAGCAATTAGTGTTTCAAGCAAGGACAGGAATTGAGCTGACGTGAGCTCTTCATTGGCTCCCCTCCCACCTCCACATGGCATGTCTGATGTGCTCTCATCACACCTCACGTCCTTAATGCCCTGTGCATGCAACTTTCAAATCTCTGCAGCCCATAATTAAGAGATACTGTCACATCTTTCTGTTCCACTAAGAGAATAATGGTTTTCCTGAGCAGAGGCTAAGCTGAGAAGCTTATTTTCCAAGCAGGAGACCATTATCCTTGGACAATGTTCTGTGCCAGTGACTGTGCCTCATTATACCAAATGTTTAATGCTGCACGTGGGGGAGTCAGCTGGAAAGCCGGGATGCTGGGAAGGGAAAGTTGAGCGGGTTTAGCTTCTGGATTCCAGCTGAGGTTCAGGATAGTGTCCTGTGGCAGAGGTGCCACACTGCAGGCAGTGCCAGCTGGCCGGAACGGGCCATCTCAGCACACACCAAGGCAGGAGGACACAGAGCTGTCCTTGGAGCCTCCTGAGGGGAGGAGAGCTCTGGAGGAGCAGCCTGGGCAGGTGTAGGTTTGGCAGGAGGGAACATGATCCATGTGCATGGCCACGTCATGGAAATGCAGCAGAAGGTTGGGGGGGGTGTGGAAACCAAACAACCCTTTGCTTTGGCCCTTGTCCTGCTGCATGTTGGTCCCCAGAGCCACCACTGTCCCCTGAAGCTGGCCCCTGATGGGTTCCAACCCTGACCCCTCTTGGACAGCCCCTTCCCACGTGTGCCACCCGGGCCCATCCAGCTCCCAGCAGTTTCCCTGGCTCCATTTGGTATAACGAGGCAATCGGCTCCATGAGGAATGCGGACGTTTCCTTTTTGGTTTTAGCACTGCCCCTGTAAATGCAGAGCTCATCATATCTCTCTCTGATCAGGCTCTTTCTGCTTCTCTCTGTTTTATTCCCATTCTTTCTTCTCCTTTTCACCTGGTCTATCCACATGGACCATGAAGGTCTCTTGAAAGGTAGGACCACGTGCTGCCAGAAGTCCGGCACATTCAGCTTTTTTTTTTTTTTTTTAATTTTCCTTCCTTCTACCTATTGATTTCTTTATAGCCAAAACAATCCCTCCCCCTCCCTGTTCCCACCTAACACATTAAACAAGACCCCTCTAACTCCCGCTGGCATTGGGGGTACCCCCACATCCAGCGAGCTGTGTCTTGCTTGGAAATGCTCCGTGGGCTGGGGGTACCCCCAGGAACCGGCCGGGCCCCCCCAGCTCGAGCCGCTCATCCCTCCTGCTGTAGCAGGGTCAGACCTGGGAGCGATGCCCTCGGTGCCCTCAGCACCCAGGCCTTGGGGACAAGGGACAAAAGAGCCCAAAGCGCTGGAGCCTGAGACGCTCTTTGTCTCAGCCCTGAAAAGCCTCCCGCTCTTCCCAGTGATTTCTGGCTCTCAGGACAAGGTCTCCCAGGTGGTTTTCAGCTGGGTGCTCTGGTTCTCTAATGCACACTCAGCAAAGGCCACGGAAATCCATTTGGAGGGGGTTGTGTTACATCCCTGATGAATCTCTGCCTCACCCCCCTAATGCACTAATGGCATACACGGTCCTGGAGAGAGGTAAAACCAGGGGAACGTCCAGGAAATGCATTGCTGGGGGTTTTGGGGCTGCAAACCCCCCCATTAGGGAAAATCTGGCCCTACATTCAGCTTTAACTGACCCCCCCCCACCCCTTGGGAAAGGGTATTGCAAATAAAACAATCTGGGTTTTGCCACTCTCTACTTGGCACTTTTGGGGCTTTCTAACCTTCAGCCCTGCTTGCAGACTGAACTCATCCTCTCCCCTCGCCCTCCCCCCCT
>JAWWEU010000076.1:3041449-3089618 GCA_035583155.1 Acropternis orthonyx | reverse complement strand
GGGGGTGGGGGGGGAAGGGAGAAAAGCATAAAGAATTGAGCAAACACACTCAGAAACAAGCTCGGCAAGGTAAATTCCCATGAGTTTTGGAAGCTGCACAGAACTTGGCATCCTAAACGTGCCCCTCGCAGTGCTTTGAGCGCTCCCCCATTGCATGTGACTCCCTAAACAGTGTGTTTTCCGCAAGGAAATCTGGAAACAAACCACTAAACCAGTTTACACCGGGGGGTGGCTGAAACCCTGAGAGAAACAAAGAACCAAAGCCATGGCATAGCAGTGCCAAGGGAAGGGTATTTCTAACCTGCATCTGGTTGGGTTGAACCAAGAATTGTGTGTAATACAGGTTAAAAAAAAAAAAAAAGGTGTTTTTGAAAAGAAACAGGGTGGAGTTCGGGCTTGCAGAGGCAGCTGCAGACCCACCCCCACCTCGGGCACCCCACGACCTTCCCCCCGCAGCACCCCCGGCTTTGGGGGCTCTGCTCGGTGCGCTCGCGCCCTGGGTTTCTTTGTGAATATCCAGGCCTCGGGTGAAGGTCCCGAGCCCCGCTCTCAACCCTCACTGTGTCTGTCTGTCCTCTGCTACCCAGCGATGAAGACAACAAACCTCTTCCCAACAGCCAGACGTCGCTGGACGGCACGATAAAGCAGCAGGAGAGCGACGACAGCCTGGTGGACTATGGAGAGGGGGGAGAGGGGCAGTTCAACGAGGACGGCTCCTTTATCGGCCAGTACACGGTGAAGAAGGACAAGGAGGAGACCGAAGGCAACGAGAGCTCCGAGGCCACGTCCCCAGTCAATGCTATCTACTCGTTGGCATAGCCCAGTGCCCGGGAACCACCAAGAGCCTGAGGGGTTTGTAGCGGGTGGGGGGTTCGACAGCCACGGCCCCCGAGAGAAACGCGGGAACGAAACCAACCAACGACACACACAAAAAAAAAATACAGGAAAAAAAAAACAACAATGAAAAAAACAAAGCAAAATGAAAACAAACAAAAAAAAAAAAACAAAACAAAACAAAAAAAAAAAAAAAAGAAATCAATCCAAGCAAACAGGCAGCCCAGGAGGCTGCCCAGGCCATTTATCCTTAGCAAACAAGCCAAGGGCCAGGACTCACGGGGCGCCCGGAGCTGTGGCAGAGATCTGGGCTGAGGGGGAGATGCTGGAGGTGAACCCCAGCTTGGGGGGCTGCCCCAGCGCCCAGAGCCAGCCCCGAGGGGCTGCAGGGTGGGCTCGGCCGCCCAGGCTCCCCAAGGCCCTTTTTGTGCTTTTGGGAGGGAGCTAAAAATTCTTCTATTTAGTTTTTACAGGAAGGTTCTGGGTAAGAGGGGAGGAGGGGGGGGGAAGGAAACAAAGAAGGAGTTTGGAGGAGGGGAGAGGGGTGAGAGGGGCCTGGGCAGAGCAGCAAGAGCAGCACAAATGTGTGAAAGGAGGACAGCGGTGGATCTTTGGGTCCCAACACTGTGGCACTGTGTGACTGAGCCATCCATCCTCACAGCAGCGCCTTGGCCAGAGCCTCTCCCAAAAGAGCCAGAGCCACAACCTCTGTCCCCAAAGATCAAGCAGCACCTATGCAGGGAAGAGCAGGTCCCCACCACCTCCCTCACCTCCATGCAGAAGCTCTGTGGTCCATCCCCCCCTGAAAAAGCCCACGGGGGGCTCACACGGAGCATCCTCAGAGGACAAGAAGCTGCAGAAGAGCTGGTGGGACTTGGGCAGGACAGGGAGATGCCACCCACACCCCGAGCCCCGGGGCAGCAGCACTGCAGGCAAACCATTGGGGTTTAGTCTTTGCCCTGGAAGAGTCTGGGGGGAACCTGCCCCCAGGCCACACCTGCTTTCTTTTAAAGGCAACTCCATGAATCTTATGTAGCAAAGAGGGAGTGGAAGCAGGACCAGGATTGACATAGGATGAGGGGACCAGAAATCACTGATTTTTGGAAGAAATCAAAGCCAGGTGGTGAGGACGGAAGAACCCCCCGGGTTGGGGTGGAGGATCCCCTGGTGCCGCAGCTCGGAGGGCTCAGGGACACCCAGGGAAGGCACACGGCGGGAGCACAGGCCCCCAGGCCCACACCTCCCCCAGGCTGAGCAGACGGACAGCGTGTCCCCCTGACCCCCCTCCTCGTTTCTGACAGTGGCCTTTCCCCCCCGCCCCCCCCATCAATCAGCCCGAGCGAGCCCCTCCCTCGTGGGCCCCCCGCGCTGTCTCCTCCACGTGTCCGACCCCCCCGTGATTCCGGTGACCCCGTGAACACCCTCTGGGGTAGGAGTGCTCCTCCACATGCCTTACACAGCTTGGAACTTCCCGGGAAGTTCACTAACCTGACGCTCTCCCCCCGCCGCTTCCGCCGTGTGCGACCCCCAGGGCAGTAGGAGTAGGAACGCCCGGGCAGCTCTCCCAGCTGGAACAGCATGGATCGTGTAGAAGGTAGAGTTTTATACTAGCCCCTGTTTAGTGGCCAATGCCATGTGTATTCCCCCCACTTCCTGCACTTTTGAAACCAAAGGTACCTTCGCTGAGAGAGATGGGGGTTCCTCCAACTGTTTCACAGACGGCGAGCAACGTCAGGATGGATTTTCCTTTCCTTTCTAATTTTTTTTTTTTTTCTAAGGAGGATGTTTGGGTTTTGGTTTTTTTTTTGTTTTGTTTTTTGGTCAGCATAATGGATTGAATGCAATAGGATTAGTGCAGTTATTCTTTCAGCTTTCAAGCTGGTTTGCTCTGGAGACATACTGCTAACAGGAATACTTTTACTGTAGGGGTTGTTGTGAGGGGCTTTGCCACATCCCTGAAGCTGCTCGTGGCATGAGGACCCTGCATTTCAGAGCTGGGCAGCACCTCTGGGGCTCCTGCTGCTGATCACACAGGGAAAACAGGAGAGGAGGATTCAGGCGTTCGCCCAGATTGGATATGGGCACCTCCCTTAAAGAAAGGATTGTCATTTCTCTTGGTGGGCACAGCCTGCCCTCCCTTTCACCCAGCCTGGGCACGCGTGTGCCAGCTGACAGCCCCCCCCCACCCCGAGGGAGGCACTGCTGTGCTCCCCTGCTCCTGTTCTCCCTGAGGTGATGGTGCAGGGAGAGGCAGAAAAGCAGCGGGGAAAAATGGGAGTTTTTGGTACGAGCCCTGAAATCCTGCTCACAGAAACCCAACTGGACACCCAGGTCACAACGTCCCCACAGTGTCCCCCCCGCCAACATTGCCTTCTCACAGGTGACAGCCCCCACTTCCACGTGTCACAGTCACTCCCGACCCGAGAGACGGACGAGGAGCTGCTGCCCCTGCCGAGGGAGCAGGAGGGTGGAGGGCAGAGCTGGGCAGTGCCACCCATGCCCACGGCCGTGCCTCCCCTGGCACGCAGCTCCAGCCATGCCACCACCTCTCCTGGCACATCCCAACATCCCTCCTCGTTGCACAGGTCCCAGCAGAGCTGCGAGTTCAACCTGCAACGCCTCATGCTCGTGCCAGGCTTAGCGTGTACTAGCAGCAAACGATTTCAGTTAAGCAATAAACAAAACGTAACAAAAAGAAAAAAACAAAAAAAAAAGAGAGAGAGAGAAAAAAATCTATTTCTTGCACTAAACCCTGTTTTATTAACGAGAATAACGATGCTTTTCTGGTCCTGACAAAATCACCCACTGCATCAGTAGCTCCCCTTGCCCAGCAGCGCCTGTCCCTGTCCTCGCATCGGGCATCGGGCTTTGGTTGTCCAACACAGTCTAAACCCGTGTCAAAGCCACAGAAATCCCATGTCAAACCCCCAGAGCGCCGTGTCAGACCCCCAGACCAGAGTCCTTCCTTCACAGCACCAAGTTTTCCACATCTGTCCCTCCCGCTCACATCAGACAGAAAGTATTGGACTGTTTTGTTTAATTTGTAAATATATCGCAATCCATCCATCCTCTCTGTAAAACCTCCTGGTTGTTCTAAAGTATTCTATGTATTTATTTGCCTTTTTTTTAAAGCAAAAAACAAACAAACAAACCACCACCTTTGCGTTAACCCACTTGTTCCAATGAGAAATGTAAAGCTGAGGCTGTAAAATTCCCAGTTTACAGCGAGGAGATTTATGGACTACAGAAAAAAAAATGTTTAATATAAGGACTTATAAACCGACTGCATGAGAGATGAAAGAAGGCCAAAATACTCAGATATCATTTTTTTGAATCACTGTAAAAAGAAAAGACTGGATTTTTTTTGTATAGAGAACACTAAACATATAATAAAACGTTGTTCAAAACTCATGCTGAGCCTTGCGAGTCATGTCCCATCAGCTCCGGAGAGGCACAAGCAAGTGGTGTTGCCCACGCACAGCTCCAGAGCCTGCAGGGCTGTGCCGGCCCCCCGTGTCCCCCAGTGTCCCCTCCCTCCCCCAGGAAGGGAGGATGCTCAGGGGGATGCTCCCCCCACAGCCCCCCCAAGGGGAAGCACTGCCCAGCAGCACAGAGCTCCTCTCAAAGCCCTCCCTGACCCTTCCCAAGGTCAGCGAGACCTCAGAGCAGGCAGAGATGTCCCTTCCAGGTGGGGTAACTGAGGCACTAGGCCACCCAGGTCCCTGGTGAAGCATCACCCGCAGCTCTGCACCCCTCCCAGTGCCCGCTGCGGCTCCCACACCCTTGGGAAGCACGGGATAAACTGGGGGAAGAGGCTCCCGTGGCCCGGCAAACCTGGCGGAGCTCCAGGTTTTACCCAGCCCCCCCGTTCCTGGCACTGCTCCCCCCGGGGCACGTCCTGCCCTGCCAGCCCTTCCTGCCCCCGAGGCTCCGAAGTGCTCCTGGCGGAGGGTCCCTGGTGCAAAGCCCTGCCGAGAAGGGGCTGAAGGAGGGGGGGAAGAGCAGAGCTCTTTGGCTGATGAAGATGGAATTGCGGTGGCCTCGCTAATAGGATGAAGGTTTTAGTGCTTCCTGCAGCGGGGGCTTCACCCGCCCCCTTCCCCCCACCACGGACTGGGACAGCGATGTGCAGGAAAGCACTTTTTGCCCAGTTTAGACCTCCCTGGGGCGATGGAGGCACCAGCCACACTCAGTCCCTGCCCCAGGGAAGGGTGACAGAGGAACTGCCCTTGGCCCTTGATACAGAAATTCCAGCTCGCTGGAACCCGCTCCAAACCCTCAAATCCACCACTTCCCACTGCCCACAGCCACGGGAACCACCAAGCCCAAGGTCTGAGCCTCTCTCCCATCATTCCCACGGGACACAGGGGGCTTTTATCATCCAGGAACGAGCGACGACGAGCCCGTCCCCATCCTCGGGATCGATACGGGGCAGACACGGACAACATCAGCA
The DNA here is from genome assembly GCA_035583155.1 of Acropternis orthonyx. NCBI lineage: Eukaryota > Metazoa > Chordata > Aves > Passeriformes > Rhinocryptidae > Acropternis > Acropternis orthonyx. The sequence goes on along the minus strand of JAWWEU010000076.1, from coordinate 3,084,331 downwards.
CTTGTCCCTTTTTTATGGCACGGTGATGACACCCATATCTTCCTGACCTCTGCCTGGGGGCAGCAGGACCGGATCAATAGCGGCAGTGCCTCCGGTTACCCTCCCCCTCCTCGGAGAGGCAGCTCCAGCCTGTTGCCTTCCCTTTTGGCGCTGGGAACATCCAAGGGAGCCCTTGCAGAGCTGCCTCCCCCCTAACAGTTCTCGCTGCTGTCCCGTACATGTTCGCACCAGGACAAACACCCAGAAGGTCACTGATGTCCTTGTCACCTGCAGAGAGACCTTCAGGGAGCCGCTGAGAGCAGAGAGACAAAGGAGAGGGGGCAGAGGCAGGTCCCGCTCCCTCCCCTGGGACAGAACTTGTCACCTCTCTTGGATTTCACTCCATTCATCCTTTTGCTGGGTCAGGCTCCAACCCTGCTCGTCATTTCTGTCCCGCAAAAGCAGCTGCTCTCCCAGGTGAGGTTTGTGACCAGTTTCTTCCAGTCTCACCCCAAAAAATGCCAACGGGGAGCAGAAACTGGGACAAACTGGGCAAGAGAAAGGGAGATGGGACCAGTAAGGCGCCCCACCCCATCACAAGCAGCCTCCTGCCTGCACCCATTCCCGGGAGGAGACTGGACAGCGGGAGCTTTGCCAGTCAATAGAGACACTAATACCTTAATTACTCCTCTGTAATTGCAGACCATTAACCTGTGGACAGCCCCAGCGCCCATTGATCTCCTCACATCATTAACAGGTCTGGGCTGGAGCTGGGAGGGACGGAGAGGGCAGGGTGGTCCCTGACATGCTCCCAATTCCTCCACTTCCCACGGCCTGGCAGCGACCTGCCCACCGGCAAAACCCCACACCAGGGGACCCTTCACACCCCCCAGACCCCAATGCCCACAGGGAATCACGGAGGAAGTCCTGGGGCGTCCGTGTCTCATCCCATGGCATCACTCCATCGGGATAGACCTTCCCCAGGAGCCAGAAAACAGCCAGGATCTCGTGGCTGCGGATATTCCCGGGAAAGGCTCCGGGTGCAGCCCCGAGGGGGGCACGGCTGCCAACACAGGCAGAGCCAGAGGCAGCTCCGGCGCACCCCAAAAGCCAAAGGTGGCCGCGGTGCCACCCCCGAGCCGCCCCTTCCGAGGAAAACCCCACGCAGGAGGTCAGGGACCACCTACCACAGCCGGAGCATCCCAAGATTTTGCCGTACAGCGATTTCCTCAGCGCGAGCACCAGCCTGGCTGGTTGTGTTTGTGTACAGATACCCAAATATATGGCGTGTCTGGAGATATTGTATAATATATATGGATCTATTGTATAATAAATGTATATATTTAGGCGCAGAGGGGCGCATATAGACAGAAACACCACACAGAGCTGGGTGTCCCTGCCGACACATCCCCCAGCTGGGGCCGATCCCTTCCCTGCTGCCACCCCACAGAGAGGGGCTCGGAGCCCCCCAAACCCCCCTCCGGCCCTACACCTGCTCCGGCCCCAGGGACGGGGCGAGCCGGCGGCGATGGGAGCAGACGAAGGGGTTCTGCCGGGGGCTGGTGGGAGCAGCAGGCAGGAGGCTGAGGGATGAATTATGCATGATGCTGCAAGTCGCTCTGCCTCCCTGACTGGTCCTTGCACTGTGGCAAGTGAGGTAAAGGCAGGAGAGAAGAGGAAAAAAAAAAAAAAAGATGCGCTCTCCGGGGACCGGCGTGGTGGTTGGCAGCGAGCGAGGGAGCGCGCACGCAAGGAGGGAGGAGAGGGAGGAGCACATCCTAATGCAGAGATGCTGCAGTGGCTCTGGGCACACACATCCACACTCGGGCAGGCACCAGCCAAGCGCTGCCTCGCAGCAGAGCCCCCGGCAGAGGCGAGGCCCCGCAGCCCCCCGGCTCATGCCCACGCACCCACCCCGCGCAAGGTAAGCGCCTTCCCCCCAGCCCGGAGCGGGGAAGGAGGCTCCGCGTTCCAGGGCACCCTTCCCAGGCGGAGACAACTTGTGGTTGGGTTCGCTTTGGCGAGGGGGGGACCTGCCGGACCCCTCCGGTGGGGATGGCGAGAGGAGCAGGGGGTGGTTTGGGCATTTCGGGGCGGGCGATGCCCGTGCGGGCGATGCCTGCGCCGGGGAAGAGCCGGGGGTGGAGTTGGCAGAAGGGGGGGCCGCGGCTGTGGCACTTGTGGCAGGGGCTGAGCGGCCGAGGTGGACGCGGCTGTCAGCAGAAATGTCTCCTACGGGATGAGTCTGGCGATATTTTTATTATTATTTATCGCTGTTAATGCTTTTCCTGGTGCGTTCTGGCTCGAGGCACTTCGAGAGCCCACTCGTGGGGTCGGGGAGGGGTTTGGGGGGGTTTCTGCTGCACAAAACTATTTCAGCATCTCCAGCTGAGCCCGGAGCAGCCCGAGAGTTTCCTCTCCAGGGAGGCAGCAGGAGATCGTGGTGTCCCCGTTCACCTTCCTGTGCCCCCCCAGGCAGGGCAGATCCCAGGGGAGGGGTGGGGGAGATGCTTCGGGCACACGGGGAGGGGGGATCTGTGTGGCTGAGCTTCGGGTCAGGGAGGCTCAGGGCTGTGGGGGAAGCCTGGGGGGCTCAGTGCAAAGCCGTGGACGAATTGCCCACCCCACGGGGGGCAGCTGGCAGCCAGGGCATCCTCTGCTCTCTCCCACTCACACAGGATGGATGTTCGGAAGGGGAAGCAGCTGGTGGGAGGGGAGGCTGCAGGTGATTCATGGGGCTCCCCCTTCCCATGTCTTTAAACTTCCTGAGCTCCCTCCTCATCCCACCCACGCTGACCCACTGACTCCTCCAGGCTTGCTCCACTCCCACCAGCCTCAGCATTATTCCCTCTGGCTGGACTGGGGAGTATTCATAGGAGGCTGTCACCTCTCCAAGGAAACACTGGTTGCTTTGACGATGGGAGGCAGCAGCCTCTGCATCCGAGGGCTGGGAGCAATCCCAAGGCTTTACCCAGACCCCAAGCAAGGCTCTGCTCCCACCAGGCCACCCCAAAACAGGGCCACAAGCAGCTCTGAGGGTACAAAGCCCAAGCACAGGGTTTTGCATGAGATTTAAGAGCAGATTTGCCTCCGAAAATTAACCTCCCAGCGCCAACTCTCTGGTGCTGAGCACACTCGACAGCGACACAACCCCAAAACCCACTTGCTTTGCTCCTACAGGGAAGCGTCGGGTCCCAAACTCACTGGAAATAGCTGTACTTTCCAGGGTAGATCAGAATTACCCAAAGCTAAAGAAAACAGAAAGCAAAATGGTCATGCCAAGCCCAGCTGCACCAGGGGCACAGGTAGATCGAGACAAAGTGATGCCGATGCTCTTCTCCGTCCCCTGCTCAATTCCTGCCAGGGCAACCACTGTTGCCACTCAGAAGATCTGCAGAGAATTTCATGACCTGGGTTGTTATTTTCTCCGCAGATTTACCACAAGCAAATCACAAAAGGCAGAACCCAAGGCTGTCATTTGGGGGGCATTTCCCACACTCGCACCAGCCCCACCTGCACACGGAGGGTCCAGCCCATGGAGCTGGGAACCCACGTGGAGCTGAGCTCATTAAAGCCCAACCCTGCTGTTCAGCCACGCTGCCTGCTTTGTGTATGTCCAAAATCCAAATTATCCATGAAATTTCCTGGATTCTGATGAGAAGCAGAGACCTCCCTGTATTTCTAGAAACCCCCATCAGTTCCAAGGTCTTCCACAGCACTTTGTCCCTGGCACTGACTGTGCCACCCCCCCCAGTCCGTGAGATTTGAAGGTGCTGGGCATGACACAAACCCATGCAGCCACCTGGAAAACATCTCACCTCCAGGGAGACTCCCGACAGCTCCCAGACAGGAGCACAGGGCTCCCTGCTCAGCGGAGCAGAGCCGTGGGAGGCAGAGATTCCCGGGATCAGTGGCCTCAGGGACAGCTCCTGGCTCTGGCACAGCCAGCACAGAGCCCTGCCCTGTTCGGAACAGGGACGGGGTTTGCTCAGCACATCCCTCTCCTTCCTAAATCATTGCCATGCAGTACCAGCCCTGCTTTCCAGGGATGAGAACTACAGATTCCCAGGGAGGTTTTGGGGTGGGCTGACCAGGTGAAGGCAGGAACCCCCAGCATGGACTTTTGGAGAAGTTAAAACATGGAAATGCAGGAAAGAGTTGAGAGGCTTCCTTGGAGAGTCCTTTAAGAGTCAAAAAAATGGATGGAAGGGAAGAAACCTCACCCAAATGTGCTGTGACAGGAGGTTATCAGGCTCTTTCTAGACACTTTCTGTCTTTGCCTGCACTCGGTGTCTGTGGGTTCTTGTGGAGCTGTAGAGGAGGAACAGCTCTCAGCAGATAAGGAAACAGAATCTGCTCACAAGCTACACAAAACCCACCTCCTTGAACCCCAAATTTTTCTACTCCATGACAAACCCTCCTGGCCCCATTGCCACAGTGTCAGGTCCAGGGACATCCAGCATCACCCAAAGGAGCTGCCCCAAAACTTTGGGAAGCACAAGAGGAATTCCCACCCAAAGCCAGTTGTAAATCCTGAACCCAGCCCCCCCCCAACAGCCTGGATCCTAAATTATTACATGTATTATTTATTGTACAGCCTGTGGAGCTGTCAGTCCTGCACCAGAGAGCCATAAAGCAGCAAGGAGGAGGGATAGATGCTTAGTGCTCATTCCTGCTTGGTTTTTATAAAGACAAGAGCAGCTTGGCACTGTTTGGAGACTGAATCCTAAAAGCACTTTAACAAAGACAGGAGAGAAGGCTGGACACAGGGATGGTGCTTTTCAAGGATCAGAATAAAGAGCACCCCTGCAGGGGATCCCTTCCCCTCATCCTGGGAGGGAGGGGATTTAACATCAAGGAGATGCTGCACCTCCCCAGCATGACCAGTACGAGCACCCAGTGGTGCAGTGGGGCCAAAGGAGCTCTGTGGGATTGGGAGAGACGCCCAGTGCTGTGCAGGGATCCCCAGGACACCGGGAAGGCTCAGGCTGCTGGGGAGACCTTGCCCGGTGTCAGCCGACACCAGTAACAGGCTGGTAAATCAGGGCTTCCCCTCCCAACACCTTCCCGGGGCTGCCTTAACCAGAAGGTTTCCCAAGCTCTCCGTTTGTTCTTCCTCACTGCCAGCACCAGTTCCTGCCAAGGCAGCAGCAGGGAGGGGATGGAGCAGGCTCTGGTGCAGGTAGGGAGCTATTTATACCTGTGCCACATCAAAGAATCTCTGCTGCTGACGCCACGGAGCTCTAATAGCAGAGAGCGGGTGGGTTGGCAAGGCTGGCAGAGCTGTGGATGTCCCAGGGTTTAGGCAGAGCTCCCCACAGCTCAGCTCTGCCTGCTCCAGGCACAGAGAGGAAAGGGAAACCTGCAGTGGGAAGCTTCATTTTGAAGTTTTGTTCCAGGGAGGTGGACTTGACTCCCTGTCCCTTCTGACGGCACTGCCCGACACCCAACCTGTCTCAGCATCCCCTCCCTTGCAATCCCAGGTTAATCACCAGCATTTCCCAGGGAAAGAGGGTGCAGGCTGCGCCCAGCAATGCCTGGAGAGTGGTTTGCACCTCGGGGAATGTGCAGGGCGGTGTCTGTAAGAGGGGCCCAATATGTGGAACTTTAACCATAAGCAGCACTAAGGAGGGTTTCGGGCAGACATCCCCTCCCAACCATCCCGTGCTCAGCTGGAGTCACTTGTGGCCTTGTTCTCAAAGACTTTAAGCATCTTTCCAGCTGCTATTGACTGAGCTATTGATTGAAACACGAGTCTGGAGGGAGAGCTTAGAGCTGCAGCCTGGCTTAACACCCCCAGCCCGCGAGGCAGCATCAGCTCGTGGGGGATTCACCTCCCGAGCCAAAATTCCTCTGTCTGGAGATACACGGGAAGGTCTCCTGGCTGTTTCTGTAGCTCTGCTTTGTTTTCTCATGTGCCCCAAGGCATTTCCTCAGGGCTGGGCTGCTGCAGCTGCCTCAGGGTCCCTCCTGGAGGGGGCACGAGCCTGGTCCAGCTGTGGGGAAGCCTCAGATCCCACCATGGGGAACCCCCAGGTCCCCCCAAGAGCTTCAGCCCCCAAATCCTGAGGATTTACCAAGGGTTTGTTACAGCAGAGCAGAGGATAAGGCACCCCAGGCACTCAGGTGACAGCAGCCAGAGATGGGAACTGGTTTGGTTAGGGGAGGGGAAAAATAACAATAACAAAGGCAAACCCACTAAATGCAAAGCTCAGATCTAAAATTCAAACTAACATAACAGAAGAGCAGGAAAGGTCCCCTCATAACATCACCCTTTTGATGACAATTAGATTTCAGCACCACAGGGATCCCAGGCCCCAGCCCAACCCGTGCCACCCACACCCCCTTTCCATGTCCCTGGACCGAAGGCAGATCCCGGCTTTGTCTCCTCACAAAGAGGGGGCTTGCCTGGATGGGGCTGAACCAAAAGAGAGCTCCCACTGAGACCCTGTGACAATGAGGTGCTGTGACCCGTGATGTCCATGGATGCACCGGCCAATTATTAGGGAAATGCGCTTAAAAGGCCCAGGGAAAACAGGCAGTGCTGGGAGCCGGTGCCTGAGCGCAGCTTTCCTGCTGGGATCACATCAGAGCCCTGCCTGTCCCTCACACCGGGACCAGAAGGACCAGCCAGGCTTATTCTACCCCCTGGAAAAGCCAAACCTCTCCCTGCTTTTAGCAAGAGCTGCTCCTGGGTGCCGGGGCTGCCGCATCCAGGGCACTCCCCACGCTTACCCACCAACATCCCTAAAATGCACTGGGAGAAGCACAGCAGCTCTTCCCAGCTCCTGGCTCCAACACACAAAAGCAGGGATGCAAGGGCAGGAGTGTGGCAGCCTCAGCCCCTCACCAGTGCTCCCAGTCCCACCAGTAAAGCTGAGTTCCCAGTGTGGCTTTCCCTCCCCTCACAGGGAGTTTCCTCTTGTTTTTTTCCATGGTGTTGGATAATCTGGGCTGCCCCATCTGACTAGACACCTCCCCCCCCCACCCTGCTCTGAGCTGCTCCACCCTGTTCATCCACCTCAGGAGGAAAGAGCAGGAGCCACAAATCAAATATTGATCCTTATCAAGCCAGTTCTGGTACAATTAAATAAACTGATGATTATCACTCAGGTGATTTAGGCACCATCATACCCACACAAGGCGCTGTCCCACCATGTATTTCACACACCAAATCCCAAAACAGAGCTCATACACACACCTTGGGCTTGGCCCCATGGGGTCTGCTCTGCACAGGGACACGGCATGGAAGGGAAAAGCAAATTAGGTTCCCATGGATATGGTGAGTCAGAACTGCTCCAGGTGTAGAAGGGGTCACAGTGCAGTGCAGGGAGCCCTGAAAGGCAGGACCACGGCCCCAGAGCCACACAAAACCAACCCCACCCCAAATAAAATCCTACAAGTGTCCCAAGAAACGCAACTAATGTATTTTTTCCAGCAGAAACAAAGCAGGTTGGACAGTGCATGCCCTTAGACTGGCATTTTGCTGCTCAATTTCCTTTCTCAAAGTACAAATCTTTCAGCCAACAGCTCCCAGAGGGAGGCAGGAGGCTCATGCCAAGGAAAGGACAGGGACAAAAAGGGGCAGGACACCCCGAAGTGGCAGCAGCCTCTGAGCTTGGACAGAGCAGCACAAAGCAAAGAGGAGCAGAGCACTCACAGTGCCAGCACATGGCAGTGCCACCCCCGAGGGAGCTCACGTCACCCTCGCCAGCCCCACACTAATGCACAATCCTTGCACCCACCCCCCTCTCCTCCGCGTGCTCGAATGCCCCCAAATTAAACATTTGCCCCCCTTGTTGCCCCCCTTACCTCTCTCATCCTGCCGTGCCGTCTCTGAGCTGAGCTGGGAGGGCAGAGCCAGCCCTGTCTGAAGGAAGACTCAGGAGGTTGGTGCAATGGTCCCCACCTTGAGCAGAGTCGACAGGGCTGGGACAGCCCCTCACTCCCTGCTCGGTGTCCCTGCTCCCCTGCCAGGGCTCCGACCCTCAGCCCTGTCCCAGAGCCGTGGCACTACCCCTGCCCCGCTGCTCCCCCCGCCTGGGAACACCCATCAGGCAGAGTGGAAACACCTGAGCTAATTCAGCCCACCTGGAAATAATCTCCCCATGCACAGGTGCCTTTTCCCCCTGCTCTCCTGCAGGGATGGGCTCTGTGGAACCCATCCCCCCGCTTTGTGACACCTCCTCAGCTGTGACAAAGCCACACAGACCCCGCCATGGGGAGGCATCTCCCGGGCCGGCAGGAGCTGCGGGCAGGGAAGGAGCGCGGGCTGTGCCACCATCTGCTCCCCTGGCCTCGGCTGCTGTGTGCTGTGTGCCCTCCCTGCGCCCCCTGCCCGGGGATGTGCCCCCTACAGCACTGACAGCGGGGGCTCTGCCCTGGCTGGGGGGGACAGGGGGACTTGGCTGGGCTCCAGCTCACGCTGCTCCTCTCTTTGAGCTTGTGCAGCACAGGGAGAGCCTTTGGGATTTCTCTAATGCTCCAGACCCACCTGGGCAGGAGAGAGGGACACGGGGCAACCCCAGAAGTGCTTCTGGGACACATCCTTTGGCTGGGGACGGATGCCAAAACCAGCCCCCAGCACCTCTTTACATTAGGTCCTGACCCCCGCTGTCCCCAGTAGCTGCAGCAGGGTTTGGTGCGTGTTGTGGGGTGAGTGATGAACCTGGGGAGGGCTGAGCTCCACCACAAGGCTCTGAACCCTCTGAGGGTGCTTTTGGTCCTCATTTGGACCTTGGAGACTTCACTGCTTAGGACGGGTTTGGAGTGGCACAGGATTTTTGCAGCTGCTGCTGCAGGTCCCGGAGCCATCAACAGATCTGAACCCAAAAAAACCCTCGGGAAAGGTTGGATTCAGAGTTTGCCCCTAAATCAATGCCCTGAGCACAGACAGTTTTACAGGAGGACAGATACAGTACAATAAAACCGTTTGTAACTCATCGAAACACGATGTGCTGGGACGGACAGAATGTACCCAACCTTGGAAAGGCTTTGCAAGTCAAAGTCCAGAGAACATCAAAAGCCTGCCCTCTCCAACCTTAGCCATGGTCCTGAATAAAAGAGACACTCAGAGCACAGGAGGAATTCCAGCGTCAGCCACCCTCAGGAGCATCCTTCCCTGGGGAATGCAGCAGCACAAGGAGCTGCCCCACTTCCTCACAGAGGCTGCTCTGGTCACTGAGCAGCACAGGAGAAGGAATTACACTGATTTATCCTGGTAACGGATAGTGCTTTGCTGTGCTGGCCATGTCATCTCCTGCCAAAGCCACCTCTGGCTTCCCCACACCCAAAATCCTGCTGGAGTCCCCTCCTCCAAAGGATGCTGCTCCACAGTCAGAACGGGAGCTGCATCTCCTCACAATCTCTCTGCAGCTCCTTAACTCTGTCTCCACGATAATGGATCGCTCCCAGATCCCAGGGGCTCCAGAGGAAAGGGCTAATGCACGAGTTTTCCACTGTGCCCATGCCTGCCCTGCTCCTGAGGTATTAATGACAGTCCCCATTAGCAGGGATGACAGATCCCCTTTCACTACAACAGAAGGCTCTTGAGTGACTGTCAAAATACCCCAGGAAGAGGGGAAAGAACAGGTCCCTGTGGCCCTCCCCTAATTAGGGACAGAGAGCAGGGCTAAATATGAGATGCAAAGTGTCTGGCCGTGCTTTGGGGAAGGAGAGGGTGAGATGCAGGACCAGCAGCTCGGGAGGGGGTCGTGGCTTTGGAGATGCCCCCGGGGTGCCAGTGCAGCCTTAGGTGTGATCTCAGCCCCGCAGCCCCTCAGGCACAATTTGATCGTGGCACTCAGGTGATAAGGCAGCCAGGAAAACGGGAAGCAGCATCCAAGAGGATTAGTCATCCAGTCTCTAATTGCAAATAAATTCGGTGTCAGCACTCCTAGAAAGTCCTCTGTTACTCTCCTACATCTTCATTTGGTGGGGGTGGTACCTGGAGCTCCTCCTGGCTGTCACATTCCTGACTTTTTACCAAGTTAAAGCCCGGGCTGGGCTGGGCTGAGACTGGATTTAAACCAGTGAAACAGCAGCACCTTCCTGTGCCCCCTCAGCAAGAGCCTCCCCAGGACCCACCAGAACAGCAGCTCAGCCCATCCCACCTTCAGAAACACCCCAAGTGTTCCAGGAACAAATACGTGTGAGGGGGATTCTGGAGGGGTGGAGGGATGAGCGCAAGGAAGTGGGAAGAGAAAATGCTGTAAAGAAAAGGGATGAGAACAGATGGGGAGATCGGGGTGGGAAGAGGGAAGCGGCAGAGCCGGAGCCAGCTCAGAACTGGGATCGAAGCTGTAGTTTACATCATAAATAATGAATCAACAAATTATTAAATAATTCAAATCAGCTTGATTTTTACACGATACCAGCTTTGCTTGGCTGCAGGGAAGGAAGTTAAGGGGGATGCTGGTGGCTGTAGTCCCACGGAAAGGCATCGCAGCTTCCCTCATCCTGACCAGAGCCCAGCCCTTGGGACCACGTCTTGATTAGGTGAAAGCAAAGGGGACAGGCAGGATGCAACTTGCTCAAATACAGCACATCCAGCAGGGAGGGTGTTGATAAAGTGCTGATAAAGCCTGGGAGGTGGCAGAGGGGCAGGAGCTGCCCAGAGCAGCCTCCAGGCCCTCAGGAGGGACAGCGGCCAACACCGACCTCTTCATGCTGCCTCCTCCCTATGAAATGCATTTAAACTGAAAGAGAGTAGGTTTCGAAGGGATATTGGGAAGGAATTGTTCCCTGTGAGGGTGGTGAGGCCCTGACATGGGTGCCCAGAGAAGATGTGGCTGCCCCATCCCTGATGGGATGAATCCCATCTCAAGGTCAGGAGTGACCTGGTCTAAGTGGAAGGTGTTCCTGCCCGTGGAATGGGATGGGCTTTAAAGTCCCTTCCAACCTAAGTAAAAAACAACAAAATTGGACTTTTCCACCCTCTTTCCCATTTGTTTTAAAAGTGAGGGGGGAAATGAATAAAGAAAGTCCAGCTTTCAGTCAGAGCTGCAGAGTGGGCTCAGCAGTCGGGGCTGGCAGCGATGGAGCAAAGACTCCCAGACTTCAGTTTGCTCCCACTGGGTGCAGGAACAGCTTTCGCTGCTCCCTGCCTTCCCCCAGCCCTCAGGGAAGCAAACTGGGGGAGACCTGGAAAAGCCAGCTCAGGAATTAGTGCAGGGCAGCAGTGCCTGCACAGCACCCCCGGCTCGAGGCTGGAGCAGCGGGCACAGCCGGAGGGCAGGGGAACAAAGGGGCACTGTTTGCTGCCAGGCCGTGGGTTCAGGACGCCGTTTGGGGCATGATTCTCGTCGGCATCAAGTGATTTCATGTGACTGACTCACTCCAGGGCTGCTGGAACAAACGGAGCAGCTTCCATGTGAATGTTCCCCACGCCCTTCTCTGCTTCAGCCCCAAACTGTCCCCCCGGGAGCTGCCGCCTCCTCATGGCCAGCCACACACCGTAATTAAAGCTCCAGCTTTATTTGGGGGCCTGGCAGATAACGAACCCCAACGAGGGCAGAGGGGATCCAGCAGCCTGACCCTAACAAGATAAAAATCAAGGATTTGGGATGCTGGGTGAGGACACAAAGAGGCCAGGTGGCTTTCCCAGCCAGGCAGGGTCCCCGGAGAGGGTGGGAAGCAAAGCCTGGCTATCGCTGTTTGCTCAGGTGCTGCTGGTAATGACGGGGCTGGGGCTGCATCCCACGGGACGGGAGCTAATCCCGCTCCGGGGAGCTCGGGAGCAGCTCGGGCGGACAGATGGGCAGGGAGAGGAGCGGAGCAGCACCAGCTGGAGCCGGGGGATGAGCAGCACGGGCAGCCCAGGAGCTCTTGGCAGCATCTCCAGCACCAGCTCACCGGGCTGTGCGTTCGGGAGGTTCTGCCCGAGCTCCTCCTCCTGCCGGGATTGTTAACAAAGAGGGGGAAAAACCCCGCCCAAAGTCCCTGCTGGAGGGCCAAGGGGTTCAGCCCGAGCACAGGGAGCAGGGGTGGCACAAACTGCTTGGGGTTTGGTTGGGCTTTTCAATTTTTGGGAGATCTTGGAAGACCAGGGTCTGTGGAAGGGACTCCAGAACAAGGGGCTCTGGGCTGTCACAGCCCCCCAAATCAGTCAGTGCCTGGAGAGTTTCAATTAAAGACACCTTTTCATACAATCACGGAATCTCAGGCTGGTCTGGGTTGGAAGGGACCGTAAAGACCAACCAGTGCCACCCTGTGCCATGGGCAAGGACACCTGCCACTAGCCCAGGTTGCTCCAAGCCCCATCCAACCTGGCCTTGGACACTTCCAGGGGACCCACAGCCCCTCTGAACAACCTGTCCCAGTGCCCCCCCCCCCACCTCCCACCCTCCCAGAGAAGAATTTCTTCCCAATATCTTTGTTATTTTCACAAAACAACAGATTATTTCTTCCTCCTCATCCCCTACCAACATTCTGTGTTCTTCTGGCTTTGTGGTTTTTAATCAACAATGTTCAGAAGGAAGAGTTATTTTTGGAGGCAGGAGGAAGAAGAGCAGATAGCAAGGGAGGAGGAACAACAACTCCCCAGCCAGATTTGTCATGCCAGGGAGAAAAAGAGCTCCTTCAACCACAGAGCTCCTCTTGGGACAGCTGGATGGTTGCCCTGGAGTGACTCTCCCTTGGGCCTGTGGCCAGCAGGGAGGCACAGCTGGACACTGGGCCCCCAGGCAGAGCCTCTGGAATCACAGGGCCATGGAATGTCCCCGGGAAGGGCCCCACAGGTCCAGGTCCTTGCAGCTCACCCCGCTCTCTGTCCCTCGCAGGGCCGCTGTCCCCACGTCCCCGTAGAGGCTCCACGCGGAGGCCCCGACCCGGCACAGGATGGGAGGCACTGCTGGATTCATCCACACATCCCTGGCTGTCAGCACCTTTCTGGGTAAGAGTGTTCCTTGGGAAAGGGGGGAAGGGTCGGGTGGGGTGTCACCTGGGCACGCAGCAGTTGGGATCATCCCTCCACGGCGATGCCGGAGCCCCGTTCTCCGGGTGGTTTGTGCAGACAGGGGATGTGTCTGTGTTATTCCCAGTTTCCCTTTGTGCTGCTCATGGAGGACAGGAATGGCTGGCACACCTCCCTCCGTTTCTAAATCCAAATTTAGGTGAAATCAGGAGATGTAGGAATGTCCTCCTTGCCAGTGGGACTTGCTTGTGGCAAAGCCACTTCGCCTCCTGGTTTTTCTAGGGATGCCTTGTTGGCCATACCCTGACTGCAAAGATTCCTGTTCATCAGGGAACACTTCTGGATCTCAGGGACCATTTCTGGATCTCAGGGAGGCTCAGGCTGCTCTCTGCAGATCCCTTTTCAGCAGGGAGACATTTCATTTCAGCCAACTGAGAATTAGATAATGTCTTCAAGCTAATTCATCATCCCGGGCAGAGACTGCTCGCCTGTCCTTATAAATATCTAATTACCTTTTAATGTTCTCTGGATCCCCAAGGAGGCAGAGGGAGGGGTGGCTGCCCTAGACTGGGAGGCAATTATCCTCTTTGGAAATTGGTCTGACCCAAATCTGGGCATGGAGATGGAGTTGGGTTCTCCCATTAACCACCTGAGTTCAGGCAACTGGCTCCCAGTCCAAGCTGAGCCCACCAAAACTGAAGCCCGGGAGGGTGATTTTCTCTGACCTTTGGCTGCCGATGCAATGGATCTCAGGAGCCAGCTGGGACAGAGGGAAACCCTCACTGGGAACACGGGTGAGGGACTGGGGACACAGTGATGGCAGTGAGAGATGAGGCCAAGGAAACACCACGGAGCAATCTGTGAAGGTTTAAGGCTTGTCAAGCACACGGAGACGACCCTCAGATCTAAAAATCTCTCTGGCCTTTGTTCATTTGGTAAAAGCTGTGGAAAATCTTGAAATCTAAGGCTGGTTAAAGCCCTGACCCTTTGTTCCTCACAAAGCTTCTCATTAAAAATAACCCACTGCTCCTCTGAGAGCTGCCCTTCAAAAACATCCCCCCTGGATTCCCTGCGTGTTCACGTTGCCCAAAACACCAGTTCGTTGCCCAGCTCCCGGATTTCACGTGCCCAGGCTCCAGGAACACAGCTTGGAAAACACTCAGCTGGGCCATTTATCGTTCCCTGCCCTCCAGAGCTGCTGCAGGGCTCAGCACAAAGGGACGGTGCTCAGCCCCCTGCACACCTGGGCATTCCAGGTCTGCCTCTCAGCACATTCCCAAAAACATCCCTAAAAATTATGCCAGAAATGGGCCAGTGCCCAGGGAGGCTCTGGAGTCACCACCCTGCAGCTGCTTTTCCAACTCCCCATTTTTTCAGATGTTCCTCCTTCACCCATTTCTGTTTGTTTTGGTGTTGCTACTGATTTTCCCTGGCAGCGGAGGTTGCTCCAGAGGTGCTGCGGTGTGCTTGCCATCATTTCTGCTCTCCTGGCTGGATGCAGCACAGAGAACTCTGAGCAGGTCACTTTGCTCCCTGCAAACTGGAGACCTTTATTTGGTGTCTGTTCTTCTCCTTATCCAAGTGACAGAGCCCAAGGACAGAATGTCTTGGTGACATTAAAAATGAGAGTTCTGGGGAGGCAGAAGTGGCCCGGACAATCAGAGGTTCTGAGATTTACCACTCTGATTTACTCACAGTCCTTAATTCTACCCTTATCCCCATCTTGTAACTGATTAATTATTGCTTTAATCTAAGCATTGTTTGTTTAATGAGCGAGATCCAGGCACTTCATTTCACCTCCAGCACCAACCAGACACCTTGGAACTGTAGATAAAAACTCACCTGAACTCCTGGCATCGATTTCATTTGGGAAAATCAATTCCGGACTGTTGCAGTCCATAACCTTGGCAGGGGAAAAAGGGACAGCAGTGAGAGCAACGGGACACAGAGTCTGGGTGGAATCTGAAAGGATGACAAGCCTAATTTGGCTTGATTGGAAAAGAGCATCCCATGAGAAAGGGCCTGTGTGGGAGTGGTAATAATATATATTTTATTTGTTAAATAAATAGAAATTATTTACCCTGTGCTCCCTGCCAGTCTCAAAGGTAAAGCTGTTAAACCTCAGTCCAGCCACTCCCATCTATGAGAACACAATTCACACACCTACCAGAACACAATTAATATTTTCTTAGTAATTCCCCATTAACTCATGATTATTTTCCCCACTGGTCAGCAGTTATTTCCAGCTGGGACTTGCTCAGCACAGCCACTGCTGACCCAACGTGGGAGAAGATTTCCAGCTTACATGAGCTTTTCCTTTAGGAACAGAACTATTCTAGGAGGGAATGGCACTGATTTGGAGGGGATACAACCCTCAAACTGCTGCTTTGCTTTAATTCCAAAGAGCCAGACACGGGCTCTGCCCCTCTCCCTGTGTGGCACCAGGGACCATCAGGCTCCTGCAGCAGCACATCCCGAGCCCTGGGATAATTGCCTGGTGCTGGGACAGCTGCTCCAAACCCACTGAGCCAATTAGCAGAGCCCTCTCCCATCCCACCCTCAGCCCTGCACGGGAGAGCAGCCGGAACATGCGCCAGACCCCGGGAGCTCCAGGTAAAGGGCTGCTTCCCCTGGTCCCAGAGAGCTGAGCTGGCCATTCCCTGCTGGAAGTTACTCTTGCATAAAACATCAAACTCACTGGAGCCACTTAATTTAAGGAGTGCCCATGCTGGGGAGCGCAGGGAAGGAGACAGATTGTGGGTCTGAGACAGTTATTAATTCAATTAGAAAGCATGGAAGGATCCTGGAGCTACAGAAGCATCTTGGATCTTATCAGTGAATAAGGGACTGTGCTGGTGGCTCCTTCCCTAATAAGGGCCAGGCATTTCCAAGGTGCCAGGGAGAGGACAGGCTTGCTGGCAATTATCCCACCAGCTGCTCCTGCAATAAAGAGATTTCCAGGCAGCTTCTGCTTTGGTCTTATTTACAGTGTCACTTCCAGGCCAGGTTTTGTATGGGGCTTGGAGAAACCTGGGCTAGTGGAAGGTGTTCCTGCCCGTGGCATGAAGGTGGAACTGGATGATCTTTAAGGTTCCTTCCAACCCAAACCATTCTGGGATTCTGGTTTCCATACAGCCTGTGTGGAAGGGGGTCTGCTAGGTTTTGTTATTTGTCTGAGGCACGAGTCCCTCAGTGAGGAGAGCTGGCACTTCCCAAAGGCAAAGGGTCACCAAAGGGTGCTGGTCCCCGAGGGTGACCCAGGCACAGCGTGGGAGAAGGCAGGGAGTTCCTTGTGTTCCTCTTGTGCCTCTGCCTGAGCCATACCCACAGCGGCAAGATCAGAGTCAAACCCATGTCTGAACAGCACAAAAGCAGCTTAAGGCTCGTCCCAGTCACGGGATGGAATGGCCTGCACTGGTTTCCACACCAGCAACCAACCGGTTTGAGTTGTCAAGAGCTGGTGACACTGCAGATGCAGGGACTGAGGGGCCATCAGAGCCGTGAAGATCCTGGTTCTCCTCTCTGCTCCCTTGCCCTGCAGAGGACAAGGAGGAACCAGCCAGTTTGTGCAGACACAGGAGGAACCAGCCAGTCCAGGGATTCCCAGCTCCGGTTCCGTGGGCACGTGGGGTCTGAACTCCTCCATCCACGTGTCTGCAGGGGTGCTGGTCCCTCTGGCAGGGCGGGCACGGGGTGAGGTGCTCAGTGGGAAATGCAGGCTGGCTGTGCTGACAGATGGCTTGTGACTTCCACGCTGCTCCTTCTTCCCTCCTCGGCGCTGCCGGGGGCACCCTACAAGACTGAAAAGGAGACTTTTCAGAGAAAGCCTGGTGAGGCTGAGCAGCTTTTCCCTCTCCCGCAGTTTGGTGCCAAGCCCAGAGTGGCACAAGGAGCTATGGGCCGGTGTTTGAGGAGCAGCCTTCCCACACCCTCTTCCCTGAGGGCTCAGCAGAGGAGAAGGTCACTTTGTCGTGCCGAGCACGAGCCAGTCCTCCTGCGACCTACAGGTGAGCTCAGCTGCTCCCCCTGCTCCAGCACCGGGATAAAACCTGCCTGAGTTCTGCTTTCTCTTCTCCAGTTTTATATACAAAACAATCATTACATAGGAATGAGCCTCCTCATCCACATGTGATGTAAATCCTATGAGGAGCAGCTTGGAGAAAAGGAGGCTCAGAGGGGACCTTCTCACTCTCTGCAACTCCCTGACAGGAGTGGGGAGCCGGGGGGACAGGATGAGAGGAAGCAGGTTCAGGTTGTGCCAGGGGAGGTTTAGGTTGGGTATCAGGGAAAAATTTCTTTATGGAATTGGCTGTCAGGCACTGGAAGGGGCTGCCCAGGGAGGAGGTGGAGTTCAAGGAATGACTGGCCGTGGCACTCAGTGCTCTGGGCTGGGGGACAAGGTGAGGATGGGCCACAGGGTGGACTCAGAGATCCTGGAGGGATTTTCCATCCTCAGCAATTCCGTGACGTGCCATCCCTCCCAGGGCACAGCCAGGATAGAAATCTAACTCCAGTCCCAACACAGCTGGAAACCCAACAAGCACAGCCTCCTGTGATGCCCCATGAGTGCGGTCAGGAGGATTTACCCGCCTCGCTCTTGGCAGGTGGAAGATGAACGGCACAGAGATCCAGATGGAGCCAGACTCCCGCTACAGGCTGGTGGCAGGGGACCTGGTGATCAGCAATCCCGTGAAAGCCAAGGATGCCGGATCCTACCAGTGCCTGGCATCCAATTCCAGAGGCACCGTGGTCAGCAGGGAGGCCTCCCTCCGCTTTGGCTGTAAGTTTGTCTGCACAGGGTCAATGAAAGGCAGCCACAGGGATGCTGGGGGCAAGCTGAGCCCCCCCTGCTCACGTGGATAAATGTGGGAGAGCAGCATTCCTGCTCCTGGCACCCAACCCATGGAGAAACCCCCGGGCACTTCCGTGGGGGTGCTGTAGAAATTTGATGTACCACAGAGAAATCCAACAATACTTTGGGGCCTCCCTCTGCACGAGCACTGAGGAGACCCAGCCTGTGGAGGGGGAGATAAAACACAGCGATTCCGCCAGTTTCCCTTGTCCGGGTTTCACTTTGCCCGTTCAGTTTTGCAGGAATTCTCGGCGGAGGAGCGGGACCCCGTGAAGATCACCGAGGGCTGGGGGGTGATGTTTGCCTGCAGCCCTCCCCCCCACTACCCAGGTAAGGCTCTGCACCTCCACAAGCAGGAGAGGTACAGCAGAGCAAGAGATTCCTAGGCACATGAATCGCTCCCTGTGTTTCTTTGGGAGTTTTAGGGAGGGAAATTTGGGGTTAATTCAGTAAAGCAACGAAACAGAGGCAGGACTTGGCGTGTCCATGCAAGGAGCAGCCCCAAGGACTGGTTCATCCGGCTGGGAGGACAGACAACCTGTGCAGTTTGTTCCTTTCCCTCTCCCCCCAGGATTATCCTACCGATGGCTCCTGAATGAGTTTCCCAATTTCATCCCAGCCGACGGGAGACGTTTCGTCTCTCAGACCACAGGGAACCTCTACATTGCCAAGACCGAGGCTTCTGACCTGGGCAACTACTCGTGCTTTGCCACCAGCCACATTGACTTCATCACCAAGAGCGTGTTCAGCAAGTTCTCCCGGCTCAGCCTCGCTGCAGAGGGTCAGTGCCCTTGGATAATGCCAATTATTAGGGGGGAAAATGAAAAATGAAGCCACTGCAAAGCCCTCAGGCTCCACAGGACACCAGCAGTGACCAATCAGCCAGCAGCCTCTCAGGGGAGCTTAGGAGCTTATAGAAATACGGGAATGTGGGGGAGGCAGCTCTCTCTCCAGCTGCTTGTGCAGCCACAGACCCCATCCAGCAGGGGGGTCTGTGTTTCTAAAACACGCTTCTGGGGCAGGGAAAAGGGAGTTAAACAGGTAGGAAGGGCTTGGAGCAACCTGGTCTAGTGGAAGGTGTCCCTGGTCGTGGATGAGCTTTAAGGTCCCTTCCAACCCAAACTATTCCATGAGTTTGTGAAATTAAGGAGAAATAGCCCTGAGATGTCGTAAAAGGATTGAGCAAGTGCTGTTTTAAAAAGGAAACGAAGCCTCTGCCACCGTTCCCAGGCACACAAAAGTCTGGCAGAGCTGTGTCCCCTCGTGGGTCCCCCTGCCCTTGGGGCCCTCAGGTGGGGTGGGGGGGGGTCCTGCAGGACTCCTCAGCGGCGTTTCCCTCCCACAGATGCCCGGCAGTTCGCCCCCAGCATCAAAGCCAGGTTCCCTGCAGACACCTACGCCCTGGCCGGGCAGGTGGTGACCCTGGAGTGCTTTGCCTTCGGAAAGTGAGTGCCGTGTCCGTGGGGCTGGGGCTGGGGAGGGAATGGCGGGACCTGCAACCTTCACACCCAGCCGGAGCTGGAGGGGGAATGGGAAAAGGGAGGAGCTGGCCAAAGCCATCTGTGCTGCTGGGAGGGCAGCCAGGCGGCCACGTGGGGACCGAGGCGCTCCACGCTGCGGTGTCACACACGGCCACCACACTGGTTTTCCACAGCCCCGTTCCTCGGATAAAGTGGAGGAAGCTGGATGGCTCCCAGTCCTCCAAGTGGATCGGCAGCGAGCCCCTCCTGCAGATCCAGGATGTTGGCTTTGAGGATGAAGGCACTTACGAGTGTGAGGCTGAGAACATCAAAGGGAGAGACACCCACCAGGGCCGAATCATCATCCAAGGTAACACACTGAAACACGAATCCTTCATCCAGGGTGCCCCAGGCAAGGGACTGAGGCTTTGGGAGCAAACCCACCCCCTCTAATCCTGACTCTTATCAGCCCTAATTAAACCTGTTGCAAAGCCCTACCAAAGGTTTGCAGAGACCACCAATAACTTTTCTCAGTGGATGCATTAAGGCTCTGGCAAATAGGGAAAGACAGCTCTTAACTTGCTCTAAAGTAATTCTGGCAAACATGAGGTAACCAGGGAAAGAAGGATAGGGGTAAAAATCAAACTTGGCTCTCACCCAAGATCCTCCCCAAGCCTGGGGTGCTTGCACAAAGGTTAACGCTTGGAGCTATTGAGCAGATCAAAATTCAAACTGGTTACCTTGGTCTAAATCCAGCCTTTCCCGACGCTCAGGGATGACCTTAAGCTGAAGGAGGGCAGGTTTAGATTGGATAAGAGGAAGAAATTCTTTACTATAAAAGTGGTGAGGCCCTGGCACAGCCTGCCCAGAGAGGTTGTTGGACTCCCCACCCCTGGGAGTGTCCAAGGCCGGGTTGGATGGGGCTTGGAGCAACCTGGGCTAGCGCAAGGTGCCCCTGCCCGTGACAGGGGGTGGGACTGGGTGAGCTTTAAAGTCCATCCCAACCCAAAGCAGCCTGTGATTCCCTGACTCCATGATTCAGGAATGGCTGTGTTTGCTCTTAAGAAGATAAGCCCCGGTGTTGTCCCTCCGATGGGGATGAACTCGGTGCAGCCCAGCCCAGAACTGCAGCCAGGGCCGGGCAGGACTCGCCTTTGCCTCCCTGCACAGGGGGCTGTGCCCACCACGGGCACCCCGGCTGGCACCACCCCCGAGCTGAGCTCTGCCCCCTCTCTCGCAGCCCAGCCCGAGTGGCTGAAGGTGATCACGGACACCGAGGCCGACATCGGCTCCGACCTGCGCTGGAGCTGCGCGGCCGCCGGCAAACCCCGGCCCGCGGTGCGATGGCTCCGGGACGGGCGGCCCCTGAGCTCCCAGGTACCCCCAGCCCCCCAAACCTCCTCCTCCAGGCTCAGCCCCTTCCCCTGCCTCGCTGCGAATGCATCTCCACCCCGTCTGTCACCCGCATCCCCGTTCCATGTGCCCCCATGAGGCTGCCAAGCAATGCCACGAGCCCGAGTTCCCTCCGCTGGCACTGCCATCCCAGCCATTGCTTGGTGCAGCTGCAGGGGCTCACAGCCAGCGCTCGGGGTGGGTGAACTCGTGCCTTTGTGTCACCTGCACGTTGCTGCTCAGGCTGGGCAGGCTCGGCAAACAGAGCACAGCGAGGCGGGGGAGCGACTGCACGGACACAGAAACACACCCGGAGTTTTCTCCCATGGAAAACCAGGCTGGCTCCGAAGAGTCTGCAATGAAACTCAACCCTGAGCACCCGAGGATTGAGTTCCATTTTCGTTCTTCTCATCTAATGGGTTCATCCTCTTGTTTGCACAGAACCGCATCGAAGTGAGCGGTGGAGAGCTGAGATTTTCCAAGCTAGTCCTGGAGGACTCTGGCATGTATCAGTGTGTGGCTGAGAACAAGCATGGCACAGTTTATGCAAGTGCTGAATTAACAGTGCAAGGTAATTCCTCACTTCCCAGAGCTCTGGCTTTCAATGGGACACTGAAGCAGTTCAGATCTTGTCCTGATGCTCGCGAGCCCAGAGTAAGAGGAGAGCAGACAAAAACTGCTTCACTCGCCACTGAAATGTAGTTGCTGGTTCAACAAGACACTCTACAACCCTTTAAAATTTAAATCCTGGGTAAATTCAGTAACTCTGAAAGAGAACAAGGACATCTGTTTAGCCACAGAAAGTGTACAGGACACCCAGCAGCACTACAAGCTCCCTTTCCCTGCAAGCTCCTTTTTTTTGGAGGGAAGAGGTCAAAAAAAAAAGGAGTTCAGCATCCAATCAGCCTGATTCGATGGGTGGGGACTGGAGCTGAACTGATGCCAAACTTGTGCCACATTAGTCTGAAAGTTTACCTCCTCGTGGTCAGGAGATGCCAAAGATAAATTAAAGGCCCTGAGCATCAACTGCTCACCATTAACACACTGAGGGCAACAGGTAAATCCCAATTCTACTGGTGGTTCCAGGAGGAGTTTTAGGCAAGCTGGATGTCTGCCTTGGGGATTTTGGTCAGGACACTGAAGAAAATATCCTCTACATTTTCCAAAGCAGCTGTCCTTGTGTCTCTCCAAGACCTTGCACTTGTTAGGGCCATTCCCATTGCTCTCTATGACAGGTGTGTCCCACAGAGGACACAGAGGACCCACTCCTTCATCCTGCTCTCCAGATGCTGCCTCGCTTCTTACCGAGCCATCCAACAACAAACCAGACCCCACTTACTTGAAACTCCCCCAGAGCAGGGGGTTCTGACCTCTCCTTACCCCTCTCTCTCCCCCCTGTAGCCTTAGCCCCAGATTTTAGACTCAACCCCGTGAAGCGGCTGATCCCGGCGGCGCGGAGCGGGAGGGTCATCATCCCCTGCCAGCCCCGAGCAGCACCAAAGGCCACCGTGCTCTGGACCAAAGGGACTGAACTTCTGGTCAACAGCAGCAGGTAGCAGCACCGACTCAGCTTCTGCCTAGAAACTGTAGCTAAAGTCATGGGTTTTTTTCTTGCCAGAAGACTGGATTTGATGACTCCATCCCTGAACTTTCTTATTCCTCTGATTTCTCCTTTAGAAAACTCCTCCTTAATATTTTCCTGTCTGTCTTTATCCCTAATTTCTCTAAAAGCAGCAAGTGCTGGAAATTACCAGGTGGACAGAGCGAACAGACATTTTAACCTTCCCCTTGTGTGGTTGCTCTCCCTTTGCAGGGTCACTATTACTGCAGATGGCACCTTGGTCCTCCAGAACATCAGCAAATCTGATGAGGGGAAATACACCTGCTTTGCTGAGAATTTCATGGGCAAAGCCAACAGCACTGGAATCCTCTCTGTTCGAGGTAGAGCTGTTTGCCTTGATTTGGGGTCAGTCCAGCAAGAAGCTTCTAAGAATGGATGATGTGATATTTCCCCTCTCCTTATGCTCCCAGAAAACAGTGCAATGCTCAGGGAATCAAATAGTTTCAGCAAACCTTCTGCTGGCCCACCAAATCCCCCACCAACCTTGAGAAAAGCACTTCCATTTCCTAACCCCTCCTCTTCCTCCTGTACAACTCCAGAGGGATGATGAGCTGGAAAGTGACATCTCTCCCCACTCTTTCTCTGCAGATGCCACCAAAATCACCCTGGCACCGTCCAGTGCTGACATCAACGTGGGGGAGAACCTCACCCTGCAGTGCCACGCGTCCCACGACCCCACCATGGACCTCACCTTCACCTGGGCCCTGGATGATTTCCCCATCGACTTTGACAAGTCTGAGGGGCACTATCGGAGAGCCAGCGTGGTGAGGAGAAAGGGCCATCATGTGCCACCAGGAGGGATGGAGAATTAATGTCAGCCTTGTTGTTTGCATGTCTGTGGTGGGCTGGGCCTGGCTGGGCACCAAAGCCACTCCATCAAGGTTGCTGTGAACTTCCACACTCTTGGAAGTGTCCAAGGCCAGGCTGGATGGGGCTTGGAGAAACCTGGGCTAGTGGAAGGTGTTCCTGCCCCATGGCAGGGGGTGGGATGAGATGGTTTTTATGGTCCTTGCCAACCATTCCATGATCAGTCCCCTGCTCAGCAGGACAAGGGAGAGGGGAAGGCTGATGGGTGGAGACAGGGGCAGGCAGAGATCACTCAGAGATCACCATCATGAGCAAAACAGGCTCAGCACAGACCACCTCACTCACGGGCTTGGCCTTGGCCAGGACTGGCTCCATCACACACGGGGGAATCTTCCAGCAGCTCCTCGCAGACCCCACTTCTACACCCCTCCGCCACTCCCGAAACCCGACCACGCAAACCCAACCCACACTGCATGCTGGACTCTGGTGGGGTTCAAAGGCTCTCCCCGCTGTGTTCTCCCCCTCCCCTGCAGAAGGAAACCATTGGGGACCTCAGCATCTTCAACGCTCAGCTGAGGCACTCGGGGCGTTACACGTGCACAGCCCAGACCGTGGTGGACAGCGCCTCGGAGTCGGCCACGCTCACTGTCAGAGGTAACTTCCCTGCTCCTCACAAGCCCAAAGTCATGGCACGGCCCTTGCAAGGGATCACTTTGCTCTCCCCTTGCAGCCACCTCACCATCTATGGTGCTATGGTTTGGTGGGCATGGTGGTTTTCAGCCAAAGGCTGGACTTGATGATCTCGGAGGTCTTTTCTAACCTCACCCATTCCGAGAGATTTGATAGGCTTAGGAGCTTTTCTGGAGCCTAAAACTGGAGGGTGAGGCTTCCCAGCCTTCAGAAAAGAAAGGCCTGGTGTCGATTTATGACCTGCACAATGCAAAGAGCAACGAAACTCCAAATCTTTCATCTTAGTAACAGGTCCATTTGTGTCCCACCACGCCAGGACCGCCAGGGCCCCCCGGGGGTGTGGTGGTGAGAGACATCGGTGACACCAGCGTGCAGCTGAGCTGGAGCCGTGGCTTTGACAACCACAGCCCCATTGCCAGGTACCTCATTGAGGCCCGGACCCTCCTCTCCAACAAATGGAAGCAGATGAGGACCAGTAAGTGTCTCGATGGCAGCGCTGGGGACACGGCCCCTGAAGGGCACCGGCCCCTGCGCCTTTGCCCTGTGCTGCCACTCGCTCTATCCGCCCTCCTCTCGTGTTATTGGATCATATAGATCCTGTAAACATTGAAGGCAATGCTGAGACAGCCCAGGTGGTGAACCTCATCCCTTGGATGGATTACGAGTTTCGGGTCTTGGCCAGCAACATTCTTGGAGTTGGGGAGCCAAGTCTGCCTTCCAGCAAAATCCGTACCAAGGAGGCAGGTAGGTGTGGATACACCCATGGGGAGGAGGGGGAACCCGAGGGACCTGTCCCTGCCTGCCGCAGGGGGAAGGCTGGCCTGGTCCCAAAGGGCTAACCTTCTCCTTGAGTGCTCCTGGAGGTGAGGCCAAGGCAGGATGTTCTGCCTTTTTGCCCATTTCCCCAAAGATGAAGCAGTGGCAGAGCTGGCAGTGACTTCACCAGCATGAGAGCCAACATATGAAAGCATTATAGATCCCTGTGGGCAGGGAGGCTCAGGGTGGGGGAAGCTCTATGATATCCCAGAGCACAGCTCTGCAAAACCCCAGGTAAATTTCCCAGCAAAGCGCTGGGAATGTCCATTCCATCTCTATCTGAAGGGACTCAAGATGAGCAGAGCTGCCCTCAGTGTACCAAATGCAAACCAGCTCCTTTCCAAGAACTCCCCTCCACATCCCTGCCTTTGAGCTTCATCCCTGTCCCCTCGGAGACGGGCTGCCCCCAGACAAGCTGGTCAGGCACAAACCAGGGTTCCAGGGCTGACTTCCACGGGTTTCATGGCTGAAAGGGGAGACCAGCCCTGCCGTGGGAGCTGTCAGAGGGTGGGACACGCCGTGTCTGGGCTCATCTCCATCACCACCATCCCCTTGACCCAACCTGTGCTGTCTGCTTTTGTTTGGGGACCTGGCAGCACCCACAGTGGCACCCTCTGGGCTCGGCGGCGGCGGAGGGGCTCCCAACGAGCTCATCATCAACTGGACGGTGAGTGCTGGGACGGGGCCAAGGGGAGGAGCCCCTGCCATTCCTTCTGGGAATTCAGTGCTGCAGTTCCACTTTAGACGCAGGGTTGAGCCAAACGTTTGGCTTAGTCCAAAATCTCGCTGGTTTTGTTGGAAATGATAAAACTTTTCCTGCATTTTTAATTGATGTAGGAAGGGACCGAGTTTCCTTTTACACTCTTGTTGGTTTGGTCTTTAAACCACCAAAGCTTTGAGTCTCTCTGGATGGCTTTGATGGGCTTTAGCAGACAGAGCATGAGGGAGCTGGAGATTGGACATCTGGGACCTTAAATTCGTGGTCCTTCAGAGACATGTTGGAGTAACCAGGAGATCCAGAGGGGATTACCAAAGACAGTACCCTGAGAGCAGGAGACCCTCTGTCTGAGGGTACGGGGGCCAAAGAATGTGGACCAAATTAGCCAATAAGGGATAGAATACTAATTAATGAGGAGAATTGGGTAACTTAGAACCAATGAACGTTGACTTGTTTGCTGGGATGGGATGGAGTAGAAAAGAATGGAATGGAACAGAAAAGAACAGAATAGAATAGAACAGAACGGG
This sequence comes from Acropternis orthonyx, assembly GCA_035583155.1. Taxonomy (NCBI): domain Eukaryota; kingdom Metazoa; phylum Chordata; class Aves; order Passeriformes; family Rhinocryptidae; genus Acropternis; species Acropternis orthonyx. The sequence continues at coordinate 3,058,556 of JAWWEU010000076.1, read as the reverse complement.
GTGGGATGGGATAGAATAGAAAACAAACTGAATGGAATGGAAATAGGAATAGGAATAGAATAGAATTAGAAATAGAAATATGTGACAAGTCTTGCAAGGGGCACAGGCAGCTGGAACGATTTGCTCCCTGTCTCTGGCCAGAACAAAGCAGCGCCTGTCCCACCTACACTTCAAAGTTGGGAGGGTTTCACCTCTTGCTGATGACTTTGAAGGGCCCAAGGCTCCTCTCTCCCTTCACAGCCCACGCTGAGGGACTACCAGAACGGGGAGGGCTTCGGGTACCTGGTGTCCTTCCGGAGGAGGGGCTCTCAGGGCTGGCTGACGGCGCGGGTGCCGCACGCCGAGTCGCTGCACTACGTGTATCGCAACGAGAGCATCGCGCCCTACACACCCTTCGAGGTGAAGATCAGGGCCTACAACAGGAAGGGAGAGGGGCCCGAGAGCCTCACGGCCATCGTGTACTCGGCTGAGGAAGGTGAGGGGGCTGCACACGGGACCTGAGAGAGCCCCTCCCAGTGCCCAAAGGGGCTCCAAGAGGGCTGGAGGGGGGTTGGGACAGGGGCCTGAAGTGACAGGACAACAAGGAATGGCTGTAAACTGAAGGAGGGCAAGTTTAGATTCCATATCAAGCAGAAATTCTTTACTATGAGGGTGGGCAGGCCCTGGCACAGGTTGCCCAGAGAAGCTGTGGCTGCCCCATCCCTGGGAGTGTCCAAGGCCAGGTGGGAGCAACCTGGGCTAGTGGAAGGTGTCCCTGCCCATGGCAGGGGGTGGACTAAATGATCTTTAAGGTCCCTTCAACCCAAACCATTCCATAATTCTATGGCTCTGTGACTGGAGAGACTCAGAATCCACCCTCTCCCAGGTCCCTGCAGAGCCATGTGTGCCTGGGAGCTCAGTGACAGGGGAGGTTCCTTTGACTCTCAGAGCAGTGATTTCAGTTTATCTCCTGCTCCAAACACAGAGAGAGACATTTCCCTAAGCCCAGCCACGACTGCCCCAGAGCCTCCGAGCAGACACAGATCCCCCGGACACACAGCTGTGGCCCTGCTTGTCCTCCTAAGTCCCTAAATCCCTTCCCCTTGCTTTTCTCTGTCCCACAACACCAGCTGTCTGTCTGCAGCGGGATGGGGCTGCAGGACAGCCCTTTGTCTCTGGCTGGTGCCCAAATGATGCTGCCCAGAGGCAGGAGAAGGATTTTATTCCCTTTCACTGTGTTTTTCAGAACCCAAAGTGGCTCCTTACAGAGTTGTGGCCAAGTCTGTCCTGTCCTCGGAAATGGATGTGTCCTGGGAGCCCGTGGAGCAGGGAGATGTGACTGGAGTGCTCCTGGGCTACGAGGTACGAGCCTGCCTGGGAATGAGACACCCTGAGACTGAGATGGGGGATAAAAAATACCAAAGGGTCTCCAGCCCTGGCTGTGGATGGACTGGGGATTTGCAGATACCTCTCTCCTTCCTAAACCCACCCTATCCTTTCGCGCCCAGATCCGGTACTGGAAGGATGGAGACAAGGAGGAGGCAGCTGACAGGGTGAGAACAGCAGGGCTGGTCACCTCTGCTCATGTGACAGGGCTGAACCCCAACACCAACTACCACGTGTCAGTCCGAGCCTACAACCGGGCGGGGACCGGCCCCCCCAGCGCCTCCACCAACGTCACCACCACCAGACCACGTGAGTGAGCCCTGACCCGCCCCGTGCACAGCCTGCTCCTCCCTGGGGCTGCTGGTTTCTCCACAGGATCCCCAAAAATCTGGTTGCCTCTTTCTCCTGCTCCTCTGAGCCCATTTTAGGTCATCCATAACACAGATCCCTGAATTATTTGCCATCAGTCCCATGCTCTGTGTGTCCCGTACCTGAGGTCGGGGTCATGTCTGATGGCCTTTAAACCAGCCCTCAGGAGATGGTTGTAACCAGCACAACCTTCTCCCCACTCCCCGAGTCACCGAATCTCTGTGTTGCTTTGCATCCCTTAGCACCGAAAAGGCCACCTGGCAACATCTCCTGGACTTTTTCGGGGTCCACAGTGAGCATCAAGTGGGACCCGGTGGTGGCGAAGGCGGACGAGTCCGCAGTGACGGGGTACAAGGTACAGGCAGGGCTCCCCTCAGGGGTGACCCCAGGGGAACCACAGGGCACAAAAGCTCAGAATTCCCTCTTCCAACAGATGCTTTACAGGCAGGATTCCCACTCTGCCCCCACGCTGTACCTGGCCAGCAAGAGCCGGATCGACATCCCCATCCCGGAGGATTTCACTCACGCCTTCGTGCAGATCCGGGTGACGGGGCCGGGCGGGGATGGAACCCCTGCAGAAGTTCACATCCTCCGAAACAGTGGTGGGTTTAGTCCTCCTCCCGCACCCCCTCCAGACACAAACAGCCCTTTGCAAGGTGCTGCACAGAGCACAGAGTTCAGAGCTCACCTGCAGTTTCCCTGCCTGTGCTTCCCACCCCTTTTCCTTGGATAAATGGGGACTCAGTCACACCTCCTCCCCTCCCTGGCCACAGCACAGTGTGAGTGCCGTTATGTTTTAAAATCCCCCTCTCCCTCCCAGGGATAGAGGGGAACATCCTACCCCAGTGTTTTAGGTTTGGAGTCTGGAATTGAGCTTTTCTGGAATCAGCCTTTGGTTCCCTCGTGCTGCTCACTCATTTCAGACACATTCCTCTCCATCCCCCACCAAACCTCCGACCAACCTTTCAGTCCAGCCTGAACCCACCTTTAGTATTTGCAGCCAAAGCCCTTGAGACCCCACAGCGACCCGACTCACTGAGAGTAAGTTTTTCACTCAGAGTGAAACCCTGACTCTCTCTGTGACCCATCCTGACCCGGCCCCAACAGGTTCCCTTGATGCAGGGGGGGAGTACTCAGAGCCCCCCTCCAAATTCCTGTCCCAGTGGCAGAGCTCCTGGGAGGATCCCCAGTGACAATCACAACGCGGGCACACAGAACCCCACAACCAATGGCTTCTCCCCTGGCTGTGCAGCAAGGCAGCAGCTCCTTCCCCCCTCCTTCTTTTTCCAGGGACAAGTATGATGGTGGAAGACTCGGTGAGCAGGCCAGTGCCACACGCTGTGGTGATCACCACCAACTCCCTGGTGATGGTGGCCCTGATCAGCTCCCTGGAGCTCTGACTGCGGCCACACACGGGACTCTGGATGCAACTCCTCCTGACCCAGGGGGAACCACTCAACACTTGGCTGCTGCAGCTCCCAGTTTGTTCCACAGCAGCACCACCACAGGGAGAGGATTTGATGATGTTGTTTTAAGGGAGGAAGAAAGAAACAGCCTTTTTTTTTTTGGTTTGGAGGAACATTAAGGTTTCGTACAAGACGTGGGTCTTTAACAGATTAAACTTTTTTAAAGAAATGAGTAAAGTGAAGAATCCTACAGGAATTCTGCAGCCAACTGCCCCCCCCCACAGTACCCAGTAGGTTTTCTGCCTTATGAAGCCATGTATGAAATAACCAGACTGCTGAATTGGACTTTTTTTTTAACTCTGTACAGTGAATTTTGGGGCGGGGGGGGCACCGGGAGGACGGGGCCGAGGAGGTCAGAGAGCAGCATGGTCCACACCAGTCCCAGCCATAGCCCATCCCTGGTGAGTTACGGGACAGGATTTGCTCTTTCCTCCCCATAAGATGAGCCAAATTGTGCAGCAAGAAGCCCCAGGAGGTAAAGCCACAGGAGGATTGATCTCTGCCCCACCCCAAGGCTCAGTGAAAAGCTTTTTTTACAACACTTGCAACCCCAGCCTGGGGTTTGTCTCAGCTGTTCTGCTTTGGGGGGCAACTTCAAAGTTCCCCCTATCCCATGTGCTTTTGGGGTGTTCTTGTTGCCCTGTTTGCTTCTTTCCTTTCTGTTTGGGGAGAAGGGGGAAGGGGAAAGGAGATCCTTTTCTGGCATCCCTCATTCAGAGGCAGCTCTGCCCAAAAATGGAGGTGTCGGTAAATCCGAGTTCAACAGAGGGGCTTAAAGGAGGAAGAAAAACATGATCACATAAAGAAAAAGAATATTGTATAATGGAAACAAGAACTGGAGACTCAAGGAAGCCACCACTGGGACAACAAGGAAAAGCTGGACTCAGATTCATCTCCCTGCAGGACTGGGATCCAGCCCAGAAACCGGTCTGGTTTTCAGGCTCGACAGCTGATGGAAATCCCAAAGTAAAGGGATGCCGAGGGGCACCATTCACTCCAGTGGCTGGGAAAAGTTGGGATGCTGAGGAGCAATCACTCACTAAACTGTTCCTATTAAAATCTCTGCCTCCCAGTAAAGCAGTTGACCAAAGTTAACGAGGATTGATTTATGTTGCTGCCGGGTTCACCCCAAGGGTGCTTTTAAGGACCCTTCCCTCCCTCCTTCCCAGAGGACAACCCTCCCAGCCCCAGGATTCCCTGGCAAAGGGCTGCAGCTGCAGGACTGAGGCCTGGCAAGGCCCTGACACAGTTTCCACACTGAATGCCAATTCCTTGCCCTTTTTAACCCTTCTAAACTGCTGTGTCCCAGGTCTTGGTGAGCACCTGAGAGATTACAGGCATAAACAGGCTGCCCCGGGCAGTGGTGGAGTCAGAATCCCTGGAAGTGTCCAAAAAAACCATGTGGATGTGGCACCTGGGGATGTGGTTTAGTGGTGACCATGGTGGTGGTGTTGGGTTAACATTTGGACTCGATGATCTTAAAGGTCTTTTCCAACCTTAATGATTCCAAGATTCTCTAAACCCCTGCTCTCCCAGAGTTATGCCTATTGATATATATCCACGGTATCCCACCACAACTATTCTCCAGCCCTGGAAGCAAACAGGGAAATGCCCAGGTGGGTTCCCAGGGCGGGACGAACAGTTCTGCACCTCCAGCCTCTCCTGTTCCCTTCTTCCTTCTTCCCCCTGCAGCCCCCAGCAGACCTATTTAGTTAAACATCACCCAACATACTTAATATTGCTTCAAAAAATCAAACACCACCCAAGGAAAGTGCCATTAAGAGACCCCATCCCCTCCTTTCTCACAGCTGGAGCCACTGTCCATCCCAGCCTTCCACCTTAAATTAAGCATTGAAATTACACGTATTAATCTTCTCTGGGCACCTGGGTTCTCTCAGAAGGAAAAAAAAACCAGACATAATAAAAAGATGAAGGAGCCTTTTGGCTCCCCCTCTGACCTCCTCGGCTGGGCAGGGGGAAAGGGGCTCTGCTGGAGCTTTCATGCAGTTCCTGCCTAATTTTTAACTCACAGCTGCCCCCGCGGGATGCAAGTCCTGAATTTGCATCACAAAGAGCAGGGAAGGTCCCCAGATGGGGCAGCTCCTGGTTGATTTTCACCAATAGCTCCAGGCCCTCTCTCCTGTGCTGGGTCACTCCCAACTGCCCCTTCCTGCACGTTCAGGAGGCAAAAAGAGCTCTGGAAATCAGGGGGGAAAGTGCCTATTTCAGTTTTCACCACCAAATAAAAGCACTTCCCTCCATACCCATTTAAAGCATTTTAAACTAATAGCAATGCTTCAACCTTTAGGATTAGAGCTGTATGTTTTTTTTCCCCCTGGAACTGGGTGTGCTTTGCATTCCTGTAGTTCACAGGAAAAAAGAGAAGAATAAATAAGAGTTGTTTACTGTAAAATCAGAAAGTAAAAAAGAAGGAACTTAATAGGCCCCTCTGTGGATTCTGCTTCCAAGGGGGAAGCCACACTCCCTGCAGAGCTGCTGCTTTGTGCTGTTAATCACGAGGAAAAAGGCAAGATCCAAAAAACCAAGTGAACTCTTCCCTTCCTCCCCCTTAGAGGATGTCAGGGATGAGCTCAGCTCTGAGTCAGGACTAAACGCACCCAGTCGTGTTCCCAAGCAGCAGCTCCAGAGTGAAGAACTGCTTGTGCTCCTGCTTTGCTGCTCTGCACTACAAAGGGAACAAAGACATCCTTGAAGATACTTTTTCCAGGCTCTAGTGGTCCACCCCTTGACAAATATCCCGTAAAATACTTATGGAATCAACGGAATAGCCTGAGCTGGAAGGGATCAGCACAGTCCAGCTGTGGCCCTCCACACCACGAGCTCCCCGCTGACACCAACACAGAGACAAAGATGAGCAGTGGCATTGATGCAGTTCATTTCTCTGCCCCTCCCCTTCTCCAGAGCCTCTGGCAGCAGCAGAACACGATGCTCACCAGGACACCCCCGAGCATCCCACTCCCGATTCCCAACAACGCTTCGTAAAGCGCTTCCTTCTCCCGAGCGCGCTCCTGCTCCTTCCCGCTGCCCTTCCCCTCCTCCAGGTTCGCTGCCAGCTTCTGCTCCCGGCTCAAGGACTTCTGGAAGTTCAGATCCACCAGGTTGCTCGGGATCACCTTGACCCCGAAGTAGACCCTCTTGACGAGCCTGAAGGTCTCGCGGACCTTCACGTCGCAGCGGTAGGTGCCGGCGTCGCCCTCCGTGGCCGGGGACAGGCGGAGGGCAGGCCGGGGCTTCCTCAGGGGCTGGAACAGCAGGTCGTTGGTGGTGATGAGCCCCCGGGCCAGTCCCCACGTGTAGCCGTAGGTGTAGTTCCCAAAGCCGGAGTCAAGCACCAGGAGGCAGCTGAGGCGGAGCGGGTGCCCCGCGGGCACCGACACGTGCCGGAGGCCGCAGGTCCAGGAGCTGAGGCAGGGGGAGCGCTGGAGGGAGCAGTTCCTCTTCTCCCCGGCCGGGGACACCTCGCACATCTCCTCCACCTTGAGGCCCAGCCCGCAGGTGACGCTGCAGGGCGTGGAGTTCACGGGCACCTTCAGCACGACCGAGCGCAGCTCCGGCGGGATGGGCACCGCGCTGGGGTACGGGGCTGCCAGGGCACACAGGGCACACAGGGCACACAGCAGAGCCCCGGGGAGGAGGCTCCGCCCCAGGGCCTTCATGGCAGCTCAGGCTGCTGCCCCAAATCACTCCCGAAATCCTTCCTGGGCAATGTTCCCACTCAGCGTTTCCAGCACCGTCCTCAAGATCGTTCCGCTAGGGAAGAGCCTCCCGCTAGGGAAGAGCCTCCAGGGTGGCAGGCTGGAAGCTCAGCACTGCTAAAAAACACAGAGCAACACATTGTTATATCCCCCAGAAGGTGAATCATGAGAGCCAGTGCTTCCTGCAGAATGTTCTCATCCATCATATGCCAGCAATTTGGGTGTATTTGATGGTTTAAGGGATGTTCTCCCTCCTCTGTAAGACTTCCCGTGCTGTTTTAGGTGAGTTTCCACTGTAAAGCAGTTCCACTTTAATTTTCCCATCAAACTACGAACTCACGGAAGAAATGACTACTGAAATCTATAAAATAATTCCACTGAGCACAAGGGAGTCCCAATTCTTGTGCAGGACCTGTCCAGTTCCAACTCACACACACATCCCCCAGTCCGAAGCACTCCCCAAGTCCCAGACCAACATTCCAACCTCCACATTCCCCGCTCCACCGAGATCCAAGGCAGGCTGAGCAGCCTCTGATGACACCAGTCTCCACCCAGGGCTTCCAGGGGAGCAGTGCTGATGTCACAACACAGCCCCAAACATTCCAGGAAGGTCAAAGGGAAGGCAAAGCAAACCCTCAGAGGTGAGGCCCCCAAAAGCACCGGGGGAGGCTCTGGACACACAGCCAGGGATGCCCCGTGCTCTGTCACAGCCACCACTCCAAAGGGGTCTGAGCCCACAGTTGGTGCATCTCCGAAGCAAAGACCACCCACACGCTGCCACGGCAGCAAAATGCCTGGAGAGGAGGTATCCCAGTGGGATTCACTTAGTGCTCAGCCATCCCAAAAGAATAATGCACTCCTGAAGTGCTCTTCATTAAAAAATCCAAGATATTATTTTTGGTGGGGTAATTGATAGTTTTATGGGCCACAGAACTCTTGTTGTCTCTAGTTCTTGGCCAAGGCACTTCAACTGAACTGCGGAGGGTTTGGATTATCCAGTTCTTCAACATAAATACCCCTATTTGTCTTCCTAACACTCCCTAAATCAAAATGAGCAGTTCTGGAGATCCGGCAGGTGCATTTTCCACATCCACTGTCCCTGGGGGTGCCCTCCACACCCAGCTCCGTGTTCAGCTCCGCTCTCAGCTCTGGCTCAGTGTTCCTGGGCTGCACTCAGGGATTATGGAACCCCAGACTGGTTTGGCTTGGAAGGCACCTTAAAGATCATTTAGTCCACCCCCCTGCCATGGGCAGGGACACCTTCCACCAGCCCAGGCTGCTCCAAGCCCCGTCCAACCTGGCCTTGGGCACTCCCAGGGATGGGGCAGCCACAGCTTCTCTGGGAATATCCAATATCCCACATATCCCCACAAACCACTCCGGTTGTGTGGAAAAGCCAAGACTTACCCACAGGGCTTTAGGAAATGAAAGGTACCTCTTTATTTGCAAACACAAAACTGACATCACTGCTGTGTTCTACCACCGAGCCAGTATCTGACAAATGCTGTACAAAACTACAGATACCAGAAAATAAAATTTAGAGCTGCAAGAAAATAAACCCAGGACATTTACACTGTACAGAGAAGCTTTGACAGATGTGAAAGCTGAGTCTGGGGCAAATCAAATGCTTCAAACCAACCTAGAGATCCGTGACCTGTGCATTTTTAAAGCTTGGGGGGTCAGACACACCACGCATGGTGGGATCTGACAGATCAGTGTCATCCTACAAGCAGGAAGAACAAAGAAAACTAACATTGTGGTAACAAATTTCACTAAAATGAAGCAAATGTACCAAAGCTGGAAATGAAAGTAACAGTTTTTAAAACCCTCTGAATCAAAATGTCTCCTCTCTTCCCATGTAGCTACTGCACATTTCTGGCTGCAAATCAGTCAATCTCTTTTTGAGTCCCTCTCTGGTTTTAATGTCTGCAGGACACTCTGAAACTTCAAATACCTCAATAATTACACTGGGGAAAACTGAAAGTGTGGCACAGGAACCACAAAGGTCTAGGAAATAAGGGGCATCAGGAATGAAAACTTCCTTCCACCAGGATGTTGGTGCAGTACAAGAGGTGTCGGGCTGGGGGTGTTGAAAAGTGCCTCTTCCCATTCCTTCAAGGAAAATATGACAACTGTCCTTAGGGAACAAAAGGTGAGAGCATGGCTGGAACCAGCATCCACCTTTCTTCCATTTTTAACTCAGAAGTTGGGGGGGGGGGGGTGGGGAAAAAAACCCCAAAGGTTTGAAAAAGCCCTGTTTCAGTTCAGGGAAATCTTGGTTCTGTTTTTTAACCCCCTCCCAGTACCCACCAGTGAAGGAGGAACCCAGTTATTTCTGGAAGGGCACCTCACAGGCAAGAGAAAAACACCAGATGCAAGGACAGAAAGAACCTGCCAACACAGCTTTTGGTATCACAGGCTGGGAGAAAACAGATAAACTGAGCATTTCAGCTCGAGCTGCTTTCACTCACTCCTTCTCCCACCAGCAGAGTCTTAAAAATAACCACCAAGTGAAGGCTCATCCTGTGCAGACTCCAGAGGTGTCTTGACTCTTCACATCCATGTCCCTCTGCTGGAGATGCCCCAGGCCTGGCCCAGGAGCAGCAGCGTTCCCGTGGCACTAAGGTCAGCACACAGGGAGCTGGGTCAGCTCCCAGGAAAGCTGGTGAGGAATGACGGGACTCACGACCCACCCAAAGCAGAATTCCCGGCAGGGAAAGGGGGCTTTGCAGGACACACAGTCATGGGCAGGAAAAACACACACTCAGGGGTGTTCTTCAATCCAGGAATGAGGAAAAGGATTTAGAAGACAAGGGCTGAGGAGCTCTGGAGTGGCAGGGGGGGCCCAGGGGTTTGTCCCCACAAGGACAGTCCAGCGAGTTCCCTTTGCAAACGGCACGACCTGAGCCAACGGCCCCCACTGATCCACGGGGAGCAGCTAAGGAGGGATGGAGGTGCTTCCTCTTCCAGAGCCATCTCTTACAAAAGTCACTCCCTGAATCCATGAGCAATCAGTCTGCTGTGTCTGCCAGTCCATCTGACTGAGCACTCCTGCTATTTCCACATTAGGGTGCCAACAGAGGAAAGAATACAGGAAGGTAAAGGAGAGTGTCTTCATAACAATTCTGAGATTGCACCACCTGCTAAAGAGACCAAAGACAGGTGAGAAATAAGTAACCACACTGACAGAGAAGTCACCAGAAACCAGAGACACCAAACATGGCAGCTTTTCCAGACCAAAAAATAGGAAAGGGAACAAGACTTTCTGGACAAAGCAACTCTTTTCAGAACGAGATCGAATCAAGGAGAGACAAATGGACATCCGTGGTGTTTCCATTTGAGCTGCTTGTGCACAGCATGGACAGGGTGGCTCAGCAGCTCTTTACTCCCCAAACTTCCAAGCCAACTTACCTGGTGTACAATTATTTGATTCATCAATCCCAAAATTTCACAGAAAAATACAAATCAAACAAGTTTCACCTGAGTTTGGGTGAAACCAGACTCCTGCAACTATAAGCTGATCACACTGCTCAGCTTGTTTATGCTGAAACCTGCTTTTAGCAGAAGAATAAGACATTTCCAGCCCAGTGACAGAAGGCTCCCAGTCCCAGCCATGCAGCCCCCAGACACACACACCCCCCATTCCCAGCAGGAATTCTGCTTCAGCCACTCCTCAGTTACTCCAGCAAGCACCAGCACTGGCAGAAGGAACAGCTTCAGCAGCAGAGGCAGCCTGGCTCCCATGCTGGGACAACTGCAGTGCCAAGGAAAAGCTGGCTGCCCAAATCAGGGATTCTGGGGCCAAGGAGTGAAGAGAACAAAGGGCAGACATGAATTTCATGGACTAACAGACTGCTGGGAGGTTGGAAAGACCTTTCAGTGCACAGTCTGTTCCTCCCCCAACGTGACTCCTACAGACACTTCCAACACTGAGATCCCCCGGATCTGTTGGATCCTCCTTAGCCAAGAGTGCTGGATAAGGAGCACAGGGACAGCTCCTGAGAGGGGCAGAATCCCTCACAGCAACACTGATTATCGTGGAATTCCAGACTGCCTTGGGTTGGAAGGCACCTTAAAGCCCATCCATTCCCACACCCTGCCAGGGGCAGGGACACCTTCCACCAGCCCAGGCTGCTCCAAGCCCCGTCCAGCCTGGCCTTGGGCACTCCCAGGGATGGGGCAGCCACAATTCCCTGGGAATGCTGTGCCAGGGCCTGCCCACCCTTGCAGGGAGGAATTCCTTCCTATTTGCCTTTACCTCAATCAAAGAACACCTCCATGGAAAACACCTTAAAGGGAGTACAGGCAACAGAGGAGATTTTAGGAAGCTCTGCCACCTCCAGCAGATGGGAATTTGGGTCTAAACCCACTTGTTTGTAAGGAAAGAAAACGTCCATGTTCCAAATGTGCCTTTGGAAGGATGGATTAAAAAAAGAAACAACAGGAAAGGAGCCTGCCCAGGGTGTTGCTTCATTTGAATCATTCTGGAGGAAATGGGACTGTTTTTCTCCCAGCTCTCAGCACAGACCAAGCAATAGTGACCACGAGGAAAGCAACCCTGAGCTCTGCCTACAGACACAGAGCAAGCAAAAAGCAAGTTGGTAACGAAGCTCCAATAAACATACCTTGACAAAGCTGAACATACTGAAACACTGCCTATCAGAACTGCTTCTCTGGGAACAGAGTGCTCAGGCAGCTACTTGAACATGGAAATTCAGAAGATCCAGCACTGGGATTTTGAAGCAAATGACTGAAATCCTTTTCTGTTCAGTTCCCAGAGCGGGATCCTACCTCACTTACACTGTCAGGTTAATTAGCAGTGATAAAACAAGGCAATCAACAGCCCTGCTGATGACACCAAGGGTTACACACTCCAAACCAGCCCTGTCCACCCAGGAGGACACAACAGAGCACTGGGATGTGTCAGAGATGCCAGCAGAGAGCCCTGAGGATCCCCACATTCCAGGTAATCCCTGCCATCCTTTAGAACATGCTGGATGTCCCCTCGTGGCTTGGGAAGTCAGAAGAGGATCCCTCTGTCAGCAAATCTGACACCAGGAGCTCACCAGCCCCTCCCAGCTCCCAACCCTTGGCTTTTGCAGGGTGCAATGACAAAGGACTGGATGGAAGCCCAGAAAACAAGCCCCATGTTTATCCAGGTTTCTTTTATCCCGTTTTATCCCTTTTATCCCATTCCCTGTTACTGCACATCACAATTACCAGAACCAGTACAAACAACACTGAGGAGCTGAGCAGGAAGGACAAGGAGCAAGGTGGGCAGCATAGGACCAGCAGTGAGGGAAGGCAGGGGGGGAATCAATCACTTCTGGACAGTCTAAAATCCACAGCAGCAGCTGCTGAGTTCAAGGAAATGCAAAATTTGATGCATCAATTCCATTGTGCCTTTGAAGCTGCTCATATTTCAACCCTGAGCACTTCATTAAAATCTAAAAATAAATGGATTCCACATCACTGAAAGGAAACTGGGCTTGGATAAGCTTTTCCCTAGACAAGAAGCCAATGAGACCACGAGAAACACTTGAGTGCCTCTGAGACTCAGTTTGGGCCCCAACAAAGGCAACTGCAACTGTCCTGCTTTAGCACACAGCCAACAAAATATGACAGAAAACCAAAACGGAGGGAAAGTCCACCCAAACCTGTCCTGCTTTACAGCAGCAGTTGGAATAAGGCTCCTGCACAGCTTGGATTAGAAAATCCAGCTCCTGCACTTTATCCCAGTGTTCATTTATCAAACACATCATTAGTGATGCTCCTTTTCCTCGTTCCTGACACTTCTTTGTTTGTCCCTCCGCCTGGCACTGATGGCACAAAATGTCAACTGCAGCTTCAGAATCCTACACGGGTTACATTTCCCCCCCAAAATCAACCAAAACCACGTTAGTGCTATTTATGCAAGAGCTGACAGAAGCTGTTGAAGAGATTAAATGATTTTTTGCTAAAACCCCTCCTAAAGCTCTTCCTGCACAAGACACCGGGACCAGTTTTATTTACCCCAAATATTACAAGCAGTTCCACTTGAAAAAGGTACAATTTTGCCTCTCCTTGACAGCAGCCAAACATTCAGTGAGCAAAGTGCCATTTGGGGAGCTAAAAACGCCTCTAAGGAACGAGGGGCTGCACAAAGCAAGGCCACCAAGCAAGCCAAGGGTGCTGATGTTGGTTCCTTACCTGTCAAGGGCTGTCCCAGCTCCGCCTGCACTTTACCCTTCGCTGCTCCTTCCAGAGGTAAAGCACCTCTGTCCCCTTTGTAGAGTTTCGGTTTAAATGGAGAATCTTTGTCTTTACCTTTTGATCCTTTAGGCCTGCCTGCTTGCTTCTTCTTGGATTTACCATCTCCCTTCACACCCAGCAGCGGATGGACTTCTGTGAGGGGGGGAAAAGGGCATGGCAGGGTGAGAGACGGTGGTGGGAGACACACGTGGCATCCCAAACTGGCACTGCCAGCTCCTGGAGGGGGGCTTGGGCTCCGGGCAAGGGGGAATGGCTTCACACTGAGGGCAGGGTTAGATGGGATATTGGGAAGGAATTCCTCCCTCTGAAGGTGGGGATGGAATTCCCAGAGGATGCCCCATCCCTGGAAGTGTTCAAGGCCAGGGTGGATAAACTTGGAGCAACCTGGTGTTGCTTGAGGTGTTGTCTCACCAAACGTGAGACACAACCTGGGCTAGTGGAAGGTGTCCCTGCCCATAACAGGGGTGGAACTGGATGATCTTTAAGGTCCTTCCCGCCCAAACCATCCTGGGATTCTCTGAAAAACTGCGGTTTCGGGATTCCTAACTCCTCCCAAATTTGCAGAGTTCCTGGTCATTACTAACAGTTGTAAGAAATTACTCCAAAGGAAGGAGAAATTTAAGGAAAGCCTTCTGCACTTCTGGTCTTCAGACCAAGCTAAAGCCCCCTCAGATGCAGGACAGGCACTAAACCAACGGCAGCTCCCACACACCATCGTTAGGGACTCCTTGGAGTTCGATGTTGGTGGTTTTGGGCTTCTTCTTTGGTGCCTGAGGGCCATCAGAGGAGGATTGTCTCTTCTTCTCAGAGCCCAGCCCCTCGTCAGTGAGCGAGCTCTGCACAGCATCTGGGGGAGGGCCATAGGGGTTCTCCTCTGGATCCTCCACCTCAGGAGCAATGGGCAGGTACAGCAGAGCCTTGGAGTCCTCCAGCTCCTCGTCACTGGGAAGGGAAAACGTTTGCTTTCATTTAGAAACATTATTTTGTTATTGTAACATGTTCTACAGGGAATTTTGGAGATGTGTTTTGTATTCATGCTTTAAACAAAACGTTCTTTCACCTGCTACAGAAGGCAGCAATGGGGTCCACACTGGTTACATCCACTTCTTCATCTTCTGCAGCATCAGCACCTGAGAACCAGGAAAAAACACAAATTAAAGAGAGCAAAGAAAAGCCCAAATCTCTCAGAAAGAATGGGAGTGGTTGTGCTGGAATGTCTAAGCATGTAGAAGTGAGAACTGAAACAGAAAACAACCCTAAAGGATTTCCTCTTAAATTAAAGCAGAGAACAACCCTGAAGTACTTCCCCTTAAATCCACCAGGGGTTAATTTCATTTTCCTATGTTCTAACACACACCTATTGCTATTACCCACCAGTAAGAAAGAGCGAGGGCTTAAAATCTTCAAACTGTTCTCACTGAACTAGTTCCAAACCTGACTCAATTACTTTAATGCTTAATTCCCACAAGCCAACGTTGCAGTGACTACAGAAGGTGCTGAACAGCAATGAATTTAAACCTGGGGAAGTGCTGCAGTGAGGAGAGCTGGGTGGTGTGCTGAGGATGCTCCTGCTTTCCAGTTTAACCCGGGCCTTTCCCATTCCCTGATGCTGTCCGTGAGTTTTGGGCACCACCAAGTGGTGGCCGTGCTGCCACACAGGCAGAGGAAGCGCCCCCGCAGCTCTCTGCGCAGTACCTGTCTGCTCTGGTTCGCTCTTATCTTCATCCTCGATGTCAAACTCGGACTCTCTCTCTTCATACTCCACATTCTCATCCAGCTCTTTGAAGTCAGGGGCAAAGGCACTCCAGTTTTCCTAGAGCACAAACCCCAAAGGATCTTTACTCCCACAGTGGAACAGCAGAGAGGATTCCTTCAGTTCCTTCAGCTGGACTCTAATCCTGGTCTTTTCCAACCTCAATGATTCTATCATTCTACAGGCTCATTCTCTACATTGAAATCCCACAGGACCACCAAAAACCAAGGCTCCTTCAGGTCCAGGTCTGAGGGCCCTCCTCACACTCGACAGGGCTGCAAACACCTCAAGAGGGGCAGGTGAGCCCAAAAAACTTGTTGAAAAGGGATTTAATAAAGGATTTCAACACACAACAACTGATCTACGAAGATGGAGAGGACTGTGGAATCAGAGAATCCCAGACTGGTTTGGGTTGGAAGGAGCCTAAAGATCATCCAGGGACACCTTCCACCAGCCCAGGTTGCTCCAAGTTTATCCAGCCTGGCCTGGGACACTTCCAGGGACGGGGCAGCCACAGCTTCTCTGGGCAACCTGTGCCAGGGCCTGTTCCCAAGGGAAGGATCCAAGGGACTCACCACTTGATTCTGAGCCCATATTGACACAACCCCACTGGAAATGGAAGCGATGATGGGTCGCACAGGATGCCACTGGATGCATTTGGAGGAGACAAGAGGAGAAACTTAATTAGCAAATGGAATTAAGAAAGCTTAGTTTGCAAACTAACAAGAAACAGCAGACAGTTTCCTTACTGCTACATCCAAGAGCAGCTCTCCTCTGGTTCCATGCAGGATCTTCACCAGGTTCCCAATGCTCTTCTCCCAGATGTAGAGGGCGTGTTGTCGTGCTGAGCCTGCCACTATGTATTCCCCATCTCCAGAGAAACAGCACTTCTTCCAGGGTGTCCTGAGAGCACAGGGAGCAGCACAGGGTAAACCAGGGCATGGGCTGGAGGATGCTGAAGTGGGCTTGATCTTCTCACCGAGATCTGACACACTCCCATCTTCCAACAGTATTGAAAGTTCACATTGTGCCAGGCAGGTTTAAAATGAGGACATCTGTCCTTATCCAGAGTATGAAACTGAACCCTTCAGCCAGAGACTGGTCAGCTCTGAGCCCACAGACCTCACCTGCCCACAGAATCATGGAATATCCTGAGCTGGAAGGGACCCACCAGGTCCCAGTCCAACCCCTGGCCCTGCACAACCCCAGCAATCCCACCCTGTCCCTCAGAGTGTTGTCCAATCGCTCCTGGAGCTCTGGCAGGTTTGTGGTTGTTCAGTGCCCAGCACCCTGTGCCCCAGAGGGGCTGAGGAGCCACCCCAGTGCCTCTGACCTGTTCACCAGATCCTGCAGTTTCTGCATGGGCTCGGGCTCCCCGTCCCTGCCACAGGTCAGGATCTCCCGCCCGTCGTACACCCGGATGATCCGGTCGGCCGTGTTGATCAGGAAGCAGCTGGAGGGAGGAGGGCACAGAAGGTTAAAAAACTAAGGGAATACAGGGAATTATGTGTGGAGGTTCTGGAGACCTGGTGTGCTCTGCTAACCCACCCTCCAGCCTTCACTCCCCCCTGAGGACAGTGAAGTGGCTCACCTTCCTTTCCGAGCAAACTCGATGGATTTGATCGCTGTGGTGTTGCTGGTCCCAGTGGTCACTCTGAAGGAAGCAACAAGATCCTGAGTGTCTGTTTTTAAGACCAAGATCTGAAGATCAAGCAGACAGAGAGCAATCAGTGTCTTCATTGTAACTTGTGCCCATTTTGGTCCTTTCACACCAGAACCCCCAGCAACCCACAGCGGGTGCTGTGGCTCTGCCACTGCAGAACCTCCTGTGACAAAACACTGCTTTATTTACACTGCAAAAGGGTGCAACAAACATGGTCAGACTAGAGCAACACAAAGGCCTAACTCAGACAAAGATCATGGAATAACTGAGGCTGGGAAATCCCTCCAGGATCTCTGAGCCCCGCCGTGCCCTGAGCTCTGAGTGCCATGTCCAGGCATTCCTTGGGCACCTCCAGGGCTGGGGGCTCCAAACCTCCCTGGGCAGCCTCTTCCAATGCCTGACCACCCTTTCCATGGAAAAATCCCTCCTGATGTCCCACCTGCCCTTGCCCTGGCCCAGCCTGAGGCCGTTCCCTCCCCTCCTGTCCCTGTTCCCTGGGAGCAGAGCCCGACCCCCCCCCCCC
>JAWWEU010000076.1:3006700-3031313 GCA_035583155.1 Acropternis orthonyx | reverse complement strand
TAGAAATGAAACAAATAGAAATGAAACAAATAGAAATGAAACAAATAGAAATGAAACAAATAGAAATGAAACAAATAGAAATGAAACAAATAAACAGAAATAGAAACAGAAATAGAAATAAAACAGAAATAGAAATAAAACAGAAAATAGAAATAAAACAGAAAATAGAAATAAAACAGAAAATAGAAATAAAGCAGAAAATAGAAATAAAACAGAAAATAGAAATAAAACAGAAAAGAAAGAGATGAATTTGTAAAGAATAAATAAAATAGAAATAAAAAAGATAAATTTTTAAAATAAATCAAATAGAAACAAAATAGAAATATAATAAATAAAATAGAAATAAAACAGAAACAGAAATAAAAATAGGGATAGAAATAGAGATAAAAATAGAAATAATAAAAAGAAATAAAATCGAAATCCAGAGAAGAATTTGCAAAGCACAAATAACAGCGAGCTAAACCCGGAGCCAGCTCCCGCTGTGCCAAGCCCACGGACGGAGCGAGCCGCCCCAGCCCCCCACGCGGACATTCCCCCCCCCTGCCCCGCAGGGGATTTGCCTCTCGGCAAAGGCACAATCCTTTCCCACCGCCCCCCTCCCGGGGGTTGTTCCCTCTTTTCCAGGAGTTCCAGGAGGGAAAAACTCCGCACGCGGGGAGTTTTCTCCGACCACACGCCGTGGTTGGAAAAGGGCTCGAAGAAGCCTTAAGTTTTTTAAAACAGATGCCTGGCAAATTAAAACTGTCATTATTTCCCCCCGCTAATTAAACCCCTCCCCGCTCCCGTTTTTAATTAAAATGAGCTGGCACTTTCCCCCATGGATAAGCTGGAATGATTTGGGTGCCCTACAGCAGGGAAAAGGGGCAGGATTCTCCAGGCACTCACGGAACCATTTCTGAAGCAAAACGACCAGGGGGAAAAGGAAAAAAAAAAAAAAAAGAAGAGCCTTGTTTGTTTTTGTTGTTTGTTTTGTTTGTTTTGTTTTTTAAACAGGAATAAGAAGTGGAGGGCACATAAAGGATAAATAGCTTATATGGTGGGGGGGGGTTGGGGTTTGCAAATCCCCTCAGTAAAACATGGAAGCTTCGCTCCTGTCAGTGTAAACATCTGGAGTGTTGGCAGGGGGGGATGCTCGGAGCTCCTCCCCACCTCCAGCCCAGAGCTTGGCCTCTCTCCTTCCTCTCCATCCACTCTGGAATTAGTGCCAGCCGCTGAGGGATTGGGATGAGTCACGCGTGGCAGCAGCTCCCGGGAAAACTGTGGTGGTCACACGGACAGCACACACACACACAGACACAGTGCTTGGCTTTGCTGGGTGTTGGTGTGGGATCGGCAAAAGAAAGTAATAATAATAATAATAATAATAAATCCCTTTGGGCTCAAGGGGGTTGGGTTTTCTCTTGCCTTATTTGCACAGTTCCACAGGAAAAGCTGCAGTGGGATAAACTGGCCCCGCCGGGGCGGGGCTGGGATTGCTGCGGCCGCTCCTCAGGGTGGAACAGCCCCCCAAGGCGTCCCCCTCTCGGAGCGAGCCCCTCCTGGCTGGCCGGTGCCTGTGCCCCCCGGGCTGGGCACGGAGCTCCCTCCTGGCACAGCGGGGACGGACGGGGAGGGGGGCAGAATTCCCCCGCAATTCCGAATCCTCCCGCGCCTCCTCCTCAAGTCGAGTCATCCAAGCCTTTGTTGGGGTGCTCCGAGCCGGACTTGCAGAGCCTGTCCATGATGCCCTGCAGCATAGGCTGGACGATGCCCAGGAGAGGGCGCTGGGAGGAGTCCCCAGCCCAGCAGGCTTCCATCAGCTGCCAGCATTCCTCATCGAACACCGGCAGGCGCTCCGGGCGGACTCCTGGAAAACACAGAGGGACCCGCTCACCTCCAACCCCAGGGAAAGCCCTGCCCGGTGCTCTCGGGGGCAGCAAAGGGGCTCTCCGGGGCCTGATGCTCCTGAGGAAGGGCCACATTCCAGCAGTGCTGCTGAGACATCACTGAGGTCGCTCAGGAGATCCCGGACAACATTCCATGGAATCACCAGCTGGTTTGGGCTGGGAGGGAGCTCAGAGACCACCCAGGGTTTAAGAAAGGATGTCAACACACAGCAATTGAGATTGGAAACCGCTGGGAAGTCATGGAATGCCAGGCTGGGCTGGGTTGGAAGGGACCTTAAGGATCGCCTCATTCCAACATCCCTGCCACGGGCAGGGACACCTTCCACTAACCCAGGTTGCTCCAAACTGGCCTTGGACATTTCCAGGGATGGGGCAGCCACAGCTTCTCTGCCCAACTTGGGCCAGGGCCTGCCCACCCTCACAGGGAACGATTCTTTCCCAATATCCCACCTATCCCTGCCCTCTGGCAGTTTAAAGCCACCCTCCTTTATCCTGTCACTCCCTGCCCATAGAAAAAGCCCCTCTCCCTCCTTTTTAACCCCCTTTGGGCACTGGAAGGGGCTCTCAGGTCTCCCTGGAGACTTCTCTTCTCCAGCCTGAATCCCCCCAGTGGTTTCACTGGAGCCTCCTCTGCAACTATTTGGGAGCAAAATGAATCCCTAAGCAATGAAGTCCCCCCACCCACCTGCACATTCCAGTGCCTTTGGGAGCCAGTTCAACGTGGGAACAGCAGCAAGTGCAGCCTCCTGGCCAAAGAGGAGCCTCACTCATCTGAGTTAATCTTTTTCACATGAGAAGGGGAGAGTTTACATGGACAGGAACTAAGGGACAAAGGATGAAACATGCTGACACCGGGACAGGGCACAAAGGATTGAGCTGCCACAAAACCCAGCACTCACTAAACCCACCCAGGCACAGGAGTGAGTTTGTATTTTGGGGAACACCTGACACATCCAGCTCCCTCAGCAATGCTCCACATGAAGCACTTGGATGTGCAGAAACCTCCAGAAAGTGCAAGGGATTAAACATTCCTCAGGGGATCAGGCCTGGCTGGCCCTGGGGGCTGGGTTACATCACAAGGGTTTAGGTTTAGGGAGTGCAAGCACAGCTCCTGTGATGCTGGAAAAGAGCTGGTTAACCAAAAGCCCCTTTTAATTCAGCTTCCAGTAGAATCTGTCCAAGTTGAAGTAGATAAATGTTACTCTTTAGACTGTCCAAAAGCAATACAACACCCCAAGTTCTATCCAAGCACGAAGCAGCAGAGGTCAAACAAGCCTCTGTACCTCTTCGAACGTTGTTCCACAGGTGATCTTTGCTTGCACATCTCTCAAAAGCCTCTGGTAACTTCACGTGGCCTGAACAGATGTACCAGAAGAGAATTCCAAAGGCATAGACATCCACTGAGTTGTCATACTTTCCTGGGAAAAAACCACATTTGGTCAGCAGAACAAACATCACCTTCACCCCTGGAAGCTGAGCAGGCTGAGAACTGATTTAAGCGTTCCCCTACCTCAAATTTGAGCCACAGCTCCACTGCCAGAGGGCAGGAGGCGTGTGAAGCCCAGTCACACACCAGGAGTCATGGCCAAAGTAAAGGGTAAGTTAAGATTTTCCACTTCTCAGGATTTATACACTTAACCTGCAGTTGCCAAGCTGAGCTTCGTGGACCAGGTGCTGGTGCTCAGACATATTTCAGAGTTAAACACCAACACCTGGAAGGCTGAGCTCTGCCTGGGCCAGGATGTCAGAGCCAAACATCCCAACCCAGACACTGGGTAATTAATCACTTACAGCAAGTTCACCCACTAAATTAGGAAAGACTGAGCACACCAGGTGCCCCAGGGCTAAGCCAGTGCTCCTGTCTGAGGTCAAGGTCCAGCCTATGGTCAGGAGCATTTCAGTGTTCATAAGAACCACCTGAATAACATCTGAATTAAACACAGAGTTGCTTCAGTTGGATTTCAGTAGTCTTGTCCAAGCAGGGACAGCTCTGACAAACGCCTCAGTGCTCTGTAAGACTCAGAGCAGCACTCAGAGAGCCCCTGCCAGATGCTCAGTGCAGAGTGAATTCAAACACTCCACATGACAGAACAGCTTGGGAACTCCTGACAGGGAAGTGTTTGCCTATGAAAGCCACGTATTCCCAGCTTCCTAATAACTAATAATGTAACTTTCTCATTGCAGGAGTATTAATCACTTCAGCAAAGCTTATCAATCCCTTTCAAGACTGACACTTAAAATACAGGGGGGGAAAAAAACCACACATCATGCATTGGAATGGAAACCCAGGTAATCTGGGTTGTGGTTTTTATTACCTTTCCCCCTCATCACGGCCTTCCAAACTGCAGGCCAGCAGTGCATTCAGTGGGGGAACATACCTGTGAAGAGCTCAGGAGCCATGTGGATGGGTGTGCCCACAATGCTGCCAGACATCATGGCCTCTGGTTTGCAGAACCCCAAGTCCGTGATTTTGGCCCGATTCTTTTTGTCCAGCTGGAGGAGAAGCCACAGAGAGAGCTGGTACAGCCACACTGCTCAGCTCTGGGGTGGCCCCTTCAACCTCGAGGTCCTAAACTGTTCACCCTGGAAGGGATGGGCACTTGTTCTTGATAAGCTGCCCTTGGACAGTCAGCAGGCTGAGCTCAGCAGCAACACATGCCTCCATTTGTCTTCATCAAGGGTGTGGCTGGGATTTAACAGAACCAGGGAGGGGAAAGCCCACTTGGAGCTCAAGGTGTCTACACTCAAGAGAAGTCACTCCACTGCTCCCTTTGCCCCAGGGCCTTGTGCCAGAAGAGGTCTCAGGGAGACCTCCAGTGCCAGCCCAGCACAGATCCTGCATGAAGGAGCTATTCCTTCACTTGAGCTTCTCCCTCCCACTCCAAAGACCAGGAAGGCTCCAGGATTAGCCAGAGTGTTCCTTACCAAGACGTTTTTCAGTTTGATGTCCCTGTGCACCAGCCCCTGACTGTGCAGGTACCGGATTCCTTCCACCACATCCAAGGCAATCTGCAACCGTGTCTCCAATTCCAGCCCAGCCTGAAGGGCAAACACACACATTTAACTCCTACAAGTCACTTTTCCTCACTCTCCTTTACCAAACCCACTGAAAACAAAGCAATCCCAGCTTTGCCTTACAGATCAACGTGTATTTTTAGATGTGGAATTTTTAAATTACAGAATCATGGAATGGTTTGGGTTGAAGGGACCTTAAAGCTCATCCAGTTCCACCCACCACGGGCAGGGACACCTTCCACTAGCCCAGGTTGCTCCAAGCCCTGTCCAGCCTGGCCTTGGACACTTCCAGGGATAGGCATGGATGTGCAGAATGGATTTCCCACAGGCACAGGGTGTTGGTACCTTTAGCCCTGTGTAGAGGTCCCTGTGCAGCCGTTCCATGATCAGCAGGACAGCAATGCTGGAGCCTCCTCCGTAGCCATAATCTATCACAGATCCATGGAGGTGCACGAGCCTCTCATGTGTCTGCAGAGACCTGGAGAGGGTTCAGCACAGAAAACTGGTCATTTTTACCCCCCATTCCCTCCACCCCCAGGCCAAGCCTCTCCTCCTAAGGGGAACATGCCCAGGGGTTGCAGCTCCAGCACAGCAATAAGGTCCCATGCAGCAAAAATCCACAGTCCAGAGCACCACAACAATACACAGCTGTCTGAACCAATTCAACTCAAAAAAGCCCTATTAAAGGTTATAGTTCCAAAAAAAAAATCCTGTATTATTTCAGCTGTCTGTGCTGCAGCACCTGCCTGCAGCTGTTTGCTGAAAACAAGCTGCTTTCTGCACTGCAGAGCCATCATTTTCCTTTGTGGATTCACAGAGATTGGGAAAGGAGAGATGATTCAATGCTGAAAATCAAGGGAGAAGAACTATTTGCTATTTTAGTCTGTTAATTCTAATTTACTCTGCAAAACAGCAAGAATTTGAACAGCACAGGCACCAGAGAATCAGCTCAAGGCAGGGAGGAGGATGTTTGCCCACCACTCTGTGCCTGTTCCACTTGGCAATGACAGTGGCAAGGTGTCCTGCCTTGGCTAGGAATGGCACCTTGGCATTCCATGGGGACCGATTCCTGAAGAAAACCAGAGGAGACAAGGCCCTGCCTATGCAATTCAAACACTGGCAGCACCACTGGACGTGGCACTCAGGGCTCTGGACTGGGTGACAAGGCGGGGATGGGACCCAGCATGGACTCAATCTCCGAGGTCTCTTCCAACCTAAATGGCTGTGAAATTAAAAAGATCCATGTGGAATGAGCAAAGCCCTTGGGATACACACCTCATATAGTGAAACTCAAGTGCAAGGTCATTCCAGTGCTTCTCATCTGGAGGAACCACAGATTTGAGGGCGCAGGGGAAGTGCCCTCCCCAGCTGTCACACAGGTACACCACACCGTACTGCCCTCGGCCCAGCTCCCGGCCCAGCTTGGGTTTGCCTGCAAAAGGCACAACATCCAGCCACTCAGACACCAAAACACAAGGAATTCTCCTCCACATTCCCAGACTGGCAGCCCAGAGCCTGTCACGGGCCAGCAGCAGCATCCAAGGGGATGTGTCAGCTGGAGGCTCACGGAGCGGCTGAGCGAAAAGCAAAACACCCCTCCTCCTCCTCCTCCTTTGCACCCACTGGCTGCCTCAGGAGGAGGGGGAGGCTGGCAGCACAGGGTGCCAGGATGCCAGGCTGCCAGCAGGCAGGGTGCTCACCATGCAGCAGCACATCCTGCAGGGACCTGCTCTCCAGGGAGAGGCGGGCGAGCCGCGGGGCGTGATCCTTCCGCACCTTCAGCCACAGGTCCTCTGTCCTCTCCAGCCTGCCTGAGTGCCCATCTTCCAGCTGCAAGACACACCACAGGCTCTCATCCTGCTGCTTGGGAGCCACGCTGGAACAGGGCTCTGCATCCCTCAAGGTGCAGTTTAAAAATAAGACCTTGTCTTAGAGCTCTCCCAGCAGCTCTGCCACCTCTCCCTCTGGAACAGCCGCTCCTCCTGCAATTAACCCCCCCCTCCCCCAAAAGGCAGAGCCCAGAACCCCCCCTGAGGAGCACCCCGGACCCACCTGGCGTAGGGAGGCTGCAAAAGCCTCGTGGGAGCTGTTGAGCCTGGTCCTGAACTGGCTGCAGATGCTCTTGGCCAGCTTGGAAGCGCTCAGGCTCTCGATGGCGTCCTGGGCAACCTTCCTCTTCCAGTCACTGGTGATGGCAGGGGGGCTGACCCATGTGATCCGCTGGATTATCTGGGAAAACGGGACACAGAACTCAGGCACTGGCACAAAAAAAGGCCAGGGTCAGCGGATTTACTCAGACTGCTCCTACACCTGGTAGTAACACATCGCCTGCACACAGAGCTGGGCTAAAGCATCACCCTGGAGTAATAATTC
This sequence comes from Acropternis orthonyx, assembly GCA_035583155.1. NCBI lineage: Eukaryota > Metazoa > Chordata > Aves > Passeriformes > Rhinocryptidae > Acropternis > Acropternis orthonyx. The sequence goes on along the minus strand of JAWWEU010000076.1, from coordinate 3,024,039 downwards.
CATGTACTCAGAGGCTGGGAGGGCCTGGCACAGGTTGCCCCATCCCTGGAAGTGTCCAAGGCCAGGCTGGACAGGGCTTGGAGCAACCTGGGCTGGTAGAAGTTGTCCCTGCCCCTGGGTGAGCTTGAAGGGTCCCTTCCAACCCAAACCACGCTGGCATTCTATGATTCCAATCCAGAAGCATCGAGCCCAATATTGCTGGAAATCACACCGAGTAAGAGGTTTGCTTTGTCTGAGTAGCTGCTCAGTTCACTCCTAAAATCCCACCACCCCTTGCCATCCGTCCAGGAATGGCTCCAACAGCCACCACCTGGAAAACCACAGGGCTGTGGTGCAGCCCGTGGGCTGACAGAACTGGCAGCACAAGCAGGAGCCCAGAAAAATCAGGGAGAGCGATGTTCCCAAAGTGGCAAAACCTACAGTGAAGCTTCTTTCAGCTGGACAGACTGACAAGGTGCTGGAATGCACCACTTCCCGTAATTACTGGGTGATTAAACTGCCCTGCCACGCCCTTTATTAGAAGCCACAGAAATCCAGGTGCTGCACAGCCAGGCTGGATCCCTGTCCCAGGCTGCAGGCGGAATCTGAAGGTTTGTGACCACTCAGTGTGCACTGCACCTATCTGAGGAAAAAGGCACTTTCCTCTCGCCCATCCACACCAGGAATCTCAAAAGGGATTAGGCAGTGCAGGTCACTCACAGCTCAGAGCAGGGACTGCAGCAAGATGAATGGTTTAACACACAGAACTTTAAAACAAACCAGAGCAAATCTGGTCTGCTCTGGGGTGGGGGGGGGGAAAGAGTGAGTTTACTTAAATCAAGATACACTGCAAAACAAGCAAACAAAAACCCACAAGCAACCCACAAACCCAAACAAACAACACTACTCCAAACAGTCACGAGTTTCAAAATGCTCTTGTTCCTCTGCTTAAGAAAACACGCAGGAGGACTTTGCTTGAAATTAAATATTAGAACCATAGAATTCCAGAATGGTTTGGGTTGGAAGGGACCCCAAATACAGTCCTGTTCCACACCCCCTGCCATGGACAGGGACACCTTCCACAAACCAGGTTGCTCCAAACCTGGCCTTGAACACTCTGAGGGATGGAAATCCTCAGGAATAACTGCTGAAGGTGCCCATACCTGTTTGATCTGTTCCCACAGCATCCTGGTCACTGTTGAGCCAGAGTGGAAAGTGACTTCGACATGATAAGCTGCATTTAGTATCTGGAAGGCAGGAAAGGATGTCAGTGTGGGAACTGTGCAAGCCCTAAGCTGTGTTAGCCCCCTGGAAATGAAAAAATGGTGCTCTGTGCGATGACCCAGCAACCACTTGGTTAGTCACTTCTTGTACTGAGCTCAGAGGTGTTTCTAGGCTGTAATCTCATTACTATTATTATATGCAGATTCAGGAAAATTAATTGTTAGGCACTTAAGTGACTGTTCCCCAGTTTTGGCATCTCCTTTAATGACCCCAAACCCCACATATTCCAGAGCTGTGTCCCTCTGATTTCACTGGGCATCTCCCTGTCCCACCACCCTCCCTGGGTCAGGATAAAGCCAATGAATAAGAACACTCCAAAGAGCCACCCAAGCCTCTGTACCTGTTTGAGATAATTGCTTGTGATGTGCACAGAACCATCCTTTGACTTCTCCAAACTCCTTGCAGGATGTACTGAAACCTCCCAGGACTCCTCCAGGCTCTTGAGGCACCTCTCCAGAGTCCCCACAAAGCTCTCCCTCAGATAGTCCACCGAGCTAATTAACTTGTTGGCAACTGCTTGGTTTAACCGAGAAATAATCAGTTCCTGAATCTGCTTAATACAACACTTGATGTCCTTGGAACTGACGGGCTCCCCATTCTCAGGAATGATGATGTCTGCACACAGGGAAAGAGACAAACACCCTCTGTGTCCATGGGTGTGGAAGTGACTCCTGAGAGCTGCTCTGAGGAGCCACAGAACACCCAGCCCAGAAGCTTCTGCTCCAAGTGCCATTTTGCCTTTATTCCCCCTTCAGAGGTCCCTTACTTTAGACCCAGGTGCTACAAACTAAGCCAACAGCGTTTTTAAGTCACAGGAAAAACCTCGTGAGCAACAGAATAACATCCACTGACTCCTGCAAAGGGGAACATCTTTGCCTGTCCAATGCCACAGAGCCAGTTTTCCACAAGGTCCTACAGATCCTGAGTAAGATGGTATTTTGGGATAGAAAAGTACTAAAGAATTAGAGGAGCTGGTTACTCCAGTTTCAGAGAAGCTCCAAATCACATCTGACCAAGGTGGGAAACATTATTTCCTTTGCTTCCAGTCACTGGTGTTGGAATTCACAGGATACTCAACTCTCAACACCTCATAGACTCTACACAAGAGCAACAGACAAGTCAACTACCACCTCAAAAATCATAGAGCAGAAGCACAAGGCCGTGTTTCTGTCTAGCACAGATCAGGAAACCCTTCCAGCCACTGCTGGATGTTGAATGTTCAGAGGAAAGTGGTGTAAGAGCCACACCAGGCACATGACATTTTTCCTGGTGCCTTGGAAAGGTCGATCACCACTTGGTATTTTTAAGCCAGCACTGAGCAATCCCTGCTCTGTAACCACTCAAAACGACTGTTACTCCCAGGAGCTGCAAATCTCCTCCCTGGATTTTGGCCAACACCAGTCCAGCCTATTTAAAACAAACCCAGGGATCAGCAGATGGCATTAGCTCCTCAAAATAACACCTCCCTTCCTTCAGGAGAGCACTCCAAGTGCTGAGAGCCAAGGTACTCCAAGGGATGTGTGTTGTGCAAATAAACGCACACAAGTGTTTCCTGCAGGTTTTTTTATGCTGTGCTGTCCCTGAACACACCCCTGCAGAATCCTGAACTCCAGCCCTGCAGTGCCCCAAAGCTGTGAGGAGTGGGACACGGGGAATACAGGAACCATTGCCTGTCCATGTAATCATTCCTAACACCTGAGCAGCCGGAATGAACTCACTATACAGTTCAGCATGTGCTTGTTTGCCGGCGTTTTCCAGCATGCCAAGAGGCTCTGCTGCAATTAAAACAAGCTCTTGATGAGGACATTTTGCATGGACACTACAGTGTGGTGACTTCAAGGAACAGGAAATGTCTGATGCATTTCCCACCTGCAGAAGCAAAAAGATCCAGAGCCCAACCTGCGGGATTGGACATAGGATGGTTTGGGTTGGAAAGGAACTTAAAGCTCATTTTTTCCACCCCCCTGCCACGGGCAGGGACACCTCCCACCAGCCCAGGTTGTTCCAAGCTCCATCCAACCTGGCCTTGGACACTCCCAGGGATGGGGCAGCCACAGCTTCTCTGCCCAACCTGTGCCAGCGCCTGCCCACCCTCACAGCCAGCAATTCCTTCCCAATATCTCACCTAACTCTGCCACTTGGAAGACATTCTCCCTTGTCATCCTTTCTCTTCATCCCAGGAAATAACACTCCAGTTTGAAACTGGAAGTAACTCAAGGCAAAACTGTTTATCTGGAGTTTGGGCCTCTCTCAAGCCTCAGACAAGCACTCCATTCTCAAAAACTAATTCCTAACCCAAAAGCCAACAGTACTTTCTGATTTTATTTTAAAAAGAGAAACCTTTCCCTGCCATCCCAGCGAGCTGCATTTCCTTGGAACAGAAGTGATTGTTACAGCAAACCTCTGGCAGGCAGAGAAAAGCTGTGGAGCACCAGCCTACAGCCGTTCCCTTTGCTGTCTGTGACAGACCACACTCCTACAGGCAGAAGGGGGACGGGCCTCTCACCCTTCACAGCTTACACACCATCCCCTGTGCTTCCAGCTTGGAGATCCTGAGTCCTGCTGCTGGAAGATGTGGTGAGAATTCTTACACTTCCCCAAAACACACACTCCATGCCAAGTGTAGGCCTTGGGAGCACAGTATGTTGTGCCGATTTTCTTTCTTTAAAGGAAAGCTTTACCCACCCAGGAAGATTTGGTTTCGGAATGCCCCACCCCTGAGTGTCTTATGGAAAACTCTCTCAGAGAAATCAAGCAGAAAGCACAACTTAAGCCCTCACTGCTGACACTGAACACTGGAACAGGTTCTTTCCTTAGGGCAGATTTATTCCCAAATCTCAACACACACAGTGAGGCAAAGCAGAGAGAGTTGGTTTGTTCTTCAGCAGCGCAGGGAATTAAAGCAGCAAAATATCTTAAAGCCAGAATGGTGAGCAAGCTCTGGGCGGGGGGAATCTGATTCATAAGAAACCTCTTCAGGCCTCTCACTTAAGGATGGTGATTTTTATCCAGGAGACACCACAAAAAAACCCCATTTTTGGTGTATGAGTTCTGATTTTCTTACAGTCTCTTGTCCAGATCATCACCCACCCACCCCCTGCAGAAGGCAAACCGTACCCTGCCACTCTCCTCCAACCCCCAACCTCCTCATCCCCCCCTCCCCTGCCTGTGGTTACCTTTGAACTCCATGTTAGCAGCATCCTCCAGGAGCTCCTCCTTCATGTTGCCCAGGGTCTCCACGATCATGTCCTTCAGCGCCGCCGGCGTGCGGTTGGCGATGCCCATGAGGGACTCGTAGAGCTCGTTCTCCTTCCTGCGGGTGTACTCCAGCCTCTTGGGGGTGATCTGCAGGTCCCTCTGCATGTCGAAGGCCTGGTTGATGAAGATGTTGAGGCAGCGACAGTGGAGCTCGTTCAGGCTCGTGGCAGCCTCCACCAGGTGCTTCTGGAGCACCTGCCTGGAGAAGGTGCTCAGCAGGCGGAGCTTCTCCAGCTGCTCCACCAACATGCTCTGGGCGCCGGCGGCGCCGCAGCCGCAGTGGCTGCTGCTCAGGTACTCCAGCTCCAGCAGCTGGCACTGCACGGAGGACTCCTCCCCAGTCCTTCTCCTGGCAGGGATCAGCTCCCCGCCGGCCTCGGGCACTCGGAAGAAGAAAATGGGCAGGGAGAATTGCTCCTTGATGGCCCTCAGCTCGTGCTGGTCCGACGGGGAGAGCTGCGCCTCGCTGATGGCGAAGGTCACCACGGGCAGCACTTGGCTCACCAGCTCGCCCAGCGTGGCCTCGGCCGGCTGGAACCCCCGGCACGGCGCCACCACCACGTCCACCTCCTGGCAAGAGGGGAGGGAGAGGGAAAACGGGGTTTGTGAAGGTCCTCACGTGCAACAAGGGGCAAATCCGACCCCTCACATGGCTGATCCCGCAGGGATGCACCCGCACGTGGCTCGGTGCCCACTGACTGCAAAGCTCCTGTTTCGGGCCAAGTGCCTTTGAGTTTGAGCCCAGTTGAGGACAAAACCTCCAGCAAGTGTCCCAGGGAAGTGGCATCCCGGTGGCTGGTGCAGGGAGGCACCCACACGTGGAGCAGTGCCCACTGACTGCAAAGCTCCCGTTTCACACCAAGTGCCTCTGAGTTTGAGCCTGGTTGAGGATAAAACTTCCAAGTGTGCCACTATCTTAGCTCGTGGCTGCCCCATCTTGCATCAACCCCTCCTGTTGATGTCTCCCAGACATCCATGCTGCCAGATTCCCATGAGTAGGAAGCACTACACAAGCCACTACTGCCAAGACAAAGGCAGCACAACAACCACCTCCAAAGAGTTCAGAGCCAGAAGAACAGATGGCTGTGACATGCTTGGTTATGATTTGCTTTAAGTCCAACCAAAAGCTGCAAGATGGATTTTTATTCAGTTATTTTCTTCCTGCACAGTTTCAGTGCTGTGACATCACTTCTTACAAACCCTACTGAAAAGGGCCAACTTGAAACCTGCTTCCTTCCCTTCCCAAGGAAGATGAGAGTCCCCTTTGGAAGTGAAAGATCAGTGTTAAAATTCCGTATTCACTACTAAAACAAGGAAAGGAAACGTCAAAGGCTTTGAACTGGAGGGAGAATTTAAGTACCATCTTTGGCTCATAACAGAGGGTGATAATTAAGAATTCTTCAATCACTTTTCTCCACCACAGAGACCTGACCACATCTCCTGACCACTAACAGTTCTCAGGAGGGCCCAGAGCTGCCCCCAAACCTGGCTGGAGCACAGAAGGGGATGTGCAGGGCAGCAGCATCCACCAGGAGATGACTCAGAGCAGCCACTGCAAACAAAGGAGGAAGCCAGAGCTGTCTCCAGGAGACAGGGAGAAAACCAACACACACAACCCAACACCACGAGCAACTGGTCCTGCTGCTTCCACAGAACCTCTCAGCCTTTGCCAAAGAATGTCAGAATGACAACATTTCTTGCCCAGCCATTTTTTAGGTTTCTTTCCCCCCCACCCCACCTCCCCATAAATGTCCTAGAGAAGTTTAAGCACATCCATGCAGCTCCATACTATTAAGGATTAAGGCTTCCTGAATGGGGAATACCTGTGACTCACGCTGGATTCCTAGGATTTGTAAGCTGGTTTTCCCAGGGTCAGGCTGCTAAAACCACCCCTGGACTATTCTCACAGAGCTGAAAGCACAAAACTGCTGTCAAGGAACTTCAGCTCGGTTTTCCTGCACCAACAGGCCCTATCAGAGCTCCCCACTTGGCCACCTGAGCACCAGGAAGGCAAACACTGGAGTGGAAGCTCTGCCACTGAAGCAAGTGCTGCAGACACCAATGCAAAGACCACAAAGGAAAACCAAGGATCGAGGAGATCCTGACCCACACTGAGTCAAGCCAAACCTTCCCTGGATGCACTCACTGAGATGTGCCAGCTTACTAAACCAATGGGTAATTCCCCATTTCCAAAGCACTTTGAAGCATTTCTTTGCTGCCTCCCAGGAGGGGCCTGGCCTATTTTGCCAGGCAGTTTAATCACTGTTTGCTCAGTTACCTGGGGGGCTCAGGGCTAACCCAATCTAGTCCCATTTTTACCCAAACTCCTGCTATGACTGAAGGCCCAGCTCAGCCTTTTTCTGCACCAATTCCATACTTTGCCTTCCAAGAACAGCCTGTGACTCACTGAAGTCTGACAGTTCCTGCATTTATTACACAAGGGAGCTCATTTCATGCCTCCCTATTAATCTGAGGTACATTTACACCCCTAGATTCTGCTCACAATCTTTTTTTTTTTGTTTTACACACACTTCCCCCACCCATTTTTGCTGAAATCTTGCCAGTTTATTCTGTTTCCATGGGGATCTGAGGCAGCAGCTCAGGAACAGAGAGAATCCCATGTGAGAGATCTGAGCTGCACCTCTGCTCTGCAGCAAACTCTGCTGTCCTGGGCACAACTTGGATTTTAATCCCTTTTTTTTTGGGGGGGGGGGAGGGGTGGTGGAATTTCATTTCACCTTTGCTGGAAGGTAAAAAACCTGTGAGGTGCCTCACCAGCCTGAGGAGCAACTCTCCTCCCTGACCATGAGAAAGATACATCAAAAGCCAGAAAAACTAGAAAAAGAGAACAGGTTTCACATGGCTGGAAGAACAATTTCAGAGTCCTGGCATTTGCAGTGCCTGCTACTCCCAGTTATTCCAGTGTAAAGGGGCACATGGAGACCACTTCAAGTGTTTGATGCTGGTATGTGGCAGGACACCCCAAAGCACGTCCCAAAATAACCTGGAATGATGAACCTCTCAGCCAACAGGAAGCTTTTTGGTATTAACACCACAAAACTGAGTGTATTCCTTTAAAAACACTCCTTTATATTCCTATAAACTATGTTTGGATCTATACACTGTCAAGGAGGAGATCAGGGCACATTCCTCCAAGTTTTAAGCAGGAGGGACATAAATTATCACCCAGGAGCTACTTAACCACATCCTTTGCCATTTGTAACAGCTACTAATTCATGTGCCCTGAATCACTCCTGCAGCACCTGAGCAAACACAACGAACCCAAATTAACACAACTCTTATCCTCCATTCCTCTCCCAGCTTTGTCAGAGCAGCTGAACATTCTTCTTTCCCTGGTAAAACTTTTCAGCCCAAGATTCCAAGTCCCACAAAGCAGGAAAAGGGATTCTTCGAGCCTTGTCCCATCCCACGGGAAACCAACCCTTGAGAGGAGCCCATTTCAGCTCCCGGGCACAACTGAGAAGATTTAGGGAAAGAGCCAACTGTTTCCTCCCACTATAAATCTAATAATCTGTCTGGCTAAATGGATTATTCCCCATGACCCAGATGAATTCCTGTGCACAGCATTCCCTAAGGAATAGAGCAGCTTTGCCCAAGTTTTTCCAGGCCTGACATTTGATGTTTAAAAACAACCAAGTTCACCTACCCAGTAGCACAAGGTTCTCACAGCAGCTGACCCATGCAAAGGAAACTTCTGGCTCCCTCCTCACCCCCTCTTCTGTAAGGCAAGTTTGGATTAAGACATGGAAAATCAAGGATGGGGCCATCCTGGATCTCAGGCTGCTCCAGTGGCAGTTTAATATTAAACCCAGGAATATTCTACACTTGTATTTGACTTATCTCCAAATTTAAAAAGTAGAATGGTTTATTTGGATATTGTTAACTAATAAATAATTTAGCCTTTTTTTTTACTGGAATAATGGCCAATGTTCAAACAACACCAAGGCGTTTAAATATCTAAAATGTGGGTTATGAAACACAAAAACCAGACGAAAATACGGGGATTTTAGGCAACAAAAGGGGTAAAATTCAGATTGATCTCCCTCTGTCCAGAAGCTGCTGAGCTCCACCAAAATACACAGACAAATCCAAACCCTAAAGGTCTGCATCACGGTAACATCCTGGATGTAATTGTGGACTCTAAGTTTTGTTTCACAAGTAAAGAAAAAGCAGAAGTTCCTTCAGAGCTGTTCTGCAGACACGAAATTTTGGGCAGTGTCCAAAGCCCTCCTCCATTCTGGCTCTGGATGCAAATTCCACTGGTTACAGAAGCCCTGTCCTCCCCAGGCAGACAAACTCAAACTCTTGCTTGGTGTGCACTGAGCAGAGCTGAGAACACTCATCAGTTACAAGGCAGGGATAAAACAGCTCTCAACAGGAGGCCAAACTCTGGGATTGAGCAGGAATTTAGCTGCAGGCTGTGCCCAGCCCATCACCTGAACAAGTAATCAGGATCTCCCACCAGCCTTCAAAAAAATTGTGTTTGTCCTTCAGGTCCTTGAATTCACATCAGGAACCCTTTGAATCCATCTGAGGCCGTGATTCACCCTCCCTCTCCTTCTATTGGAAGAGCTTTTTATTCCACCAGCCCTTTTCAATTTAATCTGAGTAGCTGTTTTCATCTAAATGTCCTAAATATAACCAAGGCAGACAGAGGGATCTTTGTCACAGCCAGGAGAAGGCTGAGGGAGGGCTGCACACACTGCACGGGGCCCGAGCTGGCCCAGGGTAAGACCCAGGCAAGGAAAGGAACTGGACAGCTAAATGCTCTCCTGTGCCCAGCAAGGCAGGATTTTGGAAGCAGAAGACCCAGAACAGGCAATTCCTGTGCAGCAGCAGCAGCTCTCTGGGAGGGGAGGGAAGGCCTCACACACAACGTGGCTCTGCTGTCCTTTCAGAGGGTGCTGGAAGCCACAGAGTCATTACAACACTGGGCTCATTAGGACAGGCTTAAATTTAGCTACAGACTGGGATTGGAAAGCGTATTTCCAGCTGGGCCTTCATCTTCTGCTTAATTACAATCCTGTCTCAATTCACATACACAGAAAAAAAATGCCTTGTTTTTTATTGTTTAGTTATGAAGTTCATGCTCTTACTCATGTGAGAACAGATCATACTCTTTGCATTTAAATCATGTATATTTAAGGATTAGTTATCTATTCCAGATATTCAACATCAAGGCCAGGTTGGACAGGGCTTAGATCAGCCTGGGCTAGTGGAAGGTGTCCCTGCCCATGGCAGGAGGTGACACTGGTGAGCTTTAAGGTCCTTTCCAACCCAAACCATTCCACGGTTTTAGGAGTCTGCCAACCACAGGGCTCCAGAGGTATCATACTGCAGGAACTGCTCAAGACAAGACATAAAATGCAACGAAAGAAGGCAGAGAAAGCTGTGGAATAAAACCCTCAACTTAAAGATATTTGTAAGCACCAAACCACAACACTCCAGAACAGGAACACGTTTTATGGACACGTAAAAGGAAAGTCACAAAGCAAGACATGACCAATGTCAGACCTAGCACTGAGATCAGACTGCCACCTTCCTGCTCTTAACACCTCCAACTTTCAGTGACGCCACAGAGAGGCAAAAAGCCTCTCTCCCAAAGGGAGCCAGGCTGGAACTAAGAAGCTTTTTCCTGACAACAAGCTCTTCTGGACAGAGATAAAGTACATATCCTTGTAAGACAGCTCCTGGCTACCATGAGACAGCAGGGCTGGCTCTGAACCACCCTGGAACAGAGGGGGATTTAGGAGACACTTGGAGTTCTAAGTCGCAGAAACACAACAGAGCAATGACAGTGCCAACAGCCAGCACTGCAACAAAAGCACACGAGCAGAGACAGAGGAGGCCAATTAGAATCCCAACGCCAGGCTCCAGCTTCTCTCTAATTAAAAACCCCTCTGTGGCTGAGAGGTGGCACCGCTCGCCGTGTCAGGGGCTGGGACAGGGAGCCCCGGTTACCTTCAGCAGCGAGTAGGGCAGCGTGACCTCGAGCTCGGCGAGCCGGTGGGCGGGATCCTCCGTGTCCCCCTGCACCTCCAGGTCCTCCTCGGGGATGGTGTCCCAGTGCCCCCGGTGGGCTGCCAGGGCGTGCACCAGCTCGTACTGCTCGGGCAGTGCCAGGCTCAGCCGCGTCTGCGCCCCGTGCGTGAAGCGCACCCGGCGCCGCCGGCAGTTCTCCTCGCCGCTGACCCTGCTGGGGGGCAGCAGCTTCTCCCCCAGCAGGATGTTGAGCAGCTGGCACTTGGCATTGCAGTTCTGGCCGAGGATCAGGAGGCAGGGGTGCCAGCTCACGCTCCGCTGGAGATGCTCTTCCTCGTGGGGAGGGAAGGAGATGAAGTTCTGCCCTGGAGACGAGGACAGGCACGTTAGGACGGGGGTGGTGAGTGGACAAGCCCTGCGTCCCTAAGCCAGCTGAAGGTGAAAGCTGCCCCACGGCCCACCCCAGACACCCACAGAGCACCAGGAATCTGCTCCTGGATGCTTCCATCCCTGGAATGCATGCCAGTAACTCAGCATTCCTGCTGCACCACCAGCAGGTTGGTTCCCACAGAGCCTTTAGACGAGTTGGTTACTGTTCTCCCCAGCACAAGGCACAGGGTGGGGGTTTGGGGTGTCCTGGGCAGGGCCAGGATTGGACTTGGATGGTCCTTGTGGGTCCCTTCCAGCTCGGGATATCCTATGATTCTATTCCATGGGAAAGAGTCCACATGGAGCTCTTCAGCAGGTTAGTGGAGGACTCACGGAAGGCCCAAAAAGTCAAGATGGAACAGCTGTCAAGGTCAAAACAACCAGAGGTTTAACTCTGCCCTGGGTTGGAATTATGTTTCCCACTGCTCCAGAGGGCCCAGTGGGTCACTAAGGCCAACTCTTCCAAGTTTTTATGGCTTGGCTCTACAGCACATTCCTGTCCCATATCAGAAATAAATGCAATCAGCTCTGCATCAGTGACAGCTCCACCCACGCTTTAAAAACATCAAACGCTTCACTTCTACCAAATCCCAAGAGTGCCACCGCAAAAGCCTGTTGACCAAAATCTAGGAATATTGGCATCAAAGCAGCAAACGCTCCCTTCTGGCCCCAGGGAAAGGCATTCCTGCAGAATTCCCTCTGTACATCAAGACCCAGGTTGTTGAGAGACAGCAAAAGTAACAACCTCTGCCAGCAGGTCCCTACGACAAACAGTCACAGCCCCTCCAGAAACTGTCCCACCTCCAGTAGCCTGGACAGGGAAGACACTCTGCTAAGAGCCAGAAGGTTCCAGAGCAGCCTGAAACTCAGCAACAGCATCAGTCCCTCGGTGCAGCCACAGCAGACACCTTTCCCAACCTGCACAGCCACAGTTTGCCACACAGTCATTTTAAGAGCAGCATTTGAGCTGCAAAAGGAAGTTACTCAACATCTGTATCTCCTCCAGAGCAGCAGCACTCCCTGCAATCACCCTCCTTACTCATCTTCCAGCTGAAGCACCACTTGCAGCATCATGGACTAAGAATTCCAGGCTCAGTGGGATGGAACAACTCCCTGCATCAATCCAGGCTCAGGACTGGGTTTAGCTCCTGCGTTCTTGTACAGGTCCCACACAGTCTGAGCAGCTTTGTGTTACCTCATGCACAGCAGTGGGATAACTCTGGGGATACAAAATTCAGGGATACAAACAAATCCCTCTCCTGCTGCACCTCAGGAACACGAAACAGGTGGTGCTGCACCACAGCCAGAGCTGGTTCATGGGCCAGACCTGGAAGCACCAGGAATGAAATGGCAAATGGAGACACCAGGCCCCAAAACCTGCCACATTCTAAATCTGACACAGATTTCAAAGCACCACCACTGCCCTGATATGGGGCAAACTGGCAAGGACAGCAGTTTAAAGAGAGAATCAACCACAACACAGCAGAGGAGCCCCAGCAGGGATTTTATAGGGACGGTCCTGTTTCACCAGGGCTATTAAAATTCTTCTAATGAGTCATGTTCTGGCAGCCAAAATTGCTTCAGCATCTCAAGCCCCAAGAAAACAAGATACTCCCATGTACCAGGATCCTCCTCAACACTACAAACCAAATTAAAGAGACCATACAGCATATTCTGGTGCTCACTGACACCACTCCATTCCTCTGGTTTAATTAAAATCAAATTTAGAGTAGTGCCACGTGTAGTTGCTTGTGTCTTGGACCAGTTTAAGACTTCTTTAATATCTTGCCTAAAATTTACTCTTCCTTTCAACCTCCCATCTCAAAATAGACTGCTGGAGGAGTTTTTCCACCCCAACACCAAGGTGGCTCAGCAAACCCATCTCCTGCACCTCTGCCCCACAAAGCCCTGAGTGCTGACCCTCGCAAAAAAAAATCAAGTCTTGCAAAGGTTAAGAGAGAAATCACTTCTCCAAGTGTGACTGACTCTTCTAACTGTTCTCTAAACAAGCCTTTCAAGATCCACAGCCTTCCAGAGCACCCACATCAAGTGACCAAAGGGCCAGAGCTGGCCAGGAGCTCACGAAAGATCAGGATCTGCAAAAACCCACAAATAGCACATTTAAGCCTTCATCTCCAAGATAAAGAATGTCTTTGATCTGGTTACATTTATTGAACATTCTCCTGGAATCCAGACTCGCCCTTCAGCATGGAAAAAAGCATGAAAAAAGCAATTCAGACAGTGCTGTCCAGGCAGAGCCCTCTCTGCAGAGGCTTTGGAGAAGCAAGGAGGAGGCAGAGCTCCCTGTGCCCATGACAGGCAGGCTCTGAATTTGTGGGGACTTCATGATAAAAAAAATGATTGAAACACAGCAGCTTAACTGAAATTACTGAAGCCCAGCATGGATATAGAAAGAGAATCCCAGACTGGTTTGGGTTGAAGGGGACCTTAAGGCTCGTCCCATCCCACCCCCTGCCATGGGCAGGGACACCTCCCACCAGCCCAGGCTGCTCCAAGCCCCATCCAAGCTGCCCTTGGACACTCCCAGGGATGGGGCAGCCACAGCTTCTCTGGGCACCCTGTGCCAGGGCCTGCCCACCCTCACAGGGAAGGATTCCTTCCCAATATCCCACCTAAACCCTCCCTCCTTCAGCTTAAGGCCATTCCCCTTGCCCTGTCCCTCCATGCCCTTGCGAAAAGTCCCTCTCCAGTTCTCTTGGAGCCACTCTGGGTACTGGAAATCCCAAAGCCTTCTCCTCCCCAGGACACATCCTTGAAACACCTTTCCTTTTCCATGCCCACAACCTGTGAGCATCATTTATTCCACAAGTTCCTACCAGAAGCACCAGTAACAAAGCCTGAAGTTTAACATTTATGTCACACTGAGACATCCCAAGTCCATGAAGCACAAACCTGGGACCAGCAAGGCACCCAGGCCATGGCAGTGCTTTGAACCCTCTGCTTGTCCATCACTGGGTATTTTACAGCCCCCTCAAACCTGAAGCAAATGGCACAGCACAGAACTAGATGGGGTTGGAAAAGATCACCCAGTGCAACCCCCTGTCCAGGCAGGGTTACCTTGAGCAGGTGACACAGAAGCTCATCCAGGTGGGTTTGGGATGTCCCCAGAGAGGGAGACTCCATGCCCTCCCGGGGCAGCTGTTCCAGGCTCTGCCACCTCCTTGGAAAGAAATTCTTCCTCGTGTTGAGGTGGAACTTGTGGTGGTTTAGTTTATGGCCATTGCTCCTCATCCTGTCCCTGAACAGAGTCTGGCACCATCCTGACCCACCCTGGAGACACTTGTATGGATCCTGCCCTGCAGAGAGGATGTCACAGGGTACAAACACTCAGGAAGGACTTCACAGGGGACGCCACAAATCCGAACATGAATTCCGGCTGTATTACCCGACACAAGGCAGGCTTGGGACTCGCTGCCTGCAGAGCTGGAGTGATGATCCTGCACGTCCATGAGCAGCTCCTGTTCGTGACAGGACCTTTGCCAAGGACTGGAGCTGGTGCTACATCCTGGATCCGTAAACTGCATCACTTGGAGCCATGTGACAAACACTTCAAACCGCGGGGCTGCCGGGAGTGCCGGAGCCAGTGCATCCCATCCACTCCCGGGATGAAAGGAGGCCTGTCCAAGAACAAGGGCGTCTCTCACCAAGACTCAGCTCAAAACTCAGCCAAACACTTGGCAGGAGAAGCTGAGGTTGAATTTATGGAATCTATAGAAGCCCTAAGCATTCAGTCATCCCTTTTCCAAGGAACGCCAACTGCTCTGCTGCTCTCACTTGTCTTTCTGTTCCCTTTCCAAGGCTGCACGAGGCCAACGGCGCCTGAAGAGAGCCAGCCCCTCTCACTGCCAGTACTGAGGGCTTTCAGAGAGATCCTCCCATGTCTGAGCTGCTGGGGATGATTTGGAGCAGGCTTTGATCATCACAGGACTTATGATTAGCACAGTTATATCAGCTGAGGTGTCCAAGGCCGTGCTGGACGGGGCTTGGAGCAACCTGGTCTAGGGGGAGGGGGTGGAAGTGGATGGGTTTTAAGGTCCCTTCTCAGCCAAACCAGCCTGGGATTCTACAAACCAGGTTTTAGTTCCACCCCACCACACATCCACCAGCACGGAGGTGTTAATTCCAGGAGAAAACATCAGCAAGCAATATTCATTCTCAGTAGTTCCTTCAGCAGCTCCAAAGCCTGCAGAACCAGGTTTCACCCTCTGCTTCACCTGAAGTTTGTCAGCAAAGTTTCACGAGCACCCTTCCAGCCACAGTTACCTATTCTTAAACCCAACTTCTTACTCTGTCGCAATGAACACCACAAAAGGAGCCTCAATCCTTTGGGCATCCCAGTGGTACCAGCAGAGCAGTCACACCTCAAGCAGGACAGAGACCCTCAGAGCACCAGGGTGACAACTCCTCCAGATCCTCCCCCCCCCAATAAAACACATTTATTTATGGAGGCTTTGGGCAGCAGAGGCCAGGCCTTCCCCCAGCACCCAGCAAGGCTCTAACACTCCAGCTGCTGCACATTTGGGGTCAGCTCAACTTCCAAACCTTTCTAAAGTAAGGCAAACAAAATATCAAACCCCTCAGGTTTCTACATCAAATTATTGCAAGCACAGGACAAAGAAAACAACCCCAATTAACAGAAAGCAGTTGATGGGGTTTTTTTCTTAGTGTCTTTCCATATTTTACTAAAACCTGCTGCTGAGTCCTTAATTCAGGGTTTGTTTTTCCAGCAAACACAGCAGTTACAGCACCAGGAAGCCAAAGCTGCCAGACCTGTGCAGGCTGAAGCTGCAGGATCATCCCAGCACTTGAACAAACCATTCTTAAAAGCCAATTCATGCCAAGGCAGACCCAGAGAACAGACAGGATTTTGTTGACTCCTTCAGAAACGCAGACAGAGCAAACCAGACCTTCCCTTCCCTCACAAACAGCAGCTGGCAGGCAACTATTATCATTTCCCTTGGATTCAGGTCACTTCTCTTACTCTGAGGAGTAAGTCCTGCTACTGCAACCACAGTGTGGTCAGTGACAGCCACTTAGGGGTGAATTTTGCTGTCACCCTCCTGGGCAGAGGAGGGGGGGGATGTAAAAGGACCTATTTCTCCCTGAAGTCCCAACTCAGCTCACTGAGGGCCAGGGGCCGCTGCTTAGCAGATACTCAGCCCTGGCTGGGCTTTAGCTGTTGATCCAGAGGGCATTTCCCTTTCCATGCTGTTCCACGAGTTTTACAGGTGCCTCCAAAGCAAACCCTTCACATTCTGTTTTGTTTCCAAGACCTCTGCATTTACTTTCACAGTTTGTTTTCCACTCCAACCCCCGGGCAGTGTGTCCTGTCCCCTCCACTCCCTCTGTGTTTCACCAAAAGGCTGCAGAACTCTTTGGTCACAATTCCCCTCACTTTGATGCCACCTGAAGGGCAGATCCTGGGAAAAAGGGGGGCTGAACTCAGGGAGAACTTAAAACCTTCTGACACTTGAAAACCTCCCCATGTTACACAGGGGGGGAAAAACCTTCATTACCAGCCACTGCAACTCAGAGAACACCAGACAGGTACAACACAAATAAACTGTACCGAAACAAGAAGCTCCTGTTATTACAAATAACATCAGTATTCTTAATAATACAATAAAGATTCTTAAACAACCACAGTGGGGTTATTCAGGCACAAAGTCAATAAGATGAGCAAAGGTTTGTGACTTCCCATAGCTTAAAAAACTAATCCACAGCCCCGCAGATGGGAAAAACGAACTCCAAAGCAGCCAGACCCAACACAGCACCTTTTACACTAATTTTTTATACCCACACAGACTGAAAACCTCAGCACTTGGGGTGTCAAACCACAACTGTGAGTGTAAGACAAGCAGGGACAAGTATCCTGGACATGTGGCCAAACAGAGATGACTCAGGAGCCGTTTGGAAATGAATGAAGAAGATCTTTATAAACGTTTCACGTCAGCCAAACTCTTCTCTCACAAGACAGTCTTATGGAGAGATGAAGCTCTGCACGTGGCAGGAGAGCTCCCACCCGCAGCACTGTTTGTCAACAGCACCAGAGGAGCCCAAAGCTGCTCAATAACCCCACTATTCCCACGGAGACAAACACACCACAGGGAACAGCAGCCCCTCAGCCCAGCGCTCTTCCCGGGGGGTCGGGAAAACAGGGAGAGGGGCCTCACCACGGAATATCCTGGGCTGGAAGGGACCCACAGGGCTCATCCAGCCCAGCCCCTGGCCCTGCACAGACACCCCAACAATCCCACCCTGTCCCTCACAGTGTTCCCCAAACCCTCCTGCAGCTCTGGCAGCCTCGGGGCCGTGCCCCCTGCCCTGGGGAGCCTGCTCAGTGCCCCCCACCCCCGGGGGGGCGG
>JAWWEU010000076.1:2985466-3001947 GCA_035583155.1 Acropternis orthonyx | reverse complement strand
CCCGCGGGCCCCGCTCCGGCCCCCGGGGCACCGCCCGCCCCCCGCGCCCCGCCGCCGCCGCCGCGCCCCGCTATGAAGCGGTGCCGGTCGGACGAGCTGCGGCAGCCCGGGGAGGATCCCGGCGGCGCGGCGGAGCCGCCGCCCGGGCACGGCGGCATGGAGGGCAAGGCCGGGGACGGGGGGGCGCCGGGGCCCGAGGCGGGAGCGGCCCCGCCGCCGCAGCAGCGCGCCAAGCCCCCCGACCTGAAGGTGAGCGGCGGGGGCATCCCGGTGGGATACGGGATGGAGTGCGGGGGGGGGATCCCGTGGGATCGGCGGCGGGGCTCCCCATGGAGCGGCGAGCTCGGGCGGTGTCGCCGTCGCCACCCCCGGTGCCCACCCTGCTACAGGTGTGACCTTGGAGGGTTCGGCGTGGCTCCGGGATGGGGGTGCGCCAGGGATGGGGATGGTCCTGGATGAGGATCATCCTGGAATGAGGATGCTATTGAATGAGGATGCTCCAGGGATGGGGATGGTCCTGTGATAAGGATGCTCCTGGGGTGGGGGTGGTCCTGTCATGGGGATGCGTCTGGATTAGGATGCTCCTGGGATGGGGATCATCCCGGGATGGCGGTGGTTCTGTTATGGGGATGGTCCCAGGATGAGGATGCTCCGGGGATGGGGACGGACCCGGGATGGGGATGCTCCTGGCGTGGGGGTGGTCCTGTCATGGGGATGCGTCTGGATGAGGATGCTCCTGGGATGGGGACGGTCCCGGGACGGGGACGGTCCCCGGCAGGGGTGACAGGGCTGTCCCCCCGCAGCCCCCGGTGCATCCCTGGCCGGAGCCGGGGCGGGGGGGTCTCTCCGGGAGGATCCGGTGCTGCCGCAGCCGGGAAGTGACGGTGTAGAAATGGCCCCGAGGCTGCTCCTGGCGGGCCTTGGGGCCGTGTCCGTCTGACGAGCAAAACAAGTCCCGCGGCTCCGCAGCGCTGCGGGAGGGATGGGAAGGAGCCGATCCCGGCGGCGGGAGGAGGAGGAGGATGGGGCGATCCCGCGGGAAAAATCGGGCGGAGAATTCCCGCGGGTTTGGGAGCGCAGCAGCTCCGACCCCCGGCTGTTTGTCAGGGACCCGCTGGAGAGGGCACGGCGGGGTTTGATGCTGCGGAGATGAATTCCCTGCAGGAAAAAAACCCTGGAATTTGGGGGGTTTCCACGGGCTCGCGGCAGCGCCGTCAGAGGTGGTCACACCGTGCTGGCCCAGAGGTGCTGCTTCCACGCTCTGGTTTCAAAAAGACCTGGGAAAAGTGGAAGATGTCCCTGGTCACCCGTGGGCAGCCCCTTGCTGTGGACACCTCAGGCCTGGAAGGTCTCCCCGGAGCGGTCAAGGTCACGTGGAAGCCGAGAAGGAGATCCAGGAGTGCCAGGCTGCTGCTGTGCCTGCAGGCATCCCTTCCAGACAGGCAGCTGGGAATGAAAACCCTTGTTCCTGTCGGAGAACTCAGCTGCTTTAAGCACAACAAGCCCCATGGCTGCAGGAGGCCTTTTCCTCGATGTCTGAGCAGCAGCTCCTGCTCCAGAGGCTGTTTGGGGTTTGCTGTCGTGGGGTACAAAAACAGCTGGAGAGGAGAGCAAGGGCAGGGGCATCCACTGGCTGGGAGGGTGGGCAGGCCCTGGCACTGGTTTTCCAGAAAAGCTGTGGCTGCCCCATCCCTGGGAGTGTCCGAGGCCGGGTTGGACGGGAACCTGGTCTAGTGGAAGGTGTCCCTGTCCATGGAACTGGATGAGCTTTAAGGCTCCTTCCAACGCAAACCATTCTATGACCCCATGACCCTGTGATCCATGGGGATGTGGTGCTCAGGGCCATGTAAGGCTGGGATATCCTTACCTCGAGTAGGCTCAGCTTGGCTTAGCCAAGTGGGCATTTCTCATGCACATGATCCCTCAGCATCATCCCCCATCCTTTCTCCATCCCACCAGGAGCCCTTTTCACCTGCACAGAGGGCCAGAAAGGGATGGGAGCGTGGGGCAAAAGGATCTGCAGCTTCCAATGGCTGTGAGGAGCACAGCAAGCATTCCTGGGTCGGCACTTCCAGCCCGGAGCTGGAGCTCAGCCGACTCCGCAGCCTCATCCCGCTGGCAGCCCCGGCCGTGGCCAAGTGCCCATTGATTTTATCGACCCGAGCGTGATACCCTGATGCAGGTTTGCTTCCAGTGCTCACCTTTAACGGGTCTGTAGCTCAGCAATTAATTACCTGCATGGAATAAATCCTCAAACTGGCTTCAGTGGGCAAGAGCAGGCGGAAAGCTGAGTGTGGGAGCTGCCCGCAGCACCGGGCGCTCTGCCTGGCCCTGCCACAGCCACCACGAGCAGCCACTTCCCCTCCTGCTGCTGCAGTTTGTGGCATCTTTAATATAATCTGAGGGTTTTCCTGCCCCAAACCCCCTCTGCAGCTGCACGGTGGGGTGGGGTCAAACAGGCTGGTCCTTGGTCCCTGTGCTGTCCCCAGGCTGGCCCGGTGCCACCCACCAAGCCGACAGACTCATCTCCCCGTGGAGCAGCATAAACTTTGCTGCCAGCTGAAGACGGATTTGAGCTGGCGACCTGGAAACAACAGGCTGCCTTGTGTCATCTCCATCCCTGGACCCCGGCAGATCCATGGCAGCTCTCCCTTCCCCAGCCCTGACTCCGGCTCCTTTGCCGACAGTGAGGTCTCCGTTAGGGGAAAAGAGGGAAAATAAGTTCTGGCAAGGAGGAAAAGCTGCTGTGTGACACAGAGTTGTGCTCAAAAACACATCAAGTGGCGGGGAGTTGTGTACTCCGCAGCAGAGTGACTGCATCCATACAAAACCCTGCAGGAGGAGACATCCAGCCTCTCGTGGCTGCCGGGGTGTCCCACCACCACTCGGTCCCACCCCAGGCATCTCTGAGCTGAGTGTTTTCCCTGGGTCTCTCTCTCTCTGTTCTCCCCAATGGTCTGATCTGGCCAAGGGCTGAAAGTTGAAGCCTGACATCATTCCCATCTCCAGTTTCACAGTCCTGGTCTTCATGGCTCCTGCCTTTCCCTCCTTTCAACCCGAAAGCCAAGATCAGCAGGAATCCAGGGGTGCTGGCCTAAGCTCTTCCCGCTTTCCAGGGCCTGATCCAAACCCCACCTCTGAGGACAAAAAGCTTCTCCTGGGCTTTGTGGATCTTGGGAGCCTCTCCTGAGGAGGAGGGAGATGAAGGACGAGAGGAGGTCTCACCACAGGACACCCACTTCCCAGCCCTGGGATCGATGGGATTGGCACAGGGGTGGCTCCAGGGGATGGAGTGAAGCACAAACCTCCCGTTTCCTCCCACTCGTCTAGTTTATTATTTTTTTGGAGATCCCTTGCTATGAGGAGATGGATCTGGGGATGGAAACCCCCCCGATGGGATTCAGCATCCCACCCGTGGCAGCGCAGGGAGGATGCAGAGCACTCCTCCCCTCCACAAAGGTCACCGGCCCCTGTTCTAAACCCGCAGGTACATTTATATTTAATCCCTGGCACGAACAATTTTTCCAGGCATATTTTGGTCTCGAAAGGACACGGCCAAGGTGAGCTGGCTCCCCTGTGGCTCCGGGATGGAGCTGTTGTCAGGCAGCGGAGGCAGCGCAGTCCCTGGAGCGGCCACATCCATCATCTCCCGGGGGCACTGCTCATCCAAAGCTCCCGGGCTGCTGGCAGGGACCCCCGGGGGTGGGTGTTGGCAGGGACCCCCGGGGGTCTCTGCAGCACAGCAGGACCCCCTGGCCCCTCGGGGAGGGCAGAACATCCTCCCAGGCACGGTGTTCCCTGGAGTTTGTGCCGGGCACAGCGGAGGGGATGGAGCGCCTGGCTCTCCCGGATGCGTCCCGGCAGGAGCAGTGTTGGTGTGGGCTGCTCCGTGCCCAGCTGCCTGATGATCCCAGCCCACCCACATCTGGCCCCCCAGGATCCCCATCCTTGCTTCCCACCGGATTTCAGCACTCAGCATCGCTGCAGTCCGTTCAGGAGGTGACAGCAATGGGAGAAACCGCTGTGAGCTGCCACTCGTTATTCCCAGTGCACATCTGGCACATCTGGCCCCTCTCAGCACCAGCGGCAGAGATCTCACCCTGCAAATGTCACCTGGGATCCGGAGATAGGGAAGGGTCTGGAGTCCCCACCCTTGGAGCACATCTGGCACATCTGGCCCCTCTCAGCACCAGCGGCAGAGATCTCACCCTGCAAATGTCACCTGGGATCGGGAGCTCGGGAAGGGTCTGGAGCAGTGGGTTCCCTGCTTTTTGGGAGAGAATTCCAGGAGCTGCACGTCACTCCAGCGTGTTGGTAGCGCCTTAACCAACATGACTAACGTTTGTCACATGTTGTTCTCTCAGCTGGCCCCGGGAGGAGCAGTGTGTGTGGGGGGGAGTGCTTTATTTGCCATTTTAGAACATCTCCACATTTTCCTTGGCGTTTGTGGCAGCGGGAGGAGCAGCAGAGCTCGGGATGCTGTGTGAGATGGGGCTGAGAGGGGCAGCGGGGTTGTCACCCTGTGGGGACAGCTCTGAGCCTGTCCCCCAGCCTGGCTGATCCCCTGGGTGGGGATCCATAGGAGGATCAGCTGGAGGAAGCAGCAGGAGGACTGGAAACCCCACACAGGGATGAGCAGGACCCGCTGATGTGTGGGGGCTGTGAGCTGCTCTGAGCTGTGGAATTCCCTGCCTGGTGGGGGTTTGAACCCTCCGTGCCTTAAAATAAGGAATGCTAAGGGATGGGATGGGATGGGATGGGAGTGGATGGGACTTCCACTGTGTCCATGAAATGCTCTCAAGAGCTGCAGAGTCTTGGCTGGAGCCTCTGGGCGGGCCAGGGATATAAATAATTAATAATAATAATAACAATTGAGCAGGATTTCGCAGCATGTGGCTGTGCCAGAAGGTCATGGCAACAAGATCCCCTCCTTGTGTGTCTGTCTGAAAGCCGAGTAAGAGGTTTGGATGTCGGGGCAGAGCTGGAAAACCATTCAGTGAAAAACTGGGAGGTTTCAGTGGCACCAGCCCTGAGAGCCTGGCACAGCCTGAGCCACAGTGGGCAAGGGCAGCACCTGGCTCTCCCATGGGATATTGCCAAAGAGCAGAGTCCAAGACAAAACAGTCATCCACGTCACAGTTTTCCTGCAGGATATGTTGGTTTGGGTTAAAATGGGTTTTTTTCCCAACTCTTCTCAGTGCAGAGCAGGGGCTGCTCCTCTGAAATCCCCACCACTGAGCAGGAAACCCCAGCTCCATTATTGAAAAAGTCCAGAGTAATAAAGATATTTTTGGATTAAAGTCTGTGTTTTACAGCTGTCCACACTGAGAAATTAATCTCTGTGTCCATTGCATCATTTATTAAGCAGTGGCGGTTCCAAGATAGCCCGTGCAGACTCTCTTCTGGTCCACGGGCAGTTTGGTGCCAGAAAAATGCCTCTGCTTTGGAAATGCAGGAATATCCCAGAGTAGCGTAAGGAAACAGAGTTTTTACATCAGCAGATTCTGTGCAGAATCGCTTGTTTGTGGCCACCACTCCCAGCAACTTAATACAGGCAAACCTTGAGCTTGGCAAGCCGATGGTCCTGTGGGTTCCAGCCGGGAGGAGCAGGGCTGGAATTCCTCTGCTTGCTTCCCTCCCCCTTTTTTCCACGTAGATCCCTTACCTGCAGAGCCCCTGAAAGGTTCTTTCAGGAAAACTTGGAAAGGGCCTGAGGAGGGTTTGTTTTAAAAGATTCCCTTCAGTCAGGTGGAGCTGTTGGACCAAAAGACCTGAGGGCTTCTGGCTCCCACCTCCATGGCACTGCTGGGAAAACCTCTTCTCCTTTACTGCCAGCTCCACTTTTAGTTTGTTTTCATCACCCTCAAGGAAGGGAGTTGGTTGTTTCTTTTCATTTGGACCTTCTAAAGGGCCAACTGTGCCCCTGAGGGTCTGCCATGCCCTTGAGGGGAGAAATCTGGGGGTTTGTAGTTAGTACCTACCTAATGCTGCCTCTGTTTCCATAGAGACTCTATAAATAGAATAAAATTTAAATCACTACTTCCCGAAGTAGTGGTTCAGCACCGTAGATTTATTCTGTATTTCCTAGGAAAAACCAAAAGTGTGGATATTTTCCTTATGAATAGCTAAGGGAAGGATTAAAGGCTTTGCCTGCAGAGTTTAGTGCCACAGGATCTCCTTGCTGGTTCCTTGTCAGTGTTACAGGTGTGATGAGAATTAGGCCCTGATTGATTTGGACCTTGTGGCTTTAGTGCCTGGGATTTTTAGGAGAAGGAATCCTTTCTGTATGAAATCCTCCTCAGCCTGCAGCTCCTGGAGGTCGTGTCTGGAACATCAGAGCTATTCCAAAACCCGGAGCCTTTGCCAAGTGTCCGCTGGGGCTGCAAAAAGCTCCCGGTTCCCGCTGCTTTCCCAGCAGGACTACATGGCAGAGCTGCTGTCACGGGAACAGCATCCCTGGGGACAGTCCTGCCACAGTAAATGGGAGGTGAAATGGCCCAGGACGTCAGCAGGGTCGGGATTGGCGTCCTCAGAGTGGGGGATGACTCCAAAAGTAAGACAGGGAACAACAGGGCAGCGCCGTGCCCTGTGCTGTGCCGGGTTCCTGGGGCTGCTGCGGGAGGAGAGAGGGGGTTTGGATGTCCCAAGATCCTTTATTTGCTGCCTGTGATGGACCAGGGATCAGGGATCTGGGATCTACCGAGCCCTCTGGAGGTGCTGCAAGTGGCTGCCCGCGCTGCTGCCCCCTGAGTGCCCACACACCGCAGAGGGCACCCGGCCAAAATCTCCCGCGGATGCAAATCTGGGCGTTCCAGTGGCTGCAGGGAAACCTCTCCGAGCTGACCCGGCTGTAATCGGGAGCACCATCTGTTCCACCATCCATATTGCATGACTTCCCTGTGGCCATGTCCACCCCCTTTCCCGGGAGCCCTCATGGGAACAGCCCTGTGCTCCCTGGGAATGGCATTCCCAGGCCCCTTGGGAGAGGGAGAGCTGGGGGAGCGGCGTGTCCTCAGCTCCCGGAGCTGGATTTGGTGGCACAAGGCCATGGGCTGTGGTTTCAGCCCCATAAGTGAGGTCAGCCTGGACCATGGAAAATCCCATGGGGAAAAGCACCTGCATCCTCCCTGGAGCACATGTGGCTCTTGTGAGGCTCCAAGGCTGGGAGTAACCCTAGCATTTCTAGTGAAGGAAAAGGCTGCTCCATCCCTGCTGCCTGTGGAGTTGGGGTCTGTGTGCAGTGTGTTGGCTCCGAACTCTGAAGTGTGTTTCTCCTCCTCTTGCTGCTTTTAGGGATAACCAGAGCTCATCACAGACCTTCCTCTGGTGTGGGGAATGCTGGTGGAATGTGCACCTGAGCCATCCCAAGCCACCAGTGTGCCAACAAATGGCCTCTAATACTTAGTATTCCCGTGGGTATAAGTGAAGTGCTGGCTCATTCCTTTGCACAGATAGCCTTGGGATGGCGTGGGATCCTCAGAGCCCTCCAGGAGCTCTTTCCCCCCTCGGGCTTTGATTTCGGTTCAGCCGCGGGTGCCATAGCAGGGTGGCACCACCCCCGTCCCGTCGCTCACAGGAGTTTCCCCTCTCTCCCCTCTCCCGCAGAAAATCCAGCAGCTCTCCGAAGGCTCCATGTTCGGCCACGGCCTGAAGCACCTTTTCCACAGCCGCCGGCGCTCGCGGGAGCGGGAGCACCACCAGAACTCGCAGGACGCGGCGCCGCCGCCGCCGCCCCACGGCGCGTCCGACCACGAGTCCCCCGACGAGAAGGAGCGCTCCCCGGAGATGCACCGAGTGTCCTACGCCGTGTCCCTGCACGACCTCCCCGCCCGCCCCACCGCCTTCAACCGCGTCCTGCAGCAGATCCGCTCCCGGCCCTCCATCAAGCGCGGCACGAGCCTGCACAGCGGCAGCCGCCGCGCCAAGAGCGGCTCCCTGGAGCCCCAGAAGGGCAGCCCCCACCTCGGGCGCAAGGCCCCCCAGGACAGCAGCCTCACGGCCATCCTGCATCAGCACCAGGGCCGCCCCAGGTCCTCCTCCACCACGGACACTGCCATCCTCCTGGCCGAGAGCGGCGCCGTCTACCTGCTCACCGAGGACACCGAGTGCCTGGCTGATAAGGTAGGGCTGGAGCGGGTGTCCCGCGAGGGATATGGGGGGGCTCCTGGTGAAAAAGAGGCTTAAGGGGGGACCTTCTGGCTCTCTGCAACTCCTTGACAGGAAGGGGGAGCTGGAGGGGGTCTGGCTTTGCTCCCAGGGAACCAGCGACAGGACAGGGGACAGGCTTAAGCTGCTCCAGTGGAGATTCAGGTTGGACATTGGGAAGAATTTCTTCACAGGAAGAGTGATTAGTCATTGGAAAGAGCTGCCCAGGGAGGTGTGGAGTCCCCATCCCTGGAGGTGTTTAAGGAAAGGCTGCACATGGCACTCAGTGCTGTGGGCTGGGGGACAAGATGAGCATCAGGCACAAGTTGGACTCAATGGTCTGGGAGGTCTTTTCCAACACAAATGGTACTGTGATTCTGTGGCTGCACCTGGGCTGGGATGAGAACACGCTGGGGAGCTGAGGCAGGAGAGGGTGCAGAGCAAGAAATGACTGCCCAGGTCCTCCTCTGCCCCCTCCAGGTCCTCATCTGCCCCTTTACTGTGTGCAATTCAGGGCATCCCAACCCTTCCCTGGCAGTCCCTGCTCCTCCCCACTGCAGTGCTGCACCCAGGCCAAGTGCCCGTGCGGGGCCAGCAACACCAGGTTGTTAATTTGAGCATCTGCAGCCAAAATTTCCTCCATGTGGGCTGTGGCATTGCCTTGCAAGGAGCCCAGTCCTGCTGAGCCCCCTGGGATTGTGGGCAAAGCTTTGATCCCACTGGGACAGAAGCATCCAGAGGGAGGCAAGGCCCGTGTCCAGTCCCAGAGCAGCACAGAAAGGGGATGAATAATTGACTGCGTATGAACAAAGAGCAATAAGAAGAGAGGCGATACTGGGGCCTTTGTGAGGCAGTGGAAAAATAACCTATTTAGAGAAACAAGAGCTACGTGATATTCTCATGCTGTATTATTTTTCCGTAGCCCTCAGGAAACCCTGAACCTCCTGCCCGGGAGCAAACCAGCTCCTTTTCCTCAGGGAGGGCTGGTGTGACTGTGCCCTGGGCGGGCTCCAGCACCCCTGGCAGGGGGGTGGCACTGGGACTTTGGGCCAGCAATCGCTTGGCATTGCCCCTGCCTTGTCCTCAGGGGTCAGACACCTCCTCCCTGTCTCACCCTCAGGGACTCTGGGGAAAGGGCCACAAATTCCATGCTGAATTTTGCACCCAGTGCATAAGGAGCACAGTCTGGATGAATCCCTCGTGGGATCACTCAGCAAAGGACTGTCACCTGAGCCACACGCTGGGGACAGGGCTTTGCTTTGCAGGGTGATGCCCACCTGGAGCGTGTGTTCGTGGTTTCCCTCCCCTTCCACACCGCGCTGTGCCCACCTTGTGCTTGCCGATGAGTTTGGGACGGCTCGGACATCCCCTGCCTCCTGCTGGCAGCTCGGGACCGAGGCTTTGGGTGCTTTCCGTGCTCCGGGAGCCGTGTGTGCCCGCGGGGCTCTGTCTCTGGCTTGCAGCACAGGGGGCTGCGCTCCCCACCGAGCTGCGGGAGCCGCGGGTACCGACCCCCGGGAGCATCACCGGCTTCCAAACACCCGCCCTCCCGCATCCCACGGCTCTGCCGTTCGGCCAGGGTGGCACATTCGGGGCGTGCATCGCTGTCGGTGTGTCCGGTGCCGGTGGCACGGGTGACAGCGGCGGTGGCACTGCCGGGGCTGGGGGAGGCTGCGGCAGGGACCGCGCCTGGCGGCGGCGGCGAACGGGAGAGGGAGCTTTCTCCTTTATCTCCCTAATCCCGTCCTGGTGACCCGCCAGGCCGCCGGGAGGGGCGGGAACACGGGCATTACCGGCTGGCACGGCCAACGAGGCCCCGGCGCCGGGGGGGTCTTCCCGCATCCCCCCCATCCCTTCGGCCGGGGGGGTCTCCCCGCAGCCCCCCCATCCCTGCGGCCGGGGCTCAGCCGAGCGCCAGTGCTGGCGGGGCAAAGCCTCCCGGGGGGCCACTCGTCCCCGGCGGGGCGGCCGGAGCTGGAGCGGGGCGGCCGCGGGGTTCTGTGCCTGGTGCTGCCGGGGAGCTGCACGGACGCCTGCGGGGATTGCGGGATGGTCCACGTCCAGGTGAGCCGCGCCTTGGGACGGGGGTCCCGCCGCCATGGGGACCAGCGCGGGGGACGCGGCGGGGCCGGTGGCCAATAGAGGGCGGCGTTACCGCAGCGCTGCGCGGCGTCCGGCCGTGTGTCCGGCTGTCTGTCCGTCCGTCCGTCCCGCTGTGTGTCCGGCTGTCTGTCCGTCCGTCCGTCCGCGCTCCCGGCCGCCTTCTCCCCGCATCCCGTGGGAATCCATCTCCAAGTGTCACGAGTGCAAGTGCTCAGCCCGGCTCGGACCCGCCGAGCATCCCCCCCGCGGCGGTGCGAGGGGCCGGACCCCGGTCGGGCTCGCTGCCCTCGGTGTCCCTCGGCAAGTGACAGCACCAGCTGTCACCGCTGCCCGAGTGGCCCTCCCCGGGCCCCTCCCGCGGCCGCCTTGGCCTCCCGAAGCAGATGCTTCTCCAGTGAGGCACCGGAGGAATGGGGGGAGCAGGGGGGCTTTGTGCCGTGTCTCAGCTTTGGGCTCACGGGGCCAGCTGTGAGCCACGCTTATTTATGGGATCATAACCCGAGTGTGCCGTTTCCCTTCCCCAGTCTCCTCTCTCCGTACCCCTCTCCCTGCCCCAGCCCTGCAGGAGGGGGTCTGCAATGTCCTGGGGCTCTGCCTTGCAGGGGGGGCCTGCCCTTACAGCCCCAGCCCCACTATCCTGGTGCTTCAAGGGCATCAGCCCTCTGGACACAGGGCAGGATTCATCCCGCTAAATTTAGATTCCCCCCAGGTCAGTGGCTATATCAGGGCCAGACGGATTACAGGCAGCAGGGAGAAACCTGGAATTCCCGGGCATCCACCCTGGGGTGGCTGTGGCCCCTGGGGGCAGAGGGATTTGGGGTGGCCGGGGGGCTGTGGGACAGCTCAGCCTTCACTGTGGCAGCTCAGGGATGTCAGGCAAAGTTCATCGTCCCTGCCCTGGCATCTGCTCTCTGGCTGTGGCATGTCCAGCTCAGCCCTGGCTCCCTCCAGCCTTCCTGGCATCCAACTGCCTTTGGTTCCAGGGTGAGGATGTGGTTTCTCCCTCCCACAGCTCCAGTTTCCCCACAACAAGTCTCAGTCAACAACTGGGACAGGGACGGGAATGGAGACTCTGCACAACCCCCCCGTGGTTGTCCCCACATTTAACCCAGGCAGAAGTTTCCCAGGCAGGGGGTTTCCCTCGTTCCCTGCCTCAGTTTCCCCAGCTGGGAAGCAGAGCCAGCACATCCATGCATTGGTGAAGTCTCTTGCATCTCTTCAGAAGGTCCTCCCCTCCCACCCAAACTCCCAGCAAGTTCTGGTGTTAAAATCCCAGGGAAGGAGGTAAAATAGGCCAGTGGTGACTGCAAAAGGGAACAGAGGGAATGGTGGCGTAGAGCTGCCCTCCCTGCTGCCCCCAGCCCATGACTGGGCATCCCTTTGCAATCTGGATCCCAAGGGGGTGAGCTGGGGAGCACCGGGTTGCAGAGACCCTCCAAGTGCCCAGGGTTCTGGGGGGAATTACTGACCTCAGCTGCAAACTGAGCTCCCACCAGGCATCACGGAGCTGGAGGTGTGAGAGTGCTTGTGTCCAGGTGAGCTCCCACCTCCCCACCTCCATCTCCCCCTTGCAGGGGAATGAGTCTGTGAGCCAAGGCTGGTGGTGGGAGCTCATTCCCGCACTCCCATTGGGATGGTGCTTCGAGGAGCACTTTGCAATAAGCACATAATAGCTGTGAAGACAAAGACAGCTGAGATTGCTGCTTAATTAATTCAGGAGAAGAATATCAGACTGTGGTACTGATTCACCCCTTGGTGAAGACACCGTGTTCCTCAGCCTTCGGTGACATATGGCTGTTGATTCCAGCCCACCAGCAGCTCCTGCTCCCATCAAACAGCGCTGCCAGCGCCTCGATCCTGGGGGATTTGGGGTGAGCAGAGAGCTGGGCTGTGGGATGGATGCCCAGGGTGCAGGGCAGGATTTAGGAAGCAGGGTCCATGCCAGGATCTCTGCCAGCCATACCTGCTGCTGCGGGAAGGGGGAGGGGGTGTAGCTGGGGGCAGGGTTTGGCTCCTGAGTCAGGATGAGCAAAGCAGGGTCCTGCCTTGTGACTCCTCACCTTGCTGAGGCTGTGGCTCTGCCTCTCCCTGCTTCTCCCTCAAATCCTCCATACAGAAGCTCCCCAGAATCCCTCCTGGCTGCACAGTCACTCTGTTGGAGGTGTTGAACCCATCTGCTGGTGGGTTAGGGCTGTGTCACCCAGCAAGTGAAATAGTACCTGCTTCTCTAGACTAAGCCCAGCCCCAGTGAAAGCACAGCCCAAGCCCCAAATCTGCCATGTGTTCGTGTTGCAGCATAAGGTGACCCATCTCTTGCCTGACATGCTCAGGCCAGGTGTTCGTAGGTGGATCCTGCACTGCTCAGCACCAGCACACACCAAATCTGCTGTGATTTTGTGGCCATTCAGGGACTTTCTTTGCATGGGAGCTGGGTTTTATTTATTTTTACATTTGCCTCTTGTGGTCAGGCCCAAAAATCAGCTGCGTGCCACTAAAGCAGCAGACTAAATCTAAAGCAGAGCTGGGGGTAAGGATGGAGTCTGAGAACCAACTTCTTGGGTAATTCCCTTGCAAAACCTCCACTTTTCCCTGGCATGGGAATTATTTGTTATCCTTCCCCTTGTGCTGGGGAGGTGAGAAATCCAGCACCTGAGGTCCCAAATAAATCCCAAAAATGCTCTCCAAGTCTCATTGCAGCAGGCTGCCTGCACAGTCTCACCCTGAACATCCCAGTCTTTATGAAGTCCTCCCTCCATCAGCCTCCTCTGGGGGAAATCCGTGTTCCTCTGTCCTTCCCCGAGGCCAGGGACAGCCCAGCAGGTCAGGCAGGGTTTGTGGGGTCACTGCAGTTCGCCACAGGCCAGGTGGGCTGTCACAGCACCAGGGCAGGGCAGTGCCTGGCAGCCCCAAAAACAGCCAAGGGAAACAGATGGGTTTCAGGGCCAGCCTTAAGGAGGGAAATAGAAAGCAGATTTTGGAGCAGGAAGGGTGCTTTCCACAGTGTCCTGTGCAGCTGGGTAACCGTCCTGCCCTGCTGAGACAGCAGAAGAGTGATGGGAAGTGACCTCTGACTCCTGTGCTAAAAGGAGAAGTGATGCTATGAGAGATACCAAACCAAAGCTGACCGTCCCTCAGTCATCTGCCCCATGTCATGCCCGAGGCATCCACAGCCCGAGGCTTGGCCAGGCTGCTAAATCCACCCTCTGGGATCAGGGGGATGGGTGAGGAGCAGTGCCTGCCCACAGGAGACACACTGCTCCTACCCAGGCTGGCGAGGAGCCCCGTGTGCTGCCAGCACCGTCCCCGTGGGCAGCACTGCGGCGTCACCGCGGGCTCTGGCCGTACCCCGCGGCTCTGGAGCGTCTGTGCAGCACCAGGAGGAAGCTCTGCCCTGTCCTCACCCTTCCCCAGCCTGGCTAAGCGCCACATGGTAGGCACAGCTGGTTTCTGCTCCTGCTGAGTTTAATTTTCCTGGGAATCTGCTCTTGTCTGTGCTGTTCGGGGTGGTCGGTGCTGGTGCCACAGCGGTGGGAGCTTGGGCTGCAAGTGGGCAAGGATTTTAGTTCTTGGTGTTGAACTGTGTGTTGGCAGCTTCACATCATGCATTGGTCTGTGTCAGGCTGCTCCAGCTCTGCCTTCTCCCTGCTCCTGGCACCAGTGGTGGTCCATTGCTGGGCTAAAGGCTGTGGGGGGCTAAAGCACCACGGCTCGGGGTGCAGCATCACACCCATTGCCTCTCCAACGTGCCAGGCTGCACTTCCAGGGCACAGATGGAGGTGGGGACAGCCCGGGAGGCGGTGGAAAGCACAGGGCTGAGCAGTGCTCGGCTGGCTCAGCTGTGGGAGCAGCACAGGCTTCCCCATTACACATGGATCTAGGTCACGGTCAGCTCATCGGTCCGGCCTGCACCACTCCATGGGCGGCTGCAAATACTCCCTAAGCTCTTGTTGCCTTGTTGCTTTTTTTGAGGAATAACTAAAGCAGAGAGCTGCGAAGGAACCTGTCCCAGTTAGCCTGTTGTCTGTGGCCGCAGTGGGTTTGAGGTTTCAGCGTCAGCGGGGCACGATGAGGGCTTTGATCTGGCACAGCGTAAGGTTCCGGGCTTCAGTTCTGCTTCCCTCAGTTACCCTTACCCAGGCCTAACCCATTGACCCCCCTCTGTGCAGCCCCACGGGTTTGGGGTGAGGCAAACACTCGAGCTCCAGGTCTCCTTCTCGCCCAGGACTCTCATTTTGGCCCCTCAGCAGCTCCACTGGCCCAGGAATAAATGCAGTGCCGGGGGGTTGACTCCACACTGCCACTGGCTCCTGCTGTACCTGAGCCTGTGCTGTCCCTGCTTGCTTTTCAGCCATCCCATTTAATATCTTTTGAATGGCACATGAATCTCCCAACACCTATATCTGGTCAGTCAGCTGGGTGTGTTTTCTGTGCCTTGCATGTTCTCCCATGGCAGAATCAGGTCAGTCCTTTCCCTTCGCTCCCCGTGGCACGAGTGGGACAGAGCCAGGTCCATCCAGGTCAAGACACCTCCTGGTCCTGGCACGAGTGGCTGGTTCCCCTTTAGCTTCCTGGGGCTGCCCAGCTCCTTGCATGATGACTGTGTTTTCCCCTGTGCTGCACTGGGGTTTTTCCCTTATGGATGCCCCCCCTCTGCCTGTCCCTGGCTGTGTGACACAGCAGATGCCAGCAGCCCGGCCCGACCCCCCTGCGTCAGGGCACAGGCAGCGTGTGGGGCTGGAGGCGTGTGAATATCCCGGCGCGGGGCCGAGGGGGTTTTGCATTACAGCCCTGCAAGCCGCGCTCGCCGGGAGCTGGGAAACAGCTCCGCACATTCCCTGAGTCGGCAATCCCGCCGGAGCCGTCGCCTCCCTCCGGCCCTGCGCCCAGGGAAAGCGCCTGACGGGCTGCAGGAGGGTCCTCCTCCTCCTCCTCCTCTTCCTCCTGCTCCTCCTCCTCCTCCTCACTCCCACAACTTGGCTGCCATCAGCTGCTGCTTCCCCCGGGCCATGGCAGCGGGCACTGCCCGCCTGGCACTGCGGGGCACGGGGACGCCGAGGGGACGAGGCCGAGCCACCCACACCAACTAGCCCCGGGCGACCCCAGCCCTGCCCGCCATGGAGGTAGGTCCTGGCAGCGCTTTGGGGTCGGGATGAGGCGATGGGGAGGATGGTGATGGGGCAGAGAGACCCGCGGGGGGGTTTCGGTACCTCCGATCCTGGCGCGCGGCGAAGGGAACCCGCCAGGTCCGTGCCCGTGGGAAACTCCTCTGCGAGCTGAATCCCTGAACGTGCCTCCCTGCATTATGTAAGAAAAACGATTCCCAGGCTGGGAAATGAGTGGGGGCAGCTGCTGCCAGCCCGTTGTGCCCATCCAGGGATGGCACGGGAGCGGGCAGGGCATGGAGAGGGGCGCGAGCTGCCTGCCTTGGGCACTGCTGCAGGCTGGAAGGCAGGGGGGGAAGTGTGAGTCAGGGCTCCTGCTTCTATTTTCAACAGCTGGCATGGGTCTGGTGGGAATAACAGCCCCGCTCGGGGAGGTGCAGGGCTGGGAATGCACGTGGGGATGGGCACAGGGACACTCTGGGTGTCCCCAGTAATGCTGGCAGTCACCGGCTCGTGGGATGCTGTGCTGAGTTACACGGATAAAGTGCTCTGAGGAAGAGGGGGCACATTTAACAACTGCCCCAAAATCACCTTCCCCACATCCACCTGCATTTCTCTCTGGGCTGTGGCCTCTCCCTGGTGGCTTTCCAAGTCACAGTGACACCTTTGCCGTGGAGCTGCCCTGGATGTGCCCTGCATCCAACATCCCTCAGCAGCCCGGTGGCCCTTGTTTTTCCATGCTTGAACGTGCACATGGTCCTTCCCACAGCTGTTGGTCCCTGTGTTGTGTTTCAGCCAGAGATCACAGTCACACTTTGTAGGGAAAGTCCTTGCTCGGGGCGGATGCAGCGGGAGCCACGGCATTAACTCATCCACCACTTCCCAGCGGGCTGTAGGGCTTGGAAAACATAGAATAGTTCAGGGTATGAGTAAGTGCCTTGAGAGTTTTCTTCTGAACTTTGCAATAATTGTGCAATCTCTCAAGGAAGGGGTTAAATGCGGCCCATGGGTGTTTGGGGAGACCCATGGCCCCGCTCCGGGGACACGGCCCCGAGCTCCTCACCTGCCACCTGGGCTTCCTTCCCTCCAACCTGCAGCACCAAATAACCCAGCATTGCATAATTGTGCCCA
>JAWWEU010000076.1:2971969-2984922 GCA_035583155.1 Acropternis orthonyx | reverse complement strand
GCTCCTCACCTGCCACCTGGGCTTCCTTCCCTCCAACCTGCAGCACCAAATAACCCAGCATTGCATAATTGTGCCCAGCCGTGGCCCTCTAAGTACTGTTTGCTCAGCTTATTAGCTTGAGCCTTCTGCATATCTCAGCTCTCCTGGGCTGAGTTCTGTTGATAAGAATAATTTTTCTCCCTGCGTCCTGCATTCCTCCCGCATCCCACATCGCCCCTGGCTCTCCCCTCTGAGCCTGCCTGGAAAACAAGTGCTGGAAAACAGCATTTTCATTTTGATGTGCCTACCAGAAGGCTTTCTGCATGTAGGGAAAGTGTGGCTTTTAATAATCCCCCTGTTAAATCCACTGTACAGTCATTTAGGCTTGCTGGGATTTAGCAGGCAGTGTCTGTTAATGCTGCAGGGATCTGTATTGTGTTTTTTTGGTTGTTGTTTTCAAAGCAATAACCTGATGTGCCTTTCCTGTGATCTATCCCGTGTCTGAGAGAGCGCAGGCGACAGGATTTCATGCCAGCCCTGTCAGCATGGAGGGGCACCACTGGATCCGTGCTGTTCACCACCCACCCTGCCCCTCCCTTCCCCCCGCGCTCCCAAATACAATCCCTTTAATAAATCACAGAATCCCAGGATGGTTTGTGTTGAAAGGGATCTTAAAGCTCATCTCGTTCCACCCCCTGCCATGGGCAGGGACACCTCCCACCAGCCCAGGCTGCTCCAAGCCCCGTCCAACCTGCCCTTGGGCACTCCCAGGGATGGGGCAGCCACAGCTTCTCTGGGCACCCTGTGCCAGGGCCTGCCCACCCTCACAGGGAACAGTTTCTTCCCAATATCCAGTCTAAACCTCCTCTCTTTGCAATCCAAAAGATTGCCTTTACAGGGGCAAAGGTTTGGGTGATACCCAAAGCTTTCCCTCTTTAGAAACAAGAGTTTGAGCAATTTCTCCCCTTCACTGGCCCAGCTGGGGTTTCCCGTTTCGGCATCGCTGGGCCTGCCTTTTCCTTTGCCGTGGTCAGTTTTTCCCTTTCCCTACACAGAATTGCACATCTGGGCAAAAAGTCTGTTTCCTGCTGTTTCTAATTTTTGCCTCTTGATAAGAAACCACAGCAAAACCCTCTGTGGAGGGCCCAGCCTGGCTGAGTGGCTAAGAATAGCCTGGCAGCAGCTGGGTCTGAAAACTCGGCCGTTAATTTGTTAGGAATTAATGTTTATTTAAAAATTGCCACTCCTGACAGTGAATCCCGCTGGGTTCTGCCTTTTGCTCTCATCCTCCTGCCCCAAATTACAGCAGTGCTGCCGCAATGGAGAGAGACCAAAAGCCTTGGGGAGGGGGCTGGGCTGCTCCCAAGGAAGCCGAGAACTCCAGATGAAGTCCCAACACCCCCAGACTCCCAGCAGGACATCCACAACATGGAAGGAGGAGATGCAAGTGAATAACGGGAGGCCAGTGTTGGCTCTGGCTTTTCCAAGCCCCCTGGGGACCTGCTGCAGATGGGAACGTTCGCAAGCAGCATCTTGAGAACATTCCTCCCTCCTGCACACGGCATTTCCTGGTGATAACACACTCCTAAGCAATGATCTCACAGCATTATCCCTATTAAAGGGTCATTCAGGGAAAGTGTGATGGAAATTAGAAATTATTCAGGTCTGCCAACAGTATTTAACTTTCAAGCAGCTCTTAATTAGAAGCCAGGAGCCATTTATACAACCACAGAGGTTTTGCATAAGAATCTGCATATAAAACCCAGCAACTGGAAAGATTTAGTGATTTATTTTTTCCCTCCCTCCAAGTGGCCAAGCAGCATGTCCAGGTTGGAGAGCACGAGGCAGGACCTGGGTTACAGTCCAGGCTCTGCCAGTGATTTTAAATGTGGCCTCAGGCAAGTGATTTCCTCTCCCAAAGCTCCAGTTTTTCCATCTGTAAAATGGAATTGTCCAAATTGCCTGGGTGGCAGCCTTGTGTTTGCAAGAGGAGCTTGGCATCCCTGGCGCCACTGCCAGGTGAGAAAGCTTGGAAAAGCAAGCAAAGGAATCCCCGCACCTGCAGCTCTGGGATCAGGAGCTGCTCCCGAGTCACCCACGACATGGGGTTAGGGGAGAGTTCCAGCTGAACTCCTGGGTGCATCCAGGCTAAAAGAATTACCTCTGGGTTGCTCAATGCCTGTGCTCCCCGCTGGTTTGGTGGGAGATCTCATGGTGGGTTCCAGTTGTCCTCCCTCCTTGCCCTGGCTGGCGAGTCCAGCAGCCCAGACAGGCGGGTGCCCGTCCCTGCACGGGGCGAGGGCACAAACTCACCTCGAGCTCCTGGCAGCACCAGATGCCCCTTACTGGAGCAAATCCCAGCCCCAGAGATGGTTTGGTTGCTGTGCTCTCTAACTGGCGTATTGCTGGGATTCCAACAGTGGTGGTGTGGCTGGGAAATGTTCAACCAGCTGGGAAACAGCACTCTGGTTAACTGTTCTCCCACTCAGCTCTTGCCCCGTCCACCCTCTGCCCCCCAGACCGTCCCCTCCTCTCCCCGGGGTCTTCTCTCCCTCCCCTGAGCATCACCCTCCTCTCTATTTGCTGGCAGCTGGACAAGGGGGACGTGACCACGCTCAGCCTGCCCTCGGGTGCCGGGCACGGCGACGCCGACGGCCCCGTGTGCCTGGACGTCCCCGATGGCACCCCCGACCCCCACCGGACGAAAGCCGCCATCGAGCACCTGCACCAGAAGATCCTCAAGATCACGGAGCAGATCAAGATCGAGCAGGAGGCGCGGGATGACAACGTGGCCGAGTACCTGAAGCTGGCCAACAACGCGGACAAGCAGCAGGCGTCGCGCATCAAGCAGGTCTTCGAGAAGAAGAACCAGAAGTCGGCGCAGACCATCGCGCAGCTGCACAAGAAGCTGGAGCACTACCACAAGAAGCTGAAGGAGATCGAGCAGAACGGCCCCTCCCGGCAGCCCAAGGACGTGTTCCGGGACATGCACCAGGGCCTCAAGGACGTGGGGGCCAACGTGCGCTCCAGCATCAGCGGCTTCAGCGGCGGCGTCGTGGAGGGCGTCAAGGGCGGGCTCTCGGGGCTGTCCCAGGCCACCCACACGGCCGTGGTGTCCAAGCCGCGGGAGTTCGCCAGCCTCATCCGCAACAAGTTCGGCAGCGCCGACAACATCGCCCACCTGAAGGACACGCTGGACGACGGGCACCCCGAGGAGGCGGCGCGGGCGCTCAGCGGCAGCGCCACGCTGGTGTCCAGCCCCAAGTACGGCAGCGACGACGAGTGTTCCAGCGCCACGTCGGGCTCGGCCGGCGGCAGCAACTCAGGGGCGGGGCCCGGGGGGTTGGGGAGCCCCAAGTCCAACACGCTGGACAGCCACCACAACAACTTCGACACCATCCTGGAGGAGCTGCGGGAGATCAAGGACAGCCAGTCCCACCTGGAGGACTCCATGGAGGACCTCAAGGCGCAGCTGCAGCGGGATTACACCTACATGACGCAGTGCTTGCAGGAGGAGCGGTACAGGTAGGGGCGGGTGGGGGGCTGTGTCACCCCGGGGGTCGCTTTGGGGACCATCCTGGGCCGGTCCAGCTAAGCCCAGCACACCAGGAGCTGCAGTCCCCGCTGCCCTCCTCGCTGCCAGTCCCCCGTGGAGGATCGTGGGATGTTTCCCCTCAGCAGCCACGAGCAGGGGAGGGTCAGAGGGGCCGGGGGGGTGTCCCCAGTGTCAGGGGGGTCTGCAGGGAGATCTGCCCACCGCAGTGCCCCTCCACGCCCTGCACAGGTACGAGCGCCTGGAGGAGCAGCTGAACGACCTCACGGAGCTGCACCAGAACGAAATGACCAACCTGAAGCAGGAGCTGGCCAGCATGGAGGAGAAGGTGGCCTACCAGTCCTACGAGAGGGCACGGGACATCCAGGTAGGGCAGTGTGAGGGCTCAGTGCACAGCTCCATCCACGGGGTGGTGGAGAGACCCTGGGCTGGGAAAGCAGGTAGCAAGCAGGTAACTTCCTTCCCAGTATCCCATCTAACCCTGCCCTCTGGCAGTGGGAAGTCATTCCCCCTTGTCCTGTTGCTCCCATGCCCCTGTAAAGGGGGACCCCAGCAAGTCCCTGCTGGTGTCCTCGGGTGCTCCAGGCTGGGTCTCTTACAAGCCACATGTGGGCCAACACAGTTCCCTGTCCCAGTTTAGGTCATTTTCCCATTCTCCCAACACCCAGACCTTCCCCAGCCCAGTCAGAACAAAACTTCCCAGCAGGAAGGTCTGGGAGCCCGGGGCAGGTACCGAAATCCCTCGGGATCCATCCCTGGAGTCTCTGACCTGCCGTCCTTCTCAGGAGGCCGTGGAGTCCTGCCTGACACGGGTGACGAAGCTGGAGCTGCAGCAGCAGCAGCAGCAGGTGGTGCAGCTGGAAGGGGTGGAAAACGCCAACGCCCGGGCCCTGCTGGGCAAGTTCATCAACGTCATCCTGGCCCTCATGGCCGTGCTGCTCGTCTTCGTCTCCACCATCGCCAGCTTCATCACGCCGCTCATGAAGACCCGCATGCGCATCCTCAGCACCGCCCTGCTCGTCCTCTTCCTCTTCTTCCTCTGGAAGCACTGGGACTCCATCAGCTACTTTCTGGAGCACGTCCTGCTCCCCAGTTGATCCCAGCTCGGGGGCTTTCCATTTCCCGCAGAGCAGAGGGATGAGGGGACGGGGGCCCAAAGCCTTCGGGTTGGTTCTTCACACGCTCAGTGGTCGCTCGGAGCACGGCGTGTTGGAGCTGGGATCCGTCGGTCCTCTGGGATGTTTGGGGAGGGTGGGGTGGGGAGTGAGAAGGAGTTTTGGAAGACACTTGTAGGTGTGTGGGGGCGCTGGGTTTTTCTAGGGCGTTTGGGTGGTTTTTTAAAGGGTCATCCTGAAGTCCTTGGGAAGGAGACCTTCTGTAGGGGTCTTCAGTTGGTGGGAAGGATTGAGCTGGACCAAACCTGGCTCCGGGAGAACTTCCTGCAGAAAGAGGAGAGGGGTTAATTGGAGCTGGGTTTTCCCTTTCATCCTTGATGATCCAGATGGCAAAAAGCTCAGCTCTGGGGTGGAGCGCAAGCAAAGCACGTGGTGATGGAGAAAGCGGGTCCAAGGCAAACACAGCAGGACATGCACGTCCCACCAGCCTCTCCCAAGCCCAGCCCAGCCCAGCCAGGACAGAGCAGGGCTGTGACACTGTCCCAGTCCCCACAGGGGCTGGGCACACACAGGGGGCCTGATGCTGGAGACAGCACTGGCACAAGAGAGATCCTCTCTGCTGGTTTCATTTATTTATTTCCCCGTTCTTTGGCTTTAGTTGATCCAATCTCTTCAGGGACACCTGGACTTTCTGGCATCACGCCTCTGAGCTCTCCAGCCTCTGCCCCGTGTCGTGTGTGTGTGCGTGTGTGCGGTTTTTAATTTAATTCCAGACTCTGTTTCCATTTGTGAATCAAAGCTGGTGGAGCAGGGGGGGTGAGCTGCCGTCCAGCCCCACACCAGAGCACAGCATGCTGTCTCGGATGTTTCTTAAATTATTTCATACATATATATTTATGTAATATATCTATACACACATATATATATAAATATATATATAAAAGTATGTGCATAGCCAGGTCCTCCTCTGGTGCAAACAGGCACTGCTCCAGCGACTCTGAGGGCCTGAACCACTTTGCCTCAGCTGAGAAGTTAACCTTTAACATTTTTCATGGCACTTCCCAGGGCTGGCACAGGACACAGGGGGTGCTTGGGAGGGTTGGGGGGGATCTCACAGATGCTCGTGGAGGAGAAGTTGCATGTCCTCTCCCACCTCCTCCATCCACCCAGGGCCAAGCCAAGCCCACCTGTGGCCCCACCCTGCATCCCCTCAGCATCACCTGTCACAGCAGCACAGCTTGAGCATCACAACTCCTCTGGCATCTGGGAGGTGACGTGGGTTTAACATCAGGGATAAGGTTCAGCCAAGCCCCAGGGCAGGAGCAGGGCCGTGCCCAGGTGGCACACACAGGGCACACCTTTGTGGAGGCTCCCTGAAGCCCGTTGGTGCAGGTGGCACCCAGGGCACCCCCTCTCTGGAGAGAAGAGTCGGATACATCTCCGTGAACTTCATCTGAGCAAGGTGGGCTTGCCCAGAGCTGGGGAACCTGCCCCATCCTCGGGTCCAGCAGAGCCTCCTGCTCTGCCACATCCCGACCAGGTGCTCCCTGCACAAGGTCAGCCCTTACTCCACGAAACCCCTGTAAGAACAAAACAGAGAATAATTAAACCCCAAACTCAGAGCTCCCTAAACTCAACTCCACGCACTGCCTGAGCCCAGACCCTGAGAGCCCATGGAGGGAACCCGGAGGGGATTCCAGAGGTGCAGCTGCCCCAAACCTGCCAACCCCACACCGGGAGGGAGGGAGGAGGGTGGGGAAAACCCTTTCTATCACACCGGGCAGGGGGATGCGGCACCGCGGACCCGCAGCCACAGGAGGGCCCCCGGTCCCCACCGCAGATCCCGGAGCCGCCCCGGAGCATTTTCCTTAAAGCCGGGCTGGGGCTGGGGCTGGGGCTGGGGCCGGGAGTGGGGGGGGAGAGGCAGGGGCAGGGTGTAGACCCCCACCCCAATTAGCGCCGTAACCCCTCCGTGCCCGCAGCGCAGCACTGCCCCAGCGCCAGAGCTCAGCACCGGCAATCAGGGAATCCCAGAATGGTTCGGGTTGGAGTGAACCTTAAAGATCGTCTCGTTCCAGCCCCTGCCGTGGGCAGGGACACCTCCCACTAGCCCAGGTTGCTCCAAGCCTGGCCTTGGGCACTTCCAGGGATGGGGCAGCCACAGCTTCTCTGGGCAACCTGTGCCAGGGCCTGCCCACCCTCATTTTAAAAACTGCCTTCCTTATACCCCATCTAAACCAACACTCAGTTTAAAACCATTTATACTGTCCTGTCACCCAAATACAGTGAAGAGG
This sequence comes from Acropternis orthonyx, assembly GCA_035583155.1. Lineage (NCBI taxonomy): Eukaryota > Metazoa > Chordata > Aves > Passeriformes > Rhinocryptidae > Acropternis > Acropternis orthonyx. Next base: position 2,977,981 of record JAWWEU010000076.1, on the reverse strand, counting down.
AGCAGTTCTTGGAGCAGGAGCCCCACACGTGTGAGCCCTGCCACCCCCCACCTCTCAGCCGGTGACACTTGGGGACATTCACATCGGAACGTTCATGTCCTGGCACTGCCCAGTCCCTGTGACCTCCTTGGCAGCAGCCGGAGGAGGCCCCGGTGCTGGGGCAGCGTCAGAGCTCCTCCAGCCTGCTGAGTGATCCCATCCCAGCGGGAATTTCGGCACCTCCTATTCCCGGACCTGCCTGTCCCCCTGCCCAGCTCTCTAGTCCTCACTTCCACTCCATCCTGCCCCAGTGACGGGTCGTGCCAGCCAGGAGTGACACCCCACTGTCCCTCCAGCATCCTCCTGCTCCCCAGGCTGGGCGCCCTGCCGACCCCCCCTCTTTGGGCAAGCAGCTGGGGCCACTGGCACCTTCCCATGCCAAGCAAGGGGGAGGTGGGAGCCACAAAACGCCGCGCAGGGAGCTGCTGGTGACATTCGTGCCGGTGGCAGGGACAATTCCCGCATGGCATGTGCAGCCCGGGGCTCCCTGAGGACTCGCATTCTCCCGGCGGGCACCGGCACAGCGGGGTCGGGGGGGCCCATAAGGGCCCCCTTTGTGCGGGCGGAGAGGTGAAGCTTTGACGTCAGCCCGGGAGGAATTCCTTAATGCCATTCAGGCCTCCCTCGCCCGCTCCGCTAATTGCATTTTATGTAATAGCCGCAGCTGGGCTCCCGCTCCGCTATTGAGGGAGGGGTGAGGGGGGTGACAGGGGCCGGGGGCTGCGAGACACGCCGGGCTGGGGCCACCGGGCACGGGGACCCTCCTGGCCCCGGGGCTCGGCCACCCCTTCCCCGGTGTGGCATCGCATGGGGTGACAGGGGCACATGGTGGCTGCTGCACTCAGAGGGGACAGAGAGCGCTGGGGACATCCAGAGACGGGTGTGGGGACAAGGGACACCTGGGGTGTCACCTCTCCGGATGGCACAGCCCTTTCCTCCGCAGGATTTCCCTCTGCTCCCCGTTTGGGGCTGGTTTGCCACGTCCCACCGGTGCCACCCAAAGGTGCCTGGGGTCCCATAGCATGGGGTGAAGGTGGCCACGCAGCACTGTCCCCCTTGCCCTGCCCCGTGGGTGTGTGATCTGTCACCGCAGCGAGCCTGGCTGCAGTAATAATAATAAATTGCTTTGGTATCTCGGGGGTAATTGCACTTAATGGAGACGAAAGAGGCAGTGATTTATCTCGCTGTGCTTTCCAGCTGCACAAGCCCTGCACGATAAAATAATGCACTTGCTGCCCTCTGCTCTGCCGGGACAGCCCCCAAAATATCCCCATGGCATCTCCCAAGGAAAGGAGCACCGAGCCCCAGAGAGACCCGGAGGTGCCCACCTGGTTTTTGGGGTGCTGCTGGCATCGCCTCACCCGCAGTTCGCTCCCGCTCAGCCCGCTGCCAACCTGGGCATGGAGACCCTCACCCAGGCACAGCGTGGGGAGTTTTCCCGAGGAGGAGAGGGATGAGGAGGAAGGGGATGGGGGGGGGGGGAGATGTTGGCAATCGTCAATGGGAACGACGCGGGACCCCAGCCATCCCCTCCCCCCCACCCCGCCGGCGTGGCCAAGCTTAGGCCGTAAAAAGAAAGAGCTGGTACCAAGGATAACATGCCTCGCATTCCTGTGCTGTCTCCGGGGGAATTTCGACTGTTCCACATGAAAAATACTCCCTGCCCCCGAGGTCACAGTGTCTGGAGGAGGGAAAATTTCCGAGCGGAAAAGCTTAAAGTGGTGCAGAGCCACAGCCAGCGGCCAGCCCCGGGGCACTGGGACTCACCTGGAGGTGGCCAGTGTCACCACGGCAGGTGCCAACGCCACGATGGCAGGTGCCAGGGTCACCATGACAGGTGCCAGTGTCACCAGGGCCAATGCCTGCTCCACCAGGGCCAATGCCTGTGCTACTGTGGGCCATGCCCGTGCCACTGTGATCAGTGCCAAGGCCACCGTGGCTGGTCCCAAAGTCACTACGGCAAGTGCCAATGCCACCATGGCCAGTGCCTGTGCTCCTGTGCCCATGCCACCGTGCCCAGTGGCACTGCCATAGGGTGAGCAGCAGCACCTGGAGCTCGTAGGGACCTGGAAGCCCCAGGGGAGTTGTGAGGGGAGGGGAAAGCCCCGAGTTCACCCCCTGAACCTGAGCAGAGCCCCGGTGGATCCGGCTGCTGTCACGCTCGTGGCCAACCTAATAATTTAATTGCGTGTTTAAAAATAAATACTCGTCTGGGGCTGGGGGAAAATGGAGAGGAATTTAATTAAGGGCACTGCTGGGAATGTCTCTACCACAATAAAGATAAGGAGGATCAATTGCTTCTTCCTAGGATCAAAGCAGAGGGCTGGAGGGGGGAAGCAGGGCTGTCGGGAGGCTACAAAGCACCGGGGAGGGAGGGAAGGCACACAGGGGAAAGCAGGAGAAAGACAGTGAGATAAGATTAGGGAAATGATTGATCGTCGGGCCCCCCAAGGGCTGAAGGGCTCGTGGGTCGATCAGAGCCTGGCAGAGGCTGGCGGGGGGGGGGAAGGGGGGCGGTGTCCAACTGCGTGCTGGAGCCCCCTGACCCTGGCACACCCGGCAGGAGCAGGGAATCAGAGAATCGTGGAATATCCTGACTTGGAAGGAACCCGCATGGATCACCAGTCCAACCCCCGGCCCTGCACAGACACCCCAAAGATCCCACCCTGTCCCTGAGAGCATTGTCCAAACCCTCCTGGAGCTCTGGCAGCCTTGGGGCCGTGCCCACTGCCCTGGGGAGCCTGTTCAGTGCCCACCACCCTCTGGGGGAAGGACCTTTCCCTGATATCTATCCTAACCCTCCCTGACACAGCTCCAGCCCTTCCCTGGGTCCTGTCATTGCTCACACCCAGCAGAGCTCAGTGCCTGCCCCTCTCCTTCCCCTCAGGAGGAACTTGGGAAGGGGCAGCACCTTCAAGCTGCTTTAATTCAAGGTACCAACCAGCTGGGACAGACCATGGCTTAGTTTTGTCACTCCTGTCATGCTCCCGGTCTGAGCAGGTCCAGGTGTAAATCAGCTGAAACGTTCAGTGGCGTGTGTCAGGCCAAAGGCACTGCCCAAATTCTCAGGGTCCTGCTGCCCCCAGGCCTCCCAGAGGGTCTGTGATGGCTCTGCTGTCCCTGTCCCCGGTGCTGCTGAGAGCCTGCCCCGGGGGACAGGAGCCTCCAGAACAATCTGCCAAGAGCCATTGTGCACCATCCAGGAGCCTCCATCCCTCAGCCCATCACCGTGAGAGAACTTGTCCCGTGTCTCACACGGGAAAGGAACGAAGGACCGCTGGGAGCTGCAGGGGAAGGTGATTTTCCCAGCATATCTGGTTGCCTGTGAATGCAAAGAAGCACCCAGACAGGTTCCTTGAAAGGACTGGACCTGGCAGGTCCAGAATTTGGGACGCTGGTACCCAGCCAAGCCAGGCTGGGAGTCCTGATGATCCAGTGAGGCAGCGCTTTGCATCTTTAGGCACCTGAGTAACTGTGTGACTGCAGCTTCTCCAGGAATGCCATTCCCCATCTCCCACAGGACCCACCGTGGCATTGCCAGGAGGAGCTGCTTCTCATTCCCAGTGTTTGCATGGGTTGGGACATCACTGCCGTGTCAGGAGCAGGTTTGCATCCCGCTGGGAACTTCCCGCAGCCCCGACCTCCCCAACCGCTGCCTCTGCAGAAACGGGCCCTGCTCTTGCCTCACCTGCTTTTGCACCTGGAGAAAGCGGTTCAGCCGGCTCTGGCAGGGAGGAATGGGCTGGCAGCCTGGCACAGAGACAGCATCTGGGTGTGCCACATCCCCGTGGAGCCCCGTGGCAGCCCCGCTCTCAGCTGGCCGGGCTGGTTCGCCGTGTCCCCGTGGGAGCACCGCCAGCTCCGAGCCTCCCCTGCCTGCTTTGCACATGTGGAAAGTGCTTGGGAAACCCACTGGGGGTTTGTTGCTGTGTGGCAGCGATCCCTGAAGCCATGCCCAGCATCCCTGGGGCTCGGGAAGGGGTGGGATGGGCAGGGCAGGGTGCTCAGGGGAGCAGTGTCTGGGGACAGCTTGGAGGGGCGGCTCCAATCCCTGCTCTCCATGACAGGACCAAAGGGAAGGGCTGGAGCTGTGTCAGAGGAGCGTCAGGTGGGATCTCAGGGAAAGGCTCTTCCCCCAGAGGGTGGTGGGCACTGAACAGGCTCCCCAGGGTTTGGGCACAGCCCCAAGGCTGGCAGAGCTCCAGGAGGGTTTGGAGGACTCTCAGGGACAGGGTGGGATATTCCAGTGGCTGCCTCCTCTGACAGCATCACCACAGCTCGGGGGGGGGGGGCACTGGAGCACCAGGGTGGTGACCAGCACTTGGTTATCTGAGTTCCCAGGCAGGATCTGGGATTACATTTCAGGTCTCAGGCTCAGATTTGATCCAGCCATTCCGTGTGATCCAGGGAAACAGGATCAAAGCTTCCGGGTGCCGCTTTCTCCCCTTCTTTGGGCCGCTCCAGGCTGCAGCAAAGTGCCATTGAAGATGGGAGGACTTTCATGTGGGGATTTCTCTTCTTCAGATCTTCAAAGAAATCCAGCAATCAAACAGGTAGTTGTGGAGGCACCTTTGAAAAAAAAGAAAAATAAAGCCCCACTTTGAAAGACTCGCAGGCAAAGAAACATCTAAACTTTGTTGTGTTAATTGTTCCGGCACTCAAAGTAATGACAAAATGTCTTAGAAATATTGTTGGCTCCAGGCCCACGATGTGTCAGACAGACAGAAAATGCTCAAGCAGAAAACCTGAGGAAGAGAAAACCAACAGCAGGAGATTCTTACAGGAAGGGACAGTGGCAGATCAGCCACGGCATCCCTGAGCCACTCTGTGCCCTTGGGAGCTGGCAGACCTTCTTCCAGGGGTGTGAGAATGTTTCTGGGAAGAGCCAGAGTGCCCTGGGGGACAGTCATGGTGCTGTCCCTGGGGGCACGGGCATCCCCCCCTTCCCACACCTCATCTCCCCGATCCTGCTCCTCCTGCCCCGCTCCGAGCCCCAAATAAGGGCTCGGTGTATCCGGGCTGCCCTGCACAAGCCCGGGCAAGAGCCCGGGGTGACTCAAGGCCCCGGCAGCTGCCCCGGGCCAGGGGAGCGCCCACAGCTCTGCCGGGAAACCCACCCGGCCCCGCAGGACCTGCTGGGAGTGGTGCAGGAGCCGCTCGCTTTGCTCCCTCACGGCTGCTCCGGCCCCCAAATCCTCTTTTCTCCCCTTTCCCGGAGCGCTGGGGGGGATGCTCGGGATGTCACACAGGGATGGGACTCTCAAAACAGCCCCCAGATGAGCAGGGCTTGTAGGTCTGGGTGTGGTGCAGCAAGCCTGGGGTCCAAGTGACCCACTGAGCCACAGACACACCATCCACCTCGAAATCCCCCTTAAAAATCCCTGGACATGCACAGTTTCCATGCCTGAGAATCCCTACACATGCCTGTAGCACCAGACCCTGGAAGGCAGCACCAGGGATGTACCAGTTTCCCCCCAGTAGCCCAAGGACCAGCAGGAGAGGTCCAGGCTGTCCCCAGTTTGCTGTGGGCCGGCTTCTCCTGGATAATCCCTTGGGACGGGGAGAAGGGAAGTTTACAGTGCTTGGATAAACCCACAGGGCAACACGCTGTGCTCCAAACACTCCAGCATCACCTCATCACCCAGGATAATTTATTTTTGGGTGTTTCTCCCGGTTTCCCTCTTCCCCAAGCCATCCTGGCAGGAGCACAGCTCCACTCCCACGCGCCCTTTGGCAGCAAAACGCAGTAGGTCGGCTGAAGTCACCCCCCAAAAATGGCATTTTGTCAGCAAAATGCTGCTCTGAGGTCATTTTCCCCCGGCTCAAACACCCACGGCAGAGATGGGGCGGGAGAGAAGCAGAGGGTTTGCCAACCCTCGGGATGAAAGGGCTGGATAAAAGAGCCCCTAATAATGGTGGTGGTCTGAAAGGGGGGCTCAGCCCCCGGTCTGGGGGGGGGGGGGGGGGGGGGGG
>JAWWEU010000076.1:2925098-2971786 GCA_035583155.1 Acropternis orthonyx | reverse complement strand
GGCAGCTGCCAGACGGGGGGGCAGAGGCAGCGGAAATCAGGGCTGGGATGAAAGGAGCGTTTCCAAGGGCTGGTGGGGGAATGTCGGGGGCAGGGACACAGCGCGGGGAGGGAGCACCAGCAGGGACGGGGGGCGGTCACTGCACCCCCTCCCACCGATTCCAAGGTGCCTCCAGGCTCGGGCTGCCTCGCTGACCCCCTCATCCAGCCCTCCAACAGCGTTTCCCACCCAGGATAAGGCTGACAGGGACTCGGGAGCAGCCCCGGGGAGGTGCCACCGGCCAGGCTTAGCTGAGCTGGGCACGCCAACACTCCCAAACGGGCACAAACCCCGGTGCCACCAGCCGGGACACGGCGTGGGGTGGGCGGCGTGTGCCTCACACCCACGGGGTGCCCACCCGGAGCTGCCCCAGCTCAGCGCGGCTCCAAAACGGGCACACGAGGATGTCTTCCTGCGAATCATTAACCAACCGGGACCGCAGCGCCCGGGGATGCTCCAAAACCAAACCCGCAGACGCTTCCCAGAAGGGAATCTGCGTCCCTCAGTGGCTTTGAAAACTCAGCCCGACCTCCTGTCCGCCTTGCGATGCTCCCGGTGCCCTGGGGGTGCTGCACCCCCCGGCTCATCCCACCCCGCAGGGCACCGGGACTTTGCCCTGGCTAAGCTGGGTGCCCCGGGAGCAGCTTTAGCCGCTCCAGCGTTTCTAAATGGCTCGGGAAGCACGCGGGGAATGCGCGGCGGGGGGCCGAGCCTGGTGGGACGAGGGTCGGCATTCCGGGCAGGCAGCAGTGCCACCCTGCCCCTGCCCCCTCGGCCTCTCCGCTGGGGTGGAGACCTGAAATGGCTCTTATTAACCCGACTGGAAACGGGATAGCGTTGCGGGGCTTTTCTGGAGCAACCCAACAGGTTTCAATGACACAGCGGGAGAAGGGGATAAAGGCGAAGGGCTGCAGAGGGGACAGCCACGGGTGAGCTCAGGCTGCTGAGGCTGGTCCTTCCCCCAGCTCAGGCACCTGCAGGCGCTGCTGGGGGTGATGGAGCTCCAGCCATCAAAGCCTGCAGATATTTCACAAATCCAAACCCACCCACCTCCAGTGACAACGGTTTGGGAGCAGAGCTCCCACTGTAAGGAGGGGGAGAAGGGGCTCCTCCTCCCCCACAGCCATCTGCCTCCAACTCGGCTTTCCCTAAAGTTTGGACTCTGCTTGTTCAGCTGCTCAGCCCTAAAAACCATCCCAAAACCATCCCAGGGGTGCCGAGCCCCCCACATCAGGGATGTCCCAGTTCAGCACCACCCAGCATTGGGGAGGCACCAGTTAAAACCAGTTTAGGGATGTGGTGTTACCCCTCACAGGACATGTGTCTGAGCAAACTCGCACTCGCCTGTACGAGAGGGAGACCCAGCCCCACACACAGCCCCAGCCCCACAGGAGCAGCAGAGGAGCCACCAGGCTGGGACAGGCAGCTCAAGGCAGCCACCCCCATCACACCTCCCCCCACAAGCAAGAGAACAACTCAGATTTACCATTTGCTTTTAATTTAATGGTTTTCTCCAGACCACGTTGTGGGAAGGAGGGAAAACACACACACGCCCTGGAGAAGGGAAAAGGGCCAGCAAACACGTGGGAATAGTGCAACGGAGCCTGGTGAGACAAAGACACCTCCCAAAACCAGCCCTGGAAGGCCGGTGTGGAGCCAGACACAGCCTGTGCTGCTGCCGCTTTGCATCAAGTTGGACAAGGGCAATAAATAAAGTCACGGTGCCTCACCAAAGGCATCTTTTTTTTTTTTTTTTTGTGTTTGTTTGTTTCCTCAGCATTACAGTAATAGATGTTGGCATCAGAGCATTGTCTCAGCCTGGGGTTTTGGCCACATCCAGTTGGGTTTCTCAGCACAGGAGAGGGAAGAGCCGTGGCCTGGGCGGTTTGGCCCCCGTTGCCAGCACATCCCAAGAGCCCAGCCCACGGGCAGCACCTTTCAGCCCCTCGCCAGCACCCTGCTACATCTCCAGCTTGTTTGAGGTATATCACCTGCCCCATCCGTGACCTTGTGCAGCCAAAAAAACAGTGCAAAGAGAAAAAACAGAGTCCCTCCAGCCCCTTGGTTTGAGATGAGATGAGATGAGCCTGTGTGCGAGGGCAGGACGGCAGTGAGGAGCCCCCAACCCCTCCACGGGGGTCACTCGGAGCTTTGGTCCGTTGAATGTCCTGGCCCTGGAGCATCCCCGAGGCTGCCAAATAAATACATGGGACGTGGGACAGCAGCACCAGCAGCCCCGGGGCAGGGAGGGCTCGGGCCCCTCCCCAAAACGCACCACCCCGGCTGGGCACCCTCAGCTCAGCTTCCCACAGCACAGCGGTACCCCTCGGTGACACTGTCACAGCCCGCCAGGGACAGGCTGCTCTCTGCCAGGGGGCTCCGGCAGTGGGTCACAGTCCAGCGGCGCAGCCTCCGCCCTTCCTCCCGCTCCTCCTCCTCCCGCAGCCGGAGCAGGCTGTCGGCGGAGACGCAGCCCCGCATGCCCCCGGCGCCGGGGGGCACCCGGGCGGGCAGGTCCAGCTGGTCGAAGGACTCTGTGGACAGGATGCTGTCCTCGCTGACGGCGCTGGCCGGGCGGGCACGGGGCGCCTGGGGCAGGGGCACCTCGCTGAAGCCCCCGAAGCCCTGCCCGGGGGGGCTCTCGGGCTCGGTGCTGCTCGAGGAGAACTTGCCGTTGTGCTTGAGGATGCCTTTGCGGCGGGCGGGGAGACCCTGCGGGCCCTGCCCCGGGGAGGGGCTCTCGGCAAACACCGTCGCGTCCAGGTCCAAGCTCCCCGCGTCCAGGACATCCCCGGACTCGCAGCACTCCAGGGAGGAGTAATACCCCGACTCCCTCGTCGAGGGCTTTTTCAGTATTCCCTTCTTGGGCACGGCCGCGGGCACTGCTGCAATGCCCGTGGTGCAGGGCACCGTTCCAGAGGACAGGACCCGGGTGAGCCCCTCAGTGACCCCCTCGCCATCCTCACCCCTCGCCTCTCCCACGGGCGGTGCCGGCGGGGGACCAGGGCTGGGCACCTTCTGCTCGCAGGAGTTTCTCTTCTTCAGGATGCCCTTGGGCCGCTTGAGGATGGACTTGGAGGGGTTCTCCGGGACCGCTGCCACCTCCTGCAGCGCGTGGGAGACGTCGTTCTCCTTCTTGGACTTCTTGAGGGAGCGCTGCCGCTCCAGGGCCACGCCGGGGATGTGCTGCTTCAGGAAGCACCGCACCTTGGAGCTGTTCTCCAGCAGGGGCCGGGAGGAGCGGCGGAGCCACTCTGCCACCGTGGCCAGGGGGGACTCGCTCTCCCGCAGCAGCTCTTGCTCCCCAAGGGGCATTTTGTAGCCCCAGTTGACCCACCAGTGCGTGGCGATGTCCTCGATGGTGGCGCGGCGCTCGGGGTTCACCATCAGCATCCACCGGATCAGCCCGCAGGCGTCTGGGGGACAGGCAGGTCAGGCACCGAAGGGGACACAGGGAGGGGACACACACAGGGTGCTGGGGGTCTGCCTACCTGACACCTTCGTGGGCTCCCGGTAGTCCCCACTGGTGATCTGCTTGACCAGAGTCTTGTAGTCATGGCCATCGAACGGCATCGTGCCGTGGACCAGGATGTAGAGGAGGACGCCCAGGGACCAGCTGTCCACCTGCCAGAGGGACAGAGGAGCCTGGAGGGGGGGCAGCAGGAGCAGGACCCCACCCCACCTGGGCAGGATTCCCTGCCAGAGCCTCAGCGGGGGCTCCTGGAATGGCAACAGCCACAGATCGTGGGGCAGAACCAGCTCCAGCCCCTTCCATCCCACCACATCCACCCCACTGCGGCTGCCACACACACCGACCGTGCAGGGCCCAGTCTCAGGGAACCCAAACCACCCAGTGCTTTCCCCAGTCCAATTCCCACAGACAGGACTGAGGCACAACCTACCTCCGGGCCCTTGTAGGGCTTCCCGTTGATGATTTCGGGGGATGCATACAGGGGGCTGCCACAGTATGTCTGCAGAAGTTTGTCCTGCTGGTAAACGTTGGACAGCCCAAAATCTGCAATCTGGAGAGACATTTCCAGCTGTTATCCAGCAGCAAAGTTTCCCTGTGCAGCTGCAGTATCTTTGCCACCTGAAGCGTTTCCAGCTATGAACCTGGCCCAAACCAGGGCTCCTGGGTGCCCTCAGTCTTCTCAGGGAGCACCACCAGCCTGGCTCTCCACCCCCTGAGGCTGCTCCTGTTCCTCTTCGCCTCCAAAAAGCTTGTCCCAGCCCCTGCCCTGTGGCTCTGCCCCTCCATCCCACCACCAGCACCAGGAGCAGAGGTAGCTGGAAAGATGAGGTTGGAGGGAGAGCTGCTGGGCTCTCCTCCAGCTCATTCCCAGCCCCCCCCGGCTGTCCCTGTCAGCTCTGCCTTGCACACAGCTATTCATTATCCTCATTACACCTGTCACCTCTCACTGGGCAGGAGCTGCAGTGGCTGCATGTGAGCTCCCAATTGCAAAATTATCCCTTCCAGAGATAAACCCCACAGCCTGTTATCACCAACCACAGGGATCCCTGGCTGGGGCCACGCTGTGCCCTTCCTCCCTGGCAGCTGCAGCAAAAAGCATCACTTGGGGCCAAGGGAGCCAGAAACTACCTCACACCTCCCTTTACCAACCTGACCGGTCCTTACGGGAGCTGGGAATTTCCCCTGGAGAGACCTTTCTCAGTCAGCTGGTGGTGCACTGACCTGGGTGCTCAGACTTTGCCCTCTTATCAGGCAGGCAAATATAAGCTGTGGCTTTACCAGCAGCTCTGAGGCTGTGCCGCCTCTCCCGCCCTGCCGCCAGGCTCTGAGGGCAGGGACAGGCACAGGTGCCCTCCTGGCTCCCCGTCCTCTGGGCAAACAGCATTCCAGGTGGTGCCAGCAATGCCAGAGCTCTGAGAAGCAAGTTCCCTGGAGTTCTAGAGCGTTGTGGCCGTCCCCAGGCCCTCCACGGTGGGCAGCACCCCCTGGACCCCTCGCTGGGTGACGCCCCAAGCGTGGCCAGGCTCTGCCAACCCCTCACCTTGATGTTGCCGTTGGCATCGAGCAGGATGTTCTCCAGCTTCAGGTCCCTGTGGACGATCCCGTTCTGCAGGAGGGAAGGGAGAGCCGGGGTTGGTTTATGGAGTGTTTGAGGAGGGGAAAGCCTGGGGAGGTCGCTGCCCTTCAGTGGCACACGCAAACAGGGCACAGGAGCAGCAAACAGCCCTGGGTGTGCCACCAAAGACAGGCTGGAAAGCACGTCCCAGCCTGGGCGGTACCAGGTGCCACCCTGGGCTCCTCCACTCTCCCCAGGGTGTGCCAGCTCCGCCAGGGCATGGTGGGCACAGCCCCGGGCTTTGCCAGGACCTGCTGCTGCCCAGCTAAGCAAGACCCCAACCTGATGTGGGTTCAGGGGGTGTCCTGCAACCCCCTGTTCCTGCCAAGGACAGAGGCATGTCCAGGCACTTGGTGCATCCTCCAGGGAGACCCTCAGGCTCATCCCACAGCCCTGGAGAGGGCCCACAGCTTCACATTCCCTTCAGGAACCAGACAGATGACCCAGGGCTCGGCTCCCAGCCCCACAGACAACCCTGGGCATCTCCCTTCGGATGAGTAGGACGGGAGGTGACAACTTTCTAGCCAGGTTAGTCACCCCCACACCACAGCAATGAAAGCCAGGGCTTCCCAAAAGCTGCAGGGGTGCTGCCACACCCCTCAGATAAAGGGCAGGATTAACCCCTCTCCTGGGAAAACCCAAAGAGCCATGAGTTCCCCTCACCTCCCAGCACAGGCTGAGCTTCCCCATCGGGCACTGGATCCCTCCCCAGCCCTGGCTGCTGCACCCCTGCCTGGAGCTGGCCCTGCAGGGCTCTCAGCTGATCCCGCTGATTTCCCCACAGGAAAGCAGTGGGAATTGCAGTGCCAGCCCACCTTGTGGCAGTAGTAGACGGCAGACACGACCTGCCGGAAGAAGTGCCGAGCCTCCTGCTCCGTGAGCCGCTGCCTCTCGCTGATGTAGTCGTACAGGTCACCCCTGCTGGCATATTCCATCACTATGACGATCTTGCTGCTGTTCTCAAACACTGCAGGACATGGGGAGGCGCAGGGTGTCAGAGTGGGTGCTCAGAGCCACGGGAATTCTCATTAGCACGTGCCTGTTAATGAGCAGGCAGAGCCCTCTCTGACACGCTGCCCACCCCGCTCCCCTCCCTCTGTCTTGGTGCAGGGGTTTCTGCAGGTCAAGGGGGGGACCACCAGAGCTGCCACCCACACCCCCCAGTGCCACCAGGGCTGGCAGCTCTGCAGCCACAGTGCCCAGGAGAAGGGCTTGTGCTCTGCCAGAAGGTGACTAAGGCACTGGCTCTTTGCTAGAAGGCCCTGCCAGGGGGGAAGGTGACGGTGCTGGCACAGCCCACGGCCTTCCTGCGTGTTCCCATCGCTCCCAACGAGGCTCTGGCTCGAGCCAAGAGCGTTTTCTTCCTGTTTGCAGAAGGCTCCCTCAATATTTTTGAATTCCAACAGTCGGTGTGACTCAGCCCTTGCAAACACTGTGTAGGAACTGCCAACCCACTTGCTTTTGTTTGGAGGACAAAAGGGCTCTGGATCCCTCACATGTGCCGGGAAGGCAGAGAGATCCCAGGCACCGGCAGAGCTTCAGCCGAGGAACTTGGGCTCTGCAGAGACTGACCCAGCTGGAGATTCGGGCTAAGTCTGGTCAGAGGTAGAACTTGAGAAATTGCCCTTCAGCTGGTGTTGTCCCAACAACCCAGGAGCAAAGCCCAGCCCTGGCCATAAAAGCCAAGCCCAGGAGCACCAGGAGCTCTCCCAGCAGTCTGGTTTTCCAGTGCCCCAGGGGAGGGAAAGAGGAAGACTCCAGTACTGAGATTAACTCCTGCCTCGGGCTGAGAGCAGAGCCATGGAGATTCCCAACACTCCCATGGCTGGGGGGAATGCCCAGCACAACCACACACGGCACTGGGCTCTGTGGGGGTCCCTGGTTCCCACCACAGCACAGCCTCTCACTGGCAGCAGCACGGAGGCTCCCAGCTTCAAAAGGAAACTTTGGGAAAGAGACACAAGCTTTTGGAGCTGGATTTGCCCTCTGGGCAGGAGGGGATGGGACAGAGGGGCTATTTCTGGAGCAGGTATTTCCCCTCGATGCTGCTCTGCAGGAGTGAGGAGGGGAAGTCACAGCCTGGCAGCATCTGCTTTCCCCTCCAGAGCTGAGTCACCAGCAAGGACAGCCAGGTCCTGTGAAGGAGGAGAGGGGCTGGGCTAAACCCACCTAGGAGGGGGCTAAACCCACCTCCAAGAGCCACCCCCGTACCCCTGTGAGGGGGGCTCTGCTCTGGGATGCTGCTGGAAAAGGGAAGGGGGAGGAGGGCTCACCTTCATGGACAGCGATGATGTGGGGGTGGTTGAGAGAGGACATGATCTCAATCTCCCTCCGGATATGGACAAGGTCCTGCTCATCCTTGATTTTGTCTTTCCGGATGGATTTGATGGCCACCTGTGGATGAGCACAGAGGGTCACCCGGCTGTGGGGACAGCAGTGCTGTGGCTTCCCAAAGCCTCTGGTAGAGCAAGAAACCCACCCCCCTCTTTTGGGAAGGGGTTCACAAGTAAGATCTCAAGGAGCCAGGTCCTCCAAGTGCTGGATCCAAGAATGGAGCTGCACAGCCCCTCAGAACCAGCTCCAGTGAAAGCGAGCTTGATCCATTTGGGATTTATACTTTCCAAGTCCTGTTGCTGGGCACAGGGAGAAGCTTCCCCTGCCTCCCCCCAGGGGAGACCTCCTGCCAGCTCACACCAGAGGGGCTCCCCAGCCCTCCTCCTGCAGGTAGCACAGCCCTGCTCCTCATTTCTGGGCTTACAGGAATTGTGTCCCGGGCTACAGCGGCTGCTGGACCGTGGCCAAGCAAAGGAATGTGACCTGTACACATGACTTAGAAGATAACAACAGCAACAACGTCTTCCTGGCATCATGGAAGTGAAAAAAACCCCACACAACACCCAGGTTTTGTCCTCCTCGCAAATACTGACTTCGAGGAGCTGATTATGTGGAGGTAAGAGAAAGTTTGGATTAAAAAGTAGATCCCTCCCAGGCTCAGGGTGGGAGTCCCAGCACCGGCAACGTGAGGCACTTTGCGGGCTTTCACTTGGGTTTTCAAGTTATCCCGGACAAGGAAACTGAAAGGGGAGGGGAATGAAGAGTAAGTGCTGGAGAATAGATGCCTTCTAATCCTCTTTCAAAGGGGCTGGGGAGAGACAATGTGCTCCTAGGGTCGAATTTACAACTGAATCCAGCAGAACCTTTTTTTTCCCCCCTCGCAGACAAGAATGCGGAACAGCTTTAATCCTGTAAAGGGACCCCTGCACGAGTCTCCCAGCAACGGGGAGAGGGGCCAGGGACCCCCGCCGGCCCCAGCTGCCAGCACGGCAGTGATGCTACACTAGTGCTCGGGGACTTTGGTGGAGTGGGATGGGTGCTCAGCCTCGTGTCTCTGGGATTTGGGGGGGTTGGAAGCCTCTCTCCTGGAGACCCAGCCCACCAGGCAGCAAAGGACTCACTGAGCGAGGCGGCAGGTGCTGAGTCGGTGAGATCTCAGCTGCCACATCGGTGTGTTCATGGGAGAAGCCCCCTTAAAGAGGGCTCAGGTGGGCACGGGAGGGATGGAGTCCCTTTTCTGGCCCCAGGCCCATCTCTGCAGCACTGAACCACTTCAGGCAGCACCAGCAGGGCGGAGGAACTGCACCAGCCCCACGGGTTGAGGCAAACAAGCCGAATGGACTCTGGCCAGGACAAGTTCAATAACCCAGGCCCAGGGTTCAGTATAAAACAATGCTGAGAGTGCTTAATGCTTCTTGATACTCAGGCATTCTTATCCCTGACCTTTGTGTAGGTTAACAGGTTAAAATTTAACGTTTTTTTTTTTCCTTCTGCCCCAATTACCTGACCCTGCTAGAATGCAGGCAAAGCTTTCCTGCAGCGAGCCAGCCTGCTCCTGCCCTCCCCAGTTCCTGCTCATCCCCCCACTAAAGACTGACATCCAGCCCAGCAGCTTTTGGAGGGGCACAGAGAACATTGCCTTGCTGGCTGAGATGCTCACAAATGTACATGGCTGAGTCAGGGCTCAGGGCAAGATCCACTATCCATAAAGGATGAAGTGGCTCCAGGATGCCAGTGTGGGAAGCAGCTTTGTTCCCAAACTTTCCCTGGAAGCAGAGGGTCTCCCCTCGAGACAGGAAAAGCCATGCTCAGCCACCCTGGGGGGGGGGACCAGCAGCTACAGGGGCAGAGAGGGCCACAGCTCCCCCACCAATGCCAGGAGGAGAATCTCCTGTGGGAAACAACCCCAAGAAGTCCCACTGGAGCCTTCCTCTAGGAGCCTAGGGATCTCAGGAGCACTTTCCAAGTCAAAAAGGCTTTTAATTAAAAGGTTTTTGGGGGCAGAACAGGTATTTTCAGCAGCTGCTGAAAGATGCATTAAGCTACAACCTCAGGCAGCCCTTTAGAAGTCGTTCCAGACTGTAAGGGCAGCATTTCATGCTCCATGAAATATGGATTACAACCCACTACGGAAGAGACTGGGCTTTGCTCCTGACTGCAGATCAAAAGAGGCTTTTCCACTCTGGAATATTCCAGGTGCTGCCTTCTCCTGACACCACACAAGCCCACAAATGCATTTCTGACACCGAGGAGAGTCCCACGGGAGGTCCCTTGTTCTGTTTTCCTTGGCTGCAGGCCAGAACTTGGGAACCAGGCTGGGAAAAACACCAGGCTGGAAGAAAAAAAAAAAGTGTCCATGCAAACAGGTGCAGGAGCCAGTTTGCACCCCCATGGCCCACATTACTGAATCTTTAACCCAAAAGACATAGGGAAAAAGAAAAGAGAAAACAAAGAAAGTAAGAAGAACCGGCAACTCTCTCCCCATCTGATATTGATTTTTCAGGAACACTTTCCCAAGGACTAGAAAGGGCATTCAGCACAAGTACCCACCAAAAGGCACAAGCATGATTTAAGCTAAAGGAATTCTAACAAGAAAATTGTTTTATTAAGAAAAGAAATGCTCGTGGAGGTCTCAAAACATCCTTCAGCTTCAGGAGCCTGGATTTCCCTGCTGCCTATCAACTGACTTGGGCACAGCCAGCTCCAAGCCCAGGTAGGCTGGTTAAAATTCAGAGGGGGAAAAAGGAATCCAGGCAGTAAAACCAGATGGTTCAATATTCAGTGGCTCTGACAGAGGCATTTTCTGATTAGCCAGAGGCTAAACCCACGAGCATGGAGCAGCTCCAGCTTTAGAGCCTCAGCTGGTACCGTGGGATCCCCACAGCCCACGAGGGGTAACCTGTACCTGCTCTCACACCTTGGTGTTTAGGAAACGAAAGCCACTTAGAGAAGGAGCAAATAACAACCCAGCTCAGGATAAACCTCCAGATTAAACAGGTCCGGAAATGCTGAGTGCTACAAGAAAGAATTTGTGGGAAGAGGAGAGATTTGTGGTTAAGTCTCCTGTTCCTACATGGCCAGTTGGATGAGGTGCTAGTTAGCAGAGCCTTTGACTATCTCATCTTATTGAGGAGTCAGTGGCCAGTGTATTGAATTTGCATTATAATAGAGCTAATCCCAGTCCTAAAGGGCTTCCACAGATGGGTGAGTTTTCGGGAAGCTCAGAAATTCCCAGCACAGGCTTTGCTAGGTGCAGGCAGGGAAAGCCAGATCTCGCCCATCCCGAGGGGAGGGATCCTTCAAGTTCTGTGGGTGGAAGCTGCATTTCAAGGCCCTGATTATGCAGCAAAACAGCAGCTTCTCCAGAATCAGATAGGCTAATGGAAACGGCAGGTCTGACTTCATTAAGGCCTGTCGCGTTACACAAGGAAACCTCTCAGATTTACAGCTGTTCTTGACATGCCTCTGTGGGACGTTGTGTGACATCCTGCTCAGCCCCGGGAGCCTGTCCGGGCCGGTCCTGCTGCTCACAGGTCACCTCACTGCTCGGCCGTGCTCAGGGCGGGGGGACAGTGTCATTTGTGTCCCATCCCACACCTCAGCGTGCTCGGGGCTGAGAAATCACGTCCAAGTTTGAACCCCCGCAGATTCCCAAAGGACAGGGCAGGCAGGGCAGGAGCATCCCGCATTCCCGGGGGTGAGGGATCCCTGTTCCCTGCACAGACCCACTTGCCCCGGCGTCGCTGGAGTGAGTCAGGATTTTGGGCAGACGCTCGGCTGTGCTGGCGTGGCCCTGGGTGCCCCACACCGTGTGAAAGCCAACAGCACACCCAGCCCATTCCCAGGGCAGGAGGAAGGGAAAAACCCTTCAGCCTCAAGTGCAGTGTTTGCTCTTGGCGGCCGGATACCTGCCCGCTCCTTCCCCCAGGAAGCCCGACGCGGTCAAGTGGGCGAGAGGAGCTGCAGCCCCCACCGGCAGAGGGGGGCGAGGCCCCTCCGGGCTGCCCCCGGTACCGCTGTGCCCCTTCCTGCGGCACGGCGAGGGCAGAGCCGCAGCCTCCCGCACACTGCGGCGGGAGCGGGGCCGGGCCGGGGCTGCGGAGAGACGGGTACGGGGGGCCGGGGGATGAACCGGGACGGGGGAGGGGGGGATGCACCGGGAACACGCTGCTCGGAGCGGGGGGATGCTCAGGGGTCCCACACCGGCGCACGGTGAGGATGCGCCGGGGACGGCGTGGAAGTGGGATGCACCGGGCTGCTGGAAGCAGGGGGATGCTCAGGCGCCGCCGGCACAGGGGGAGGGGGCACCGGGGACGGGGAGGAACGCACCGGGCCGGGGGCTGCACCGGGCCCTGGGTGAGGGAGGCAGCGGGACCGCGCTGCTCAGGGCGGGGGGATGCTCAGGGGTCCCACACCGGCGCACGGTGAGGATGCACCGGGGACCGGGAGTGGGGGTGCTCCTTACCAGCTTCCCGGAGCGCTCCCGGGCTTTCTTCACCTTCCCGTAGGTGCCTTTCCCCAGCGTCTCCAGGAACTCGTAGCGGTGCTTGAGGTTGTGCTTGTGGTGGTGCCGCTTCACCGCCTGCTTCTTCATCAGCGGCCGCGGGGACTTGATGAGCCCCTCGGCCAGCGAGGCGGCCAGAGCCGAACCGCTCCCGCGTCCCGGCACTGCCACCCGCTCCATCCCGGTGGATCCCGATCCCGATCCCGATCCCGATCCCGATCCCGATCCCGATCCCGATCCCGGCTCCGCCGCCGCCCGGCTCGCCCCGGCCCGTCCCGGCCGATAAATGCGGCGGCTCCGGGGCCGCGCCCCCCCGCGCCCATTGGCGGCCGCCGCGGCCGCCCCGCCCGGGGCCGGTACCGGGGGAGGGGGCCCGGGGCTGCGGGGAGACCCCCGGGCAGCGCTGCGAGCGGGGAAGGCACTGGCAAGGATGGGGAGGGGACCCACAGACTGCGGGCAGGGGGAGGGTGTGCGGAGGAAATCCCGGGACAAGGGGGAGAGGGGGGACAAAGGGGTGTAAAGGGGGCTGGAGGGAGTCGAAGGTTTTCCATAGGATGATGCAGGGAGAGACTTGCACCCAAAGGATGGGAAGAGGTGCAGGATCAGAGCGCTGGAAGGGTCAGAGCTGGAGAGAGGCTTTGGACAAGGGCATGGAGTGACAGGACAAGGGAGAATGCTTTTCCACTGTCAGAGGGAAGGGTTAAATGGGATATTGGGTTGAAATTCGTGCCCATGAGGGTGGGCAGGCCCTGGCACAGATTGCCCAGAGAAGCTGTGGTTGCCCCATCCCTGGAAGTGTCCAAGGCCAGGTCAGACTGGCCTTGGAGTAACCTGGGCTGGTGGAAGGTGTCCCTGCCCATGGCAGGGGGTGGAATGAGGTGGCCTTTAATGTCCCTTCTAATCCAAACTATTCTGTAATTCCATAATGTGGAGCAAAGCACCTGGATGTCTCACAGCAGAAGAGATGCAGGGACAGAGGGACACAGACATACAGCTGGCCAAGACACACACGGACAGATGTGGTTTGCTGCAAGGAGCCAAATGCGCCCAGGTCACAGGGGGAAAAATATGTATTAAGGGCAAAGTCAGAGAGAGGAGAGGCCTGGACAAGCACAGCCTTTCCATGCTCGCCACAGGACCATGTTTTGCCCTCCTGGATACGCAGCCTGGGAGGGAACAGCAGAGCCCGCGGGTGGGGGGAAACGCCTGCGGGGAAACGTCTGCCGGCTCCTGGGGCTCCCACGCAAAGGCTCCTCACGGACTTTCCTGGTTAACTCAGCAGCACCTTCCCGTGTGGTCTTTCTGCCCCCGTGGTAAATCTTTGTTTTGAGATATTAAAAGAATGCAATTATTTCCCAAAGCAGCCAAAACAAAAGCTCTTGCCCGGCTCCGGCATGTGTGAGGACACACCGTATTGATTGAAGAAAGAGATAGCTCCGGCATTACTCACCCGCGCACTCAGACCTGGATTTTCCCACCACTTCCAGCAGCTCAGGGTGAGGCAGAGCAGGGGGTCCTCAGTGTCTGCCAGGGATGATCTAATCCAGCACAGGCCCCTCTCTGTGGGCTTTGTGTTCCCAAGCACTGAAGTGACACAGGATGGAGCTGTGGGATGTCCCAGTGCCCGTTCTCAGCATCTCTATGTCAGGATGAGACCCAGGTGGGTGTTGCAGTCCCCTGAGTGGTCTGGCAATCAGGTGTTGAAGGACTGAGGTTATAAAATGACCTGTTCAGGACATCTGCCCCTCACAGGAGCTGTAACAGCATGGATAGGAGGGAATCCAGGTTGTGGTCACAGTCATGCACCAAACTGCTCATCCACGGCTGTGATCTGTCTCAGTGCTGTTCCACACACATTAAACACCATTTTGACACAGTTGGGGCGCACAGGTACCTTATCCTGCCACTGTCACTGGTTTTCACTGCCAGTGGCCATGTGGCACCTCCATTCCTCACATAACGAACCGCTTGCAACTTCAGGCTGGTCCTGAATCCTTTCCACCTCAAAGCTCCCCACGAGCTGAACACCATGGGAAAATCTCTCTCCCCATTTTAAAATTAGCCCAGGACATCCGAAGAAGATCCCGGGCTGCAGCAGCTGTGATAATGAATTATTTACTGTGCAGAAACAGGAGCCCTTTCCCTGTGACGGTGGCCAGCGAAGCCCATGGGGAAGATAAACAAGGCGTAGATGAGATTAACTAAACTGCTGCAATTTCAAAGTCAAAGCAAACAGATGGGATCCTGTTCGGGCACAGCCCAGAGATTGCAGAGGAGCCGAGGAGAGAAGGTACAAACCTACCTTATTGCAATCAACAAAGCAATTTCACTTGCCTAAGAGGAAAGTGTCGGTGTCTGTGTCTGCCAGACACCAGGAGCTCACCCAGCAACGCTGTCACCAGCCGGGGGATCGCTCCTGGTTCAGCCCACCCGGCCAAGAAAGCACTTGAGCTCACATTTAACTTTAAGCAGGAGTTTAATATTCCCGTTGATTTATAAGGATGCTTTCCATACGTTTTCCCTGCGATGAAAGGAAGCAGAGCCTTCAGTAGCTTCTCTTTCTGTTTTGACCAGATAAATTCTTCTCTGCAATGTTCTGTGTTGTCGCTGATAGGAAGGCTTAGGTATGTGTTTGTTCCAGACTGGCTCAGGAAGCCTATTTTAATGGAAATGCCAAGGGACACACATCTAAGCCCACTGGAATCCACTGATAAGGATCCTCTATTGTAGCAGTACTCTGTGGCTTTCTCAGCAGTGGGGAAATCCACGGAAATTCCCCCTTCCTCCCCCAGCTCCAGCCTTAGAAACCCCAAACAGGGGCTCTCCCACTGCGTCAGTGCATGTCCACTCAAACCAACATGAAAGCCAAGGAGGAATTTGGCTCCATGTCAGAGAAACCTGTTCAGAGCTGGACTCCCCTCAGCTTTTCTTTGTCATGACGGAAGCTCTATTTACTTGCAGGCTCCTGACTTTGTTTTAATTTATTTATTATTTTAAAATAAACCCTACAGCCTTCTCTTAGTGCTAAAAACATCCACGCCCTGGTCAAAGCCTACGGGCTCAGCCTTTGGACTCGGTGGCAACGGGCTCTGCTCGGCTCTGTTGTGGACTGGTAAAGGAATAAACTTCCCCCAGAAGATTTGCTTACAGCAGTGAGACCCCCCACGGGGAAAAGAAGAGCTCCACAAGGCATTAAAATGCCAAAGACAACAGAAAGTTTAATGATCACCCCTCCTGACCAGCCTTCCAAGCTCAGCATTCCTCACCTGCTGCCGGGTGGTGCTCAGGCAGGTGGGAAACCCATTGCCCCTCTGAAAACACTGAGGAAACTGGCTTGGCTCTGATCCTCCCAATTGGGCAGCCCATCCATCAGCAGAAGAAGGGAAACTCATTAGTACCAATGGGAGCCCTTGGAAAAGTAATTTATGGCCTATCACATCTAATGAGCACAGCAGAGGCCACCTCTACACACCAGCACTGCAGCTGGGGGTTACAGCAGCCCCCATCCATCCATCCATCCATCCATCCATCCATCCATCCATCCATCCATCCATCCATCCATCCATCCATCCATCCATCCTTCCAATCCATCTCTTATGGGTAGATCCAACCCCATTTTTGGGGTGGAATTTGTGCCCACTAATCATTTGTAAGGATCATTATACAAAACCCCAGTACCCTGATCATGTTTTCATCCTGAACCCAGGTCCTGCCATCTCTCCTTATCGCTGCCAGCGTAGGCAAGGAAAGCAGAAAGGAGCTCTCCCACCCAACCCAAGCCCTCTGATTCAACCACAATAAATGTCAATTCCTATGGCTGAACCCTCCAATTACAACCAGCAACCCCCCAGTCACACCAGGCAAGTGGTGGCAGGGGCTGAACAGGGTCCACACACAACTTTCTCCTGTGTTTGTCAGTTTGGAGCAGTTCCCCAGGCTCTTCTCCCCTCTCACATACACACCAATGCTGTCTCTAACACACAGTTGACCACCAATCACCCACAGTAAAGAGATACAATTTTATATATATATAATTAATGAAGTACATTATTATATATGTTATTTTTCTATTATACCACCTCATCCAAGCCCCTCTCCACTCCAGATCAACCAGCATGTACAAATCAACCCCCCCAGGCTGCCCTTGACACGTTCCCAGACACTGGGAGGTCACGGCAGGGCAGGTCACAGCACATGGGGCTGCACAAACGCCGAGACATTTATAAAAACAATAGGCAGAATTCTCAAAAAAAGGCTGGAGTTTTTATTTTGAGGGCAGGAAGCGCCTGTGTCTCAGGGTAGTGACTCCATATCCGTTCCAGCAGCGGCGGATGCTGATGGAATGGTTTGTCTGCTGGCAGCGGGAGCAGGGGGTGACTCCACTGCTGGGGTCCCTGCAGGGTTGGGGACCTGATGTGCACATGGGGGTGGCAGTGACATATCCTGGTATTTCCCAGTGCCATTGGACCTCTGGGAGTGCAGAGGAGATCCATTCCCAGCCATCCAGAAAGAAATTCCTGGGTTGGGGTGTTGGGAACCTCATAGGGACGGAGCAGTGTCCTGGTATTTCCCAGTGCCACTGGAAGCACAGAGGAGATCTGTTCCCAGCTATCCAGAGAGACATTCATGGCTGCAGCTCCGTGACAGCATTCACACAACACTGCGCTCGGTTCCCCTTTGGGAAGGGTTGGCCACACAGGGCAGAGACCCCAAAGAGCAGCAGTGACCCCAAAGAGCAGCAGTGACCCCAAAGAGCAGCAGTGACCCCAAAGAGTGTTGTCCCCAACAACCATGACTTGTGTGCTATGGGTCCATGGCAAGGTACAGGGATCATTTCTGCTCCTCAGGGGCAGGAGGGTGTCCTAAGGAAGTTTCCTGTTTATGCAAAGTCTGCTTGGACACAATAGGAGATGGTTTTTGGCAGGAAGGCCAGCGCAGCCCTCGGCCACTGTGTCGGAACAGCCACCGGGGCTGGTGCTGAAAAGCCTCTCAGTAAACTCGGAGCAGGGGGAGTTCAGGCGAGGACACGGCCACAGCCAGCCCTGGGATTTGTGGAGCCCCAGTAGGTCACTGGAAAACTCTGGGAATTCAGCTGGGTGTCGGATAAAGGCACCCAGAGAGCAGAGCGGGCACAGAGGGCGGTGGGCACGGGGTCCTGCGGAACTGGGGGCTGGCTGAGGTGGCAGGACCAGCCCGGAGCTTTCTGCAGCCTCCCCCAGGGACAGGAGGAAAGGGGTGACAAACCACCAAAGCTCAGGGACAAAGCATGTCACAGCACAGCGTTCAGAGCACTCGCTGTACCGAAACGTGATCCTGGGCCAGCACGGCTCTGAGATAATACATACATTAAAGACAAGAGAAAAGATACCACAGATAATTGCCAATCCATTCTGAAGGCTGCTGACAGCAACTCTCCAAAGCAGGTCAGATTTATTGCATATGGTGGAAAGGAAGCTGGGCTGAAACACAGTTATTTTGTATTTGATTGCTTTGTTTCTAAAATATTCCCTTTGCAGCACCATCCACAATTTAAAGGAAAGGTTCAGCTGCTCTGACATCAGCAGGTTCTCCGTCCTGAGGTCTGAGCACTGCCCTGAAATACAGTCCTGAACTGGCATCTAAATGGGTTTTTAACATGGACAACATACACCAAACTCCTCCTGCCGTGAGATGAGGTGGGCAGTTCACTGAACTCCCTGAAGAACAAACAGCACAATTCGGTTTGAGTTTGCTGTGAGGGAAACCCTGCCCAACATACCAGGGCAGCCTGGAGGCCACAAAGGAGCAGGAACCACCGCAGGCAGGGCAGCAGGACAGGGAGGGACCACACAACCCAGCATGGTGCAACAGGACCTGGTGCGTGTCTGCCACCCACTGAGCTGGGTAATGTGTGAATTCATGCAAATACCTCCCTGAGAGCAGCTCTGCTTGTCACAGCCGTGCTCAGACGGCAGGACCTGCTGGAGGTGACAGTGGCTCACAGGTATGTGCTCTCATAACCTGGGGGCAGTGCTGGGTGAGCCCAGACATCCCCAGGGGGAATTCTCTTGGCTCGGGTGCCCTGGGAGCGCAGAGCAGCTGGAGCTGTTACGCTGGGATGCACACACAGCCCCCTGGGCTGTCCCACCTAAACCTGGTCCCACGGATACTTGTGCCAAGTGACACACACTGGCAGTGCCAGGGGCTGCACATGCTGCTTTGTACGTCTGCACCAACACACGCTCAGTGCGTCTCTCTGGGCACCTCTGTGCATGCCCAAGGCTGAACAGACAAACCATTCCAGCAAAAATCAGGGTCTGTCACCACCCCTCGCCCCAAAAAGTGGTTGTGTGCTGCACACAGCCACCAAAGCTCGCCCCCCACTGCTGGCAATTGCCATCAGAGGCCACATTTCACAGCACTGGCCGTATCCCTGGGCTCAGCCTCACAGCTGAGGCTTCACCCTGTCTCTCCAGGCACAAAGTGGATCGGTTCCCAAGGTGGAATCTCTCAGCATCATCTGCAGGAAAGCACAGGCAACATTTAGCCAAGGAAAGAACCTCTGCAGCTGGCTAATTCTCAGGGAGATGCAGCAGCAGGGTTTGGCCCCAGAGACATTTCCTTGAATTACTCTGGGCAGCAGCTTAAAGGACTATTTGGCCCCAAGAGCAGAATTCAGCTCTGTCATAGCTGCTGGAAGGGGTTTGGACTCAGAGGGGATGCCTGGGAACAAGATGCTGGAGGAGATGCATTTCCATTTCACATCGAGTTATTTGCTGGATCCTTATGCTGTTAGCCAGGAGCTCTGCCCAAAATGGGATTTTGGAGCCATCCCATCAGTGTGGTCCGTCAGTGCCTGGCCAGAACAGCGGGATGGCTGCTGGAGCTGCTGCTCCAGCCCGCGCTCAGCCCATGGATGCCATCTGCTGTTCGGAGCGCTGGGAGCCCGAACCAAACACTTCAACCTGCTCAAACAACACAAACCACGCTGCACCCACAGCCAGGAGCGCCTGATTCACCTCCCTGCTCCCCAGCCTCGGCTCAGGGTCACATCTCCATCACCCGGAGGGCGGGCACAAACAGCCGTGACAAACAGCAGTGACAAACAGCAGCACGTTGTCTCCTTTCCCAGGGCAGCAGGAGCATCCCAGAGAAGGGCAGGAATCAAGGTGCAGCTGTGAGGACCATCAGCGGGGAGACTCCATCCTCCAGCTCGTGCCACACCTCGGGAGTGCCACCCTCATTCCTCTGGACTCTGCACGGCTCCACCGTGGGAAAAAGCCCCCCCAGTCAGGAGCACCCACTGGTCCCTGGCTGGGACTCAGCAGCTCCAGGGATGCACCAGGACCCTGTTTGGTCATGAGAGGTTGGGTTTCACCACAAAGGCAGCTGACCTGGATCTGCTTCTCCCTACGTGGGGATTCAGAGCTCCTCTTTTCTCCCTCTCTGAAGGCTCAGCACAACCCCGGCTTTGATTAGTGACTGTCACCCTCAGCCCTGTCCCCAGTCCCTGTCATCTCTTCATTAAGTCTTAGAGCAGGTTTATTCCCATGACACTGCTTTGTCTGTCACTCTCTCCAGCCTTTCTGGAGAGAGAAAGCAAAGGATCAGCCTCCAGCTGTGCTGCAGCCAGACAAAGACAGCAGATCCCTCCTCCCCTTGCTCCAGCCTAACAAAGCGCAGCAGCACCGAGCCTGGAGCCTCGGCCAGCAAGGCCTCACTGAGCTGAGCAGGGCTTGGGGCTAATGAGAAACCAAGAGCAGAGGAGCATCAGGCTGTGCTGTGTGTGGGAAAGGTTCCTTAAGGACAAAGGAAAAATCCTCATTAATAGCCAGACCCTGCGCAGGGGCAGCTGGAATGGAGATTTGCTGCGCTGGGAGATGTGGGGTTTGGTCTAGAGGAGAAGGCTCCTCTTTCCCTCCAAGCCTCCTCCATCTTCCTCGAATTTCTGTAGTTCAAAGGGATGATTTATGAGCATTCTGGGGTCAGGAGGCAGCACCCCAGGGCTGTACATTCAGAGGGGTGCTTTTAGCACCTTCCCTCAGCTCTGCCAGACCCAGCAGTCCTTGAGTCATCCAGGGTTGAGGTCAGACAGAAATACCTGGCCCTGGTGCTCCACTCAGCATCTCCTGCAGCCTCGCCCACAGCAGATCTGGCCCTGGAGCCCTCCCTGACGGCACTGTCACCACTGTCTCAGCTGGGCTCCATGCTCCTCACCAGGGGAGCACAGCCCAGCACCACTGCAGGCAGCTCCTCCGCCCCAGAGCTGTGCCCCGTGCCAGGGGCAGCTCCCCCATCCCAGAGCTGTGTTTCTGTGCCAGGGGCAGAGCTCCATCCTGCCATCAGCTATTTGCATTTATCAACCTTGCAAACCACGGTGCCCAAATAAAGAAAACATCAGGACCACAGGTGGGAGCGTGGCAGGGGATGGGGACAGCAACCCGGTCTCGTGAAAGTTGTCCCTGCCCATGACAAGGGGGTGGAACCGGGTGGTCTTTAAGGTCCCTTTCCCCCCAAACCCTTCAGTGACGCTGTGACAGGCACTGCCACAGCCGGTGTGCACAGCCAGGCGGGTGGGATGTGGATCGCGGGCGGGTTGGGAGCGGCAGAGCTGATGCCTTTTCCCTGCCATCCCATCTGCGGGGCGCTCGGGATGCGGGGGATCCAGCCTGGAGCTGACAGGAAGAATGAGCCGGGAAGCGGCAGGAGCGAGCGCCGGGTCTCCCCCGGTCCCTCCGTGTCCCCCCGGTCCCCCCGGCCCCGCCGTGTCCGCGGCCGCCGCACGGTGTCCTCGGTGCTCCGCGGCGGGAGCGGCGCCGGCACCGCCGAGCCCCGGCACCTCCGGGTGACACCGGAGTGACAGCGGGATCCCCCGCCCCGCAGCCCACGGACCGCGCTAAAGGAGGGACGTGATGCCTTGGATGTCACTGCCCTATCCCTGGAAGTGTCCAGGGCCAGGTTGGATCGACCTGGGCTAGTGGAAGGTGTCCCTGCCCACGGCACGGGGTGGGAATGGATGAGCTTTAAGATCCCTCCCAACCCAAACCAGCCTATGATTCCACAATCCCAGCCTGCACCGACCCCACTCTCCCTTTCCAGCCCCTGTTTTTCACGGTTTCACACAATCATACCCCTCACACAGCCCCGGAGCACAGAATGGGATTCTCCGAGGGCTTTTCCAAAGAAATTTTAATGGTGCAACTGCTACAAGCTAGAATTGTATGCCAAAAACTGCCTGGGAGAAGTGAAACCAAAGCAGAGGCAACGGTCAGGGGTGCCTGGTTTTTTTGGCATCGCCAAAACCACTGCCTGTCCTCAGGGTGAGAGCATGCCAGAACCAGAGCCACAGCTCAGTTTTGCTCCTTCCTCTCAGGGCTGGACAGAAGATCCCAAATTTTTAAAGTAGCTAAAAACAGGAAGGCTGTAACTTGAGGCTACCTTCACCTGAAACGCAGCAAGGGCAGTGCCAGTCCTGTGCCAAAAATAAGGTCTTCCCCCTGGCCAAAACAGTCCCTTGGACATTCATCCTGCAGGGAGCATTGGCAGCTCCAGCTTCTGCCAAAGTGACAGGCAAATGCTACAGGTTTGCAGGAAAAGCCTTGCTATGAAGGCAAAGGAACGACCCCCTGGATCCGGCTGCAGGTTTGGAGTTTCCCTTGTTGCAAGCCAAGGGGATCTGTGCAGGGGAAAACACAGAGATCCCAGGATGCTCAGAGAGGGCAAGAGCACAACAGTCCTCCCTGGGACACCACTGCCCCGTCTGGATAGTCCTACCACTTCCAAATCCTCTGGCAGTGGCTCAGGATGGCTGCAGGGAGACAATTCCCACGCCTGGATCTCCAGAGTCCTTCCTGCGGGCAGGAGACACGGCACCAGCGCCGAGAGCAGCTCCTTGAACTGAATTTCCCCCCGGAGCTCTGAGGGGGACTGGAGGGGACCCCTGG
The DNA here is from genome assembly GCA_035583155.1 of Acropternis orthonyx. Taxonomy (NCBI): domain Eukaryota; kingdom Metazoa; phylum Chordata; class Aves; order Passeriformes; family Rhinocryptidae; genus Acropternis; species Acropternis orthonyx. The sequence goes on along the minus strand of JAWWEU010000076.1, from coordinate 2,949,899 downwards.
CCAAAGTGGGGGTCCCTCCAGGGGGCTGCACCAGCAGGGACCAGCAGAGGGCCAGCAGCCCTGGCTGTTGGCTCCAGGGCCGAGCCGCCAGGACAGCTGGGTGATGCCCACCCGGCGCCAGGAGCTGCCAGCACCACCACTGCCGGTGCCAGCAGGGGCAAGTCCTGCTCCAGGCAGGATCCAGCGAGGGATCCAGCTAGGAATCCGAGAGGCACAGCGCCTCCACGGCCGTGCTCAGGCCCTGGCTCACCCCCCCCACCGCCAGCAGGCAGTTCCGCACCACGATGCTGGAGCAGGCGCAGCGCGGGGTGGGCATGGGGGGAAGGCTCTCCCACTTGTTCTTCTCAGGGTGAAAGGCCTCTGCAGACTCCAGGACAGTTGGCTGGTTTCCTGGAAGCACAAATTGAGGCACTGGGTTACCTGGGAGTAACCATCAGGTATCCCTTGTCTGCTCTGTGCCCCATTCCCTTACGGGATTTGTTTTCCCTGCTCCCTCCAGCCAGGCAGCGCCAGGATCTCTCCTCTTTGCAATGACAACCCACAACCCACACTTGCTTTAAGTGTTGCCACCACCCCCAGTGCCTCACCTAGTCCCCCAGCCACGACAACTCTGCCTTTCAGGTACCCAGCCACGAAGTCTGCTCGCCTCTTCTTGAGGCAGCAGGAGCGCTCCATCTTCATCCAGCCACCTGGGGGGACAGGACACACTGGATGTTATGAGAGTATCCACTCCTGGAAAACCATCGGCCTCTCTGAGCTTTTTGCCTGTGGGAGTGCAGTTTTTGCTGCTGTAATAAACCCCCCTGAAATGGGTGAGGTTCCTTAGGTCAGGAGGGAGCTGTTGAACCCAGCTGCCTCTGGACCATGGTCTTCCCTTTCCACCTGTTAATCCTGACTGCAGGTTTGCCTCTAGGCTGGGGCTCGAGCACCACCAAGGCTCAGCAGGTGAGAGCTCTGTGCCCACGCAGAGCCCCAAGCCCAGCTCTGTGTGCCCACCCTGCCCCTCCAGGACAGCCCCACCTTGCTCCATGTCAAACACATCCACGGTCCTCATGAACTTGGGCTGCCGGTAGAGCCGCCCCTGCCGCAGCCCCCCGAGGCTGAACAGCCTGTCCTCCGTGGGCACAAAGCTGGAGAAGGCCCTTTTGTTGGGGATGTTGGGAAACTTGGTCCACGACCTGGTGTCCGTGTCAAAGACCTCGAAGGCGTTGACGGCGTACTTGGACTGCCTTCCACCTGGGAGAGGGGGAGGAAAGGGCCAGCTCGGCTCAGAGCAGGGAAAACAGAGGGGTCTCAAGTCACCTGTAGAAAGAGCTGCAGAGCCAGGGAATTTTTCACCTTTGTGCTCCTTTAGCTGGAGGTTCATGGCATGAAAATGCCTCATTCCTCAGTGCATCCCCCCCAGTCCCACGGCAACGGCCGCTGGTGCAGGAAGGTGTTTAGTATGCACTGGTTTAATCAAGATAAATTCACAGCAGAGCAGGGATCAGGCTCGGGGAGCCTTTGCAATTCAGATGAGCTCAGATCCAGCGAGCCCTGGCCTTGCTGCCAAGCTCCTGAGAGCAGGAGAGCGGGAGCAGCTGCTGCTCCCCCTGCCAAAGATCCGTATTATCCTTCCACCCATCAGCCACAGATGAATACAGCTATTCTCAGCTCAGATGCCTTTGAAGGCAGAGCCTGAGCTCACTCCTGGGCTCACAAACTGTTCGCCAGCAGCAAGCAAAGTGCAAAATAGATCAAAGGCTCTTTTCTGGTCACCCCTAAAGCAAACCAGGGCTGTCTGGCTGTTTGAGAAATCAGGACTTCTGCGTTTTGATCTGATGTGCCGTTTGGCCATGAGCTGACAGCAACATTCCTCTGCCTTGGCTTCCATTTCTATAAGGCAAAACTAATGAGAATCATCCCCTGCAAAGGGCTTGGTCCAGCATTTCCCAGCCACACAGGCCTTCCCTCTGCCAAAGGCAGTCCTTTTGTGAAGCTGCTGCTGATATAAAATGCATAGAAGTATTTATTTATTGAAGCATTTTGTGCATTGAGTCCGAGGGCTTTCAGCACAGTCACATGGCTGCAAACTGAGCAGGCAAAGACCAGTGCACCCTCATCTTCCAGCAGTGTGGGGAGGGGGACAGGGGAGCCCCCCCCGCCCAGCACACAGCTGGGAACTCGCAGGGTGTTGGAGGGGCTCCTGTGGGTGCTCAGTGTGGAGCCGTGAACCCAAACCCTCCTCAAACCCCCACAGTGTTTCTGAGCGCACGAGAAACCAGGGGAGGGCGGAGAAGAATATCCCCAAAACGCTCTTCCAGGGAGGTTCCCAGTGCTCAGATCAGAGGAGCTGCTGCCCGAGGAGGAGGAGGAGGAGGAGGAGGAGGAGGCAGGGCTGGTCCTTACCCAGCACGTAGATCTTGGTGCCCCGCAGGAAGGACGTGGCAGCGTAGCGGGGCGTGGGCATGGCTGCCAGGGACACCCAGATGTCCTTGAGCATGTCATAGTGCTGCAGGAAGTTGTGTGGCCGCAGGTCAGAGCCCATCCCACCCGCTGCATACACTCTGTAATCTGGAGGGGGCAAGCAGCAAAACAAAAAAACCCCACAAAATTATCACAGGAAAGCGCCGGAAAATCCCACCTTGCAAAAACACACCTGGCCTCTCACCCCACACTGACCCCGCCTTATCAGTCAGGAGAGCTTATACTCAGACAAACAAAAAAAAAAAATCATCTCCAAGATGGTAAACATTATTTTTAAACATTCCTTGACGGTAGCTTTTAAAGCCACTTAAGCAAACAAACCAAGCAGCTTTCAAAGAAGCTGCCTGGAGATTAGATCCGTAATCCCGGGCACGGCGGGAGCTGCCTGACCTCGGGAACACAACTCCCACCCCAGGCTCTTCAAAGCACAGCAGAGCACACTAAAGGAAATCAATGCTCCACAGATGGCCTTAGAAACTGAAAAATGAGGTGGGCTGATAAGGCAGAGCCTCAGGAGCTTTTGAGACAGGGGTTGAGCTTCCAGAGCCCCCTCTGAGAGCAGCTCTCCCTGCTCATACAATTTTTGAGCCCATGATCAAGACGATAACTCTCTCCTGGCTGCCTCTGGGTTTGGATCAGAGATGTCTCTTCAAACCAGAGTTGTTCTGTGGCTCTGAGACCTTCCGCCCAGCTCCAAATCTCAGACAGGTCCTCTCAGCCTGCAGCAACCTTCCCATTTTTCCAGCACCTGCAGCACTCAAAACCCTGAGGGACTTGGATTTGAGACCCTGGAGCTTGAAGCTGTCCAAAACACCCACCAGGCACCAACACAGTCCTGGTCCTTGTGGCTCCAGGGCTGACAGTACAGAGCAAGCCTGGATTTATCTGCTTTGGGCCTCCTACGGAACATCTTTAGCAGGTGGGATGTGACAAGCACAAGGTTCAACTTCTAGAAGCACAGATGATGTTTTGGAGGAGAGCAATGTAACCCTGTGCCATCACCCAGAGAGCTTTTGTGCCTGATGCACCAACTCAGAATTAATTAGGTTGGAAAAGACTTGTAAGATCATCAGGTCCAGCCTTTGACTGATCACCACCTTGGCCAAGTGATGCCATAGGAAAGGTTTTGGAGAAGAACAAGGCAACCCTGTGCATCGCCCCAAAAGCTCAGATCACCAACTGATCACAGAACCACCGAATCAACCAGGCTGGAAAAGACCTCTAAGACCACCAAGTCCAACCTTTGACTGATCAACTGATGCCAACCCTCCCCACCCCACAGCTGGTCCTGGCAGGCCCCCCGCCCTTGCCTTTTGCTGTCACCGAGATGCCCATGGCCGCCTCCCGCAGCGAGCTCCTCTTCTTCCACTTGCCCTCGTCCACGTTGTACATCTCCACCACCTTCAGCGGCATCTGGTTCACCCCGACCCCTCCCACCACCATGATCCTCTTGCCCAGGGCGGTCACTGCCACGCCGGCCCGGGCCGTGGGCATGGGGGGCAGCGAGGTCCACTGGTCGGCCTCGGGGGAATAGACCTCGAAGGAGTCCATGGGGACGCCGTTGTCATCGCAGCCCCCGATGGCAAAGACCTGCCCCCCGGCCTCCACCAGGGTGGAGTAGACCCTGCGGCTCGGGAGCGGGGCCAGGGTTTTCCACTGGAAGTCCTTGGTGTTAGCCAGCTCCATGGTGAGGGGGGTGCTTGGGCTGCAAAGCAGAGCAGAGAATCACCCAAACACGGGATCACCGAGCTTGGGAAACACCTCCAAGGTCATCGAGGCCAACCTGCGCCCAATCCCCACCCACATCCGGTCATTCCTTGGGCGCTTCCAGGGATGGGGACTCCACCACCTGCCTGGGCAGACCCTTCCAACGCCTGACCACTCTTTCCAGGAAGAAACTCCTCCTGATGTCCAACCTGGCCCTCCCCTGGCACAGCCTGAGGCTGTTTCCTTATTGTCCTGCCCCTTGTTCCCTGGAGCAGAGCCCGATCCCCCCACTCCCCCCTCCTGGCTGCCAGGACAGGATGGCATTTGCACTCTGTCTCTTGTTATTTCTCCCTGGCTTTTCCAGAAGGACATTGAGGGACTGGAGCGAGTCCAGGGAAGGGAATGGAGCTGGGGAAGGGTCTGGAGCAGCAGAAGCAGAGCACCCCTCCCTCCCCACAGTCCCCTCTGCCACCCCACCCAGACCACCACCACCGGTACCTTTCACTGCATCTCCATTAATCCTGCAGATCCAGACCCGCCTCAGTAGCTCCTGCAGAGACCGATCCCAAAAATAAAACAAAACAAAAGAGGTGGGGAAAAAAAGAAAAAGAAGCGAGAAGGTTGGAGTCAGTTTGTTATTTGTTATCCTCTTCCCGAGCATTCCCACCCCCAGGTGACATTCAAGGAGCCTCCAGGCGTCTGCTCACTTCCCTGGCTGTTTTCCTGCCTCCTGGGGAACTTTTCCTTGCATCCTCCTTCTCTGACCCGATTGATTTCTCCTCCTGTACATCCCCAGGCAGATCCTGAGGAGAACCCCCCCCATAACCCCCACTCCCAGCTCTCCTGTCCAGCCCAGGGCTGGGGGAGCCGTGAGGGATCCCTGGGGGGAGAGGCACAAGCTCTGGCTGGAAAACCACGGTCTTTATTTTCATCTCCTCTCCGTGAACATCATTAAGCGTGATGCAGATGAGCTTAATTAGTGCAGGAGGACAGAGAGAGGGCAAACAGAGAGGAACAAAGGCAGCTCACCCAGCACGGAGTAAAGGGTGTTTTGCTCTGAACGTCCCCACCTTCACGGTGTAATTGGGGTTATTTAACAACTGCCCTTAGAGCAAAGCCAGAGTCCCCCGTGCCCTTGCAGGCACAGCAGCACCTCCCAGCACGTGCTGCCTGCTCGGACATTTGGAGAGGGACTGAAGGGCAGAGCAAGGAGCTGCCAAAAACGGCCCAGCAAAGGGATCCTCCTGGCTCAGCCTGCTCTGGTCTAGGACAGCGTCATTCCCTCTTCTCCCCATGCACAGGCTCCTGAGGTCTTTCCCCATGGCTGAGAAGAGCATCCCTGGCGGCAGAGGGGGGCTGGCTGCTCTGCTTTGCTGCAGGACACTGTTTGGGGGCCCTGGAGCAGAGGGTCGCTCCCGGACCCAGGTCCTTTCCTCCAGGAAGCAGCACCTCAGCCCACCCTCAGCCCGATGTGGGGTGGGATGCAAAAATCCAGCTTGATCTCTCCTATCTCGGATATCGAAGCACAAACAAAGGACTCCCTTCTCTCAAAAAGGAGGCTCAGACTTGTCTTCTGCCGCCTCATCTGGAGCAGAGAGTGAAAAAGGGGGACGAGCAGAACTCCCCGACCCAGGCACAGGTCACCCCTCCCAGAAGTGCCAGAGCTGGCCGAGCCCCGACAGCCAGAGCAGCCACAGCCGTAGCTTAGCAACAGCCACCTCCAGCCTCCTGCCATCCCCCGGCTCTCGGGATCATCCTGAGCCTTTCTGGGATCCCACCATGGAGCAAGGAGGCTCCGTGGAAGGGGAGAAGCCCCTGCACACAGGGCAGAGGCACAGGCCGTACCCCAGAGCCCCCCAAATCTCACTCTGTGATCTCAGAGATCTCACTCTGTGCACTCTCACAAAGGCAGACACAACTCACCACGAACTGAGGCTGCACCACGTTTGTCCTCCTTGCTCTGAAGAGCCTCCAGCACACCCTCAGCCCCAGCCCTGGGTCACTGCTGTCCCCACAGAGCATCAGCTGCTCCAAGCCTCCCTTGGGGAACAGCGTTCCCTCCTTTCACAGACAACCAGGACACCACCACGCTGCTTCCCAGCATCCCATCACAACTTCCCTTGAGCCACATCCAGCTGACCCTCAGCCCCACCGACTTCAGCATGATCCCAGATTTCCACCACTGGATCTGGGAATGGGTCAGACCCAGGACAGCTATGACAGCCCCATCAGGAGCTGGGTTCAGAACATCACTACTGCCAACTCCACACCCCCTTGCTGTCTCCAGGAGCAGGTTAAAACAGACACAGTCAGTTCCAAGTGGGACGGAGAAATCCATGAGGGAAACCACTGCTTCAGGAAAAAGGCTCTCGTGCCTCCCCAGGTAAGCACAGGGTGGTCCCAAGAGAAAAGGGGCTGCAGACAGACTGACATCCACACCACCCAACAACTTCCAGCAACAATTCCCACTGCTCCACGAACAGGCACCACCAAAGAGGCAGGAACAGGGGCAACCCACTGGAAATAGCACACAAACATGAGTGGAAATCACAGCTCCTGCTCCTCAGCACCAGGTGGGAGTGAGCAGCTCCCTTCCAGCTCCCTTCCAGCTCCCTTCCAGCTCCATCTTGGCTGCCTGTGCTCCCTCAAATCCATCAGAGCAGGAGAGATGACACAGCACAGGCTCAAAGAAGGCAGCTCAAAGGACACGATTCAGGGCAGGGAACCCTTTCTCTTCCAAGGACCAGCCATGGTACAAGGCCAGGAGGGGGGATCTCCAGGAATTTCCCCCACTGCCGAAAAGGAGGGTCAGGCACAGCCCAGCTCCCCCCTGTCTGCTCCTGACTCTCTTCCCAGTGCCATTCCTGTTACAGCAACACTTGGGTGCTTTCCTGGAGCTGTTTCGGGCACAGGATCCCATGCCCAGTTTGGAGAAGAAAGCAGACCCTGGGAAGTGTCTTCTGCTCCTCAACACCTGTGCTGGAAGTCAGCAGGACAAGGAGCATCCCAAATAACACATGGAAGAAGTTTCAGGCGTGGGAGCAGCATCTGAACCTCCCCATTAATCACAGTAATTGAAGTGAGCTGCTTTTCCTCCTGGAAGCAGATAAATGTGGTGGTGTACCCACCCGCTGCACTGCCAGATCAACACCAGCCTGGGGTGAAGGGGCCCTTTGCTGTAAATAAATGACTCCTTAAGGCAGCAGAGACAGGAAACACAATGTTCACAGGGGCACGTTTCCCAGGAAGCTCCAAGTCCACATTTACCCCCTGCTCAGCACCCAGGAGGGAACCAGAAATCCCTCCTCCTCCTCCAGGGATAAAGCTCATTTTTCTGCCACCAAATATATTTGCAGAGCAGCCCAGCACCCCAAAATCCCACAGTACAACAGAGCAGAGAGCTCAGCAGCCCCCAGACACAGACCTTTCCAAATCCCTGCCCCAGTCATTGATGGCTCTGAGCGGGACCGGGATCTTTGGAAAAGCCTGGCACCTTTGTATCCCCCCAGCACAGGATAAGCCTGAGCTCCCATCCCAACAGCCCTGGGGTCCCCCAAAAGCAGCTTCTCCTGGGGTCACCCTCAGAGAGGAGCTGTGTGACCCAGCCCAGCCCCATTTCTGGTGTCACAACAAGGCATTGGCAGCCTTTCTATAAGCTCTGGTTGTTATCCAGTCCCAGCCCACAATATCATGTAATCCCAAGTCTGGGTTTGCAAATAAATCCTACCTTGAAGCAGAAGAGGCTTGAAACCCCCCCAAAAAAGCAGGGACTCTGGTGCTTTCACATCTCCCTTGCTCACACCCTGGCAGCTGAGGCTTTAAACAGAACATGCATGAAATTTTCAGCCTGGTATTTCTGACCTCTCTGAATCAAGTTTCCTTGCCATAGTAACAGTTACCCAGAAAAATAACAACAACAACAAAAAAATCCACTAGTTCCCTGCCTTTCCCTGCAGAACACCCAGCTGGCAGACAAAAAGGCAAAAGCAAGGAGGAAAACCATCAGGATTAGAAAAGAATTAACTGTACCAAGCAAATAAAAAGCAGCAGCACTCACAAGCAGCTCGTTTTGCTCTCCTGAGCATCCTCTGCAGACCCACGGAGGTGCAGTTTGGAGGCTGTGACCGATCTGACCTCCCCCCTCAGCTTCACCCCTTCCCCCCATCCCAGTCCCTTGAGATCATTTCCACCCTCCTCATGCCAAAGGCAATTTCCTGCTAGCAGCTGCTAACAGCAGCAAGGCAGGCAGGTTGTGGAAGGAAATATTCCCCAGCAGCCCTGCAAGCACGAGGATTTCGGGAGGGTTTGCAGCTACGGGACAAGGAGAGAAGACATTTCCTTTTTTTTTAGCACAAAGAGCCCACACCAGCCTTTGTTTTTTTTTTTTTTTTTTTTTTTCCCTATGCGTGCTGAAGAATCAGCAGAACAAGCTCAGATTTGCCCAAGAGTTATAATTTAATCAAAACCCACCTTCCCCATCCAACTCCCACCAGCATCCTGCATCCCTCCCCTAGCCCCCAAAAGCTGCCTCTGCACAAGCAGCTTCTCTTTCGCACGAGTCAAACACGGGAGGTCTTTTTCAAGCCCTGCAGCCTCTCTGGTTGTGTTTCCAAAGCTCCTGTTACTCCGTATTTTGGCTGTATCCCTGCGGAGGGAATGGGAAGGGCTTGGGCCAGATCGCAGCTGGGGGGAGGTCACGGCACAGCCCCATCCCTGCCAGGGCCTGCTCTGGGAGAAAGGCTGAAAATACGGGATTTGGGGCTCCTGGGAGGAGACAGGCTGAAAATACACGATTTAGGGGTTACTGGGAGGAAGGAATTAAAAAATAAAACAAAAAGTAAGGGGAAACCCTACCCTTCTTCACAAAAAAGTAAGGGGAAAACCATCCTTTTCAACCCACCTTTTTTTTTTTTTTTTTTTTTCGGAGGGGGAACACAAACTCCAAGCTTTGATTCCGGTTGCTCATTAACCTTAGGGAGGATGCCGTTCCCCTCCCAAATAACCCACTGACCTCCGGCGAGAAATTCCCTCCCTCCTGCCGGGATTGCCGGGGAGTGCGGGGGGGAAGGATGGATGTACTCACAGCTCCGGGGAATCCAGGTGGAGCATGGCCAGGAACGCTCCGCGGCTTCACCCCAAAAACCCCCGGTGCGCTCCGAGCATCCCCTTCCCCCCCAGCTCCCCTCCCAGGGGATGCGAGCGGCGGCGGGAGCAGCCGGCGCTGGGAATGCTGCGTGGGAGCGGGGCGGAAAAAATCCCCATAAATCCAGCGGCAGTGATGTTCCCCCTCTGGAAGATGTAGGACAGTCACGGGGGAGGGTGTTTCCCCATCTGGTCTCCTCCTGGGAGCAGCAGCCGCGTGTGCGTGCGGACTCTCAGCACCGCCAGTCCATACTTAAGCCTTTTATGGCTTTTATGGCACAGGATGTTCTGGAACGGCGGCTCTCCCCCCGCCCGCCCTCCTGCCAGCACAAACAAAACTCCTGGGAAAGGGAGAGGGGCGGGCAGAAATAGGGGGAGCAGGAGCTGGAAAGCTGGAGGTGCCCCTGAGAGCGGGCACAGCCCCTGCGGGGATCCCTGGATTGGGAAGGGATGGGGGGGGGGGTCTTCCCAGGCTGGATGCACCCCAGGGCTCAGGGAGGGAGAGCTCATCCCAGGGATGTGCCATCCCACGGGAATCCAACAAGGGGAAAAAACGAGGGCTCAAAAACAAGCCCCAGATCTCTGCTCCCTGCAGCTCCAGCTCCAGGCATCCCACGGGGAGCTCGGAGGGTGCAGAAGCACTGGTGGGATGTGGGACCCTTTCCCAGCCTGCCAGTCATCCCAGGCTTTCACTTCCCTGACCTGCTTCTCTAAAAACATGTTAAAAGCGTGTTCTTCTCCTCAAAGTGTTGCAGAATAAATTTGCACAAAAGTCATTTCTAAGCAAAAGCCAAAAGAGAAAAAGATCCTTTCAATGCACCTTCCATCAAACTCCCCAGCTCCTCCACACAGATCCGTTTGTAGTTCAGCCCAGCAGATGTTTCGAATCCTTCAGGAACCCCCTGAAGGGTTTCTGGAGCTCTGAAAGTCCTTGGCACCCCCAGGGAATTCTGCTTGTGCAGCTTTCCCCACCGACACAGAGCTCTGGTACCCACAGAGCAGCAGCATCCCTGAAACCTGCAACTTCCAGAGGTGGAGAAGCCTTGTTTCCACATCAGAGGGACTCAATTCTCCAGTGGCCACTTCCCTGGCCCAGTGACAGTTCCAGGGGTGGCCGGAGGGGGATTCAGGTTGAGCCCCACCGTGACCCAGACAAGGTTTATTGCGGCCAACAGCCCCTGCTGGTCGGGACGGGCAACTGTTTCAAAGCATCTCCAGCCATAAAATAAGAAAAATGAGGAAATCAACAAGAAGTTGATTCAAATGACTCTCCATAAAGCAAATTCCCATCTCCTGGCAGCTATTTTAATCTCCTGTTAGCTTTCCAGTGGGAGGATTCAATTTGGATTTAAATAAAACCCTCGAGCTCAGGGCCAATTGAACATGAAGATCTTCATTACAAAGACATTCACTCCAGAAGAAATTTGAGGAGTTCCCATCAAACTGGATTTTAACAGGGGGGGTCATTGGCAATCTGGTATTATTGGACACTTAGTATTTGTTAGTTATTACTATTATTTAGCAGACTGGTTGCAGATGAGTCCAGGAGCTCTGAACAAAGGCTTTCTCCAAGCTGTGAGCTGCTGCTTGCAATCCGCAAGTTTAATAAAAAAAAGCATTATAAAAGGTTTTCTTAAACCACTGCAGAGCTGAATGTAGAAAGCCCAGTTTCCTGGGAGCAGGGAGGCCGGGGGCAGAGAAGGAGGGGCTGCAGGATGCAGGCTGGAGGGGGTTTCAGGGGGGATTTCTCCATGAAAAGGGTTGGCAGGTGTCCAAGGAATGACTGGACGTGGCACTTGGTGCTCTGGTCTGGTTGACAAGGTGGGGATCGGTCACAGGTTGGACTCCACGATCCCGGAGGTCCTTTCCAACCTAAATATTCTGGGATGAGCCGATGCCCAAGCCCCAGGGCTGGCAGCTCCCCTCCATGCCCATGTCACACCACGGGGCTCCTGGGCTGGGCACCAGCCCAAAGCTGCCTGGCACGGGGTGACCTTTGGGGCTGGTGGTGGCCAAGGGGCTGTGACAGATTGCAGCTGGTCCTTGTAATCACATTACACAGCAGTTTTCCACTTTACAACTGGCCCTAAACTGTGGTTTACAAACCCCCACTGAGACGCAACAGCAGGTCAGTGTTTGAAAGCATTTTGGAGCTCCTGCTCTGTGGGCCAGGGTCCAGGCAGGAGCTTGGCTCAGGATGCCAGGTTTGGCCCCACGGGGGTTTTTGGTTGGTTGAGATTTATTTTTTAGTGCTTTTTTCGGTTGGTTTTGGGGTTTTTGCATCATCCTTTTCATGTCCTTTTTTGCTTTCCTTCCTGCTTTTTGTCTGCCTGTTTCACCTGTTTCATTGGGCTCCCCATCCTGAGTACACAGCACGTGGTGAGTGGGGCTTTCAGGCCATCCAGGGACCTCTTGATGGTAGGAAAAACATGATGGATTATGATAAAACGGGGAGCAGAGATGGTGGGACACAAACCAGAGCTCATGCAGAGCTCTGCCTTGATCATCCTCACAGCCCTACACACCTGACACTAATAACTTATTAAAACAAATCCTCTTTCATCTTTGTAACATTTAATTCCCCCATTTAAAAACAAAACAACAAAGTAACTCAAAAAAAACCCCTAAAATCCTGATGACCTTTCCCTGGCCACCATAATTTCCTGGATGGATGGATGGATGGGTGGATGCAGGGATGGATGCAGACTCACCTTCAGGGATGAACACTCTGCACCAGCCAACACCTGAGAGAGACGAGAGAAATGAGAAAGCAGGGGAAGAGGGTGAGTTTAAATGTGACAAAAGCAGCCTGGCCATAACCCCCAGGTGTTCCAACCTGCCTGGTGGATGAGTCAGACCCAACAGGATGGAAAATAACTGTCTGTCTGGGAATGATGGAGCTCACACTCCAGATCTGGGCCTCAAAAAGCAAAAGAATTTTTTTTTCCAGGCTGCTTAGAAATGATAAAGGAGGTGTGGCTGCTAAAGGGGGAAAAAATTAATAGTCCCGAAAACCTATAGCACTTTCCTGCAATTCAACATCTGTTTCCATGGGAACAGCAGGAGAGTTGCAGGAATTCCTGCAAATTACACCAATAAGCCCAACAGTAATGTTTTATTTACCCCTTTCTTCACCTCACCTCAGGTTGAGCCAACTCAATCCGAGGAGCACCAACCCACTTCTGCCAGGTTAAAAAAAGATGTGTTGGGCTGCACTGAGGCCAGGAAGCTGAAAAACAGGGGGAAAGCAGCAAAAATCACCCCCCAGAAGCCCAGTAAGAGGCTTTTGTTCTAGGAGAGATGAGGATGTTGCAGATAAAGAGGAAAAACATGACCTGCCCAGGCATCTCTCTCCGTGCCAGCAGGCAGAGATGATGCTTTGGCAGCAGCAGTGGAGAGCAATGCAGGGCGCTGGAGACACCATCCATCCCCCCCTGTCATTTCTTCCAGAGATTTGGCAAGCTGACAGTTAATTAACTAGTTAATTAATTAATTCTCCCTCCTGCAGGGCCCTGAGCTGGTTACAGTGCAGATAGTCACCTTAATGTGAGCAGACAGCAGCCAAGAGCTCGGGGATCTCTCAATCAGCATCTTTAACCCACGGGGAGAAGTCCACCAGCTGTGTGTGCCCATTTGACAAACACAGAGAGACATCATTTCAGACAGGCAGGCACCTGGAAAAGACAATTGCTGGGGAACAAAAAACCCGCCCTCATGCACAGGAACATTCCCAGCCAGCTCCACTCAGCAGCCTCGCTGTGGCATCTGGCTTTGTGTGCTTTTTCTAAAAATCAAGCATAAATCCACCTTTATACACAACTGGGAAAAAAAGCTGTTTGCTCCCAGATAGGCAGAGCGGGGCTGGGAGAGCTGAGCTGTTCCCAAAACACTTGCTGGGATCCCAACCTGCACCTCCTCTGTGCCCAGCTCTGCCTTCCTGGGCAGCCCAACGGGGCAACACATCCCAGAGCAGGGCCCAAAGTGCCTCCGGGGCAGAGCTGAGCGAGTGTCTGAGCCGGGGAAGGGACTCTGAACAGCAGCATTTTGTTTGCCTCAGAGGCAGGAGGGTTAATCATTCATGGGCCAGGCAGTGATAAGAGATAGGCTGTGTAAAAAAGACTGGATTTGAAAGGGATATGGGTCAAAAAAATCAGTGTGGAATTCTGATTTTCTATTAAAAATAATATTCTAATAGAGTTTGGTGAAATAACTCCTAATCCACCTCAAAATTTTTCATTTAAATTGCAGAGAAGGTTGTTTTCCTTTTCTCTGGGGCTTAAATTTGGTGCTATAAAAAGAAAAAGGAAACAAAACACTTGGAGGAGGTGGGTGGTAACGGGATGTCAGTCCATCAGTAATTCCATCCACACTTCCAAGGTGGGAACTCAGCAAAGCTGGGAAAAGGGGCTGAGGGCAAAGAGTGAGAAGTGAGACAGTTCAGGGGGGAAAAAAAGAAAAGAGGAAAACCACCACAGAACAGCAACCAACTGCTGCCTATTGCCAGGGAAAGGTCCCCGGGATGCAGCAGGGAAGGAAAGACCAGGAATGGCATCTGGGGCACGTTTGGGATCTGCTGCGGGAGGATTGACAGCAAAGTAGCACCAGCAGAACACTTGGCTGGTTGGCCTCGAGCTGAACCAGGACTGCAGGTCAGGGCCTCTTTTGATTCATGAGTTCCCTTGCAAGGAAAAAAACCACTTTCATGAGTTTCTGACAGCAGCAGGAGACGAGTCTCCCAGGGTTCCCTCTTCTGTCCCTGCGAAACTCAGAAGAATGGGAGTGTATTTGCACAAAGCTGCTGTTACAAAGGAGCTCAGGGCTGAAAGAGGCTCTGAGTCGTCTGTGGAGGCTGTTCTGCTTTCAGCAGCCCAGCAGTAAATTCTAACAAGGCCACCCACGTTCTCAACCCACCTGAAGTTCCTCCATTACAGCAGTGACCCTCCACCCCCTCTAATTGTGGATATCTCACTTTAATGCACTCCTGAAACAGGTTATTGAACTGGTGTCCTGTCAGCCAGACAAAGGCAGAGCTCCAAAGGTCCTCAGGCGTCTCCAGGGGTAAGACCATAAACCAGAGAGAAAACGGCAAGATGGACTGAAGGAACACCAGTGGTATTAAAGTTGATATCATTTCCAACAGCACAAACAAAATCCTTCTCCAGAGATGCAGCACAAAAAGAACTGGGGGTTTAACTCACTCCTCTTCCAAAAGCAAGCTCATGGAAGTGGCAGGCAGGCCACAGAAGGATGCCATAATTAACTGATTGGGGGTAATTGCTGCATTTGTCATGAGCTAATACAAAGAACATCGGTTTATATCAAATTGTAATTTCCTTCATTTAGCTGTAGAGACATAAAATATTCATGCTTTAGTAGATTACTTACTTCAGTATAGCCAGAGGCACAGGCTGCTGTCACTTTGAAGTCTTTTGTTTCAAAACTTACTCCAGCACTTCTGTCTGAATGAGAAAAAAGGGGGAAAAAGGCCTTAAATTACGAGGGAATTAACCTGCAATATCTCTACGAGGCTGCATAATGGGATACTTCCAAAAGCCACAGTTCAGGCCACCTTTACAAGTGACATTCCTTAATTGCTGTCCTGTGCATTCCCAGGAGCTCTCTGTGGTTCCAGATGTGGGATGTGAGAGTGCTGAAACGACTTCCCATCCCCCAGGTGCCCAGGCAGGCACCTAAATGAGACCATTCCAGAAACACAGAGGGCCTGGAGACAAAGGCAGCGGCAAAGCATCCAAACACATTTGAGCCTCTAAACTGGAGTAAAGAAGTGGTTAAGAGCCCATTCATCTGCTGGGCATCACATAAAACACTCACTGCTCCAGCCCCCACACAGGAGAGCCGGTAAATAGTCTTTTCCTTTAAATCATTCTCAATCACCCCACAAAGAAGCTGTGTTTGAAGCAGCTCTGCTTTTGTTATGACAGCTGCTGTACTGTCAGATTAGGCCACTGCACAGCTGTTGGCTCAGCGTTTTTTCAAAACATGTCTAAACCGCTCAGGATTTGGGAACTTCTTTTTTTTTGTTGTTTTTTTTTTTTTTTCCCCCCCAAACAGCAACAGAATTCACCCCACCAAGCTAATTGCTTAAACAAAGCTGGATATTCATTACAGTCTGCAGAATAAATGGGAATTGGGCTTCATCTTTGAAGAGAACTTCAAAGGACACGACAATAAAGAAAAGGTGGGGGCAAACCAGCTTTTAGTACCGAGGAACTCCCCAAAAGGCTTTTGGAGATTAAAACACAGAATGTTCTACTTGAGTTAAAAAGAGTAAAAATCCCTTTCAGCTCAGACTTTTTTCAGAATGTTGTAAGACCTCTGCAACGGTCCACCTACTCCATTCCCTTTATTCCTCCTCCTTTATCTGTTCATCCA
Source organism: Acropternis orthonyx (assembly GCA_035583155.1). Lineage (NCBI taxonomy): Eukaryota > Metazoa > Chordata > Aves > Passeriformes > Rhinocryptidae > Acropternis > Acropternis orthonyx. The sequence goes on along the minus strand of JAWWEU010000076.1, from coordinate 2,934,191 downwards.
GGGTGCTCCTGCAGCAGGATTTTATTGTCTTTCCACACACCTCCCTGCCAGAGTCTTCATTTAGTCCATGTTTTCAGCACTGAAGGTGCTGCATTCAGCCATGTCAGCCTAAAAGAAGCAAATATATACAGATTTAGGCAGAGCCCAGTAATGCTCCCTAACTCCAAGGTGGATTACTGAGGTTTATTTGGCACATCCAAACCAGGGAAAGGCATGTCAAGTACCCAAAGCCAAGCTCAGCTTTGTCAGGCCTGGGTGAGCACAATAGGTTATTTCCAGCAATGCTCCTGCAGCACATTTCCATATATATTACCCAGCCCAAATGAATCATTTCTGGCACAGGAATATTGTGCATGACTGGATGCAACAGCTGCTCCTTCATGCCTTGGTCTCTGGTGACCCGATTTTGATTACAACATTTGCCACCTCCATCAGGGGCAGGGAGGGAATAAAACACTCCCGAGCTCCCGCACTGGGTGTGTTTGGAGGAGCAAACCTGCCCAAACCCGCAGCCCGTTCGCTTCCCCTGAGTGGGGCACGGGCTCACAGCTGCTCTTTAATGCCTTTTTTTTTTCTTTTTCCTGCAACAATACTCTTTCCTCACTCTGTGCTGGAAAGCAAAGCAACTGGGACAGGATAGAATGGGATTACCTGGCTGATATCCACACATTCTTTGTTCTGGATGGCTTGTGAGGCTCTGCCCCGCAGGACACCGGGGCACGGAAAAGCAGCACTGGGAAATACCCCGTGAAATGGCTTTAAACAGGGAGGTTTTACACAAACAGAGCCCCTTTGCCACCAGCACTCCCTTCGCTGGGGCCTCCACAGGTATTGGCCATTTTGCCATGGGATTTCTCAGTGGCTCCCAGTGAAAGAGCCAAGGGAGCCTCAGGAGCAGCCCAGGAGAGGCTGGAAGGTGATCCCAGATCCCAGAGGAGGAACTCTGGTTCAGGGACACAAAATCTGGGAGGAAGGAAGATGGGCACTGCCCCCCACAGATCACGGTGGGAACAGGCCACATGGATCCAGGAGATCCCATAATAATCCATATTTATCTTTAATATTACTTTTCAGCTTTCAATATTTACCTCTAATATTACTTTTTTTTTTTCCCATTCATAGAATCAGCAAGGTTGGAAAAGACCTCCAAGATCATCGAGTCCGACCTTCATATTGATTTCTCTCTGGGGAGACTAAAGAAAAATAATACACACTACACAGTACATTTGATTTCCACAGCCAGTTCTGTCCCGCTGTGTCACCCTTTCACAAAATACAACCATGGAATACTCTCAGTGGGAAGAGGCCCACAAGGACCATCAAGTCCAGCTCCTGACCCTGCACAGGAAAACCCCCAAATCCCACCCATGTGCCTGGTGTGAATATCTAGATATTTTGACCTTACCAAGCTTAATCACTACCTAGAAAGGCCACTGCAGCTCCCAGTGCTATATATATATATGTATATATTTATTGAAGCTTCCAGAGTGAGGTTTAAACACTCCCTGCTGTCACCTTTCAAACAGCTTTAATATTACCCATTTCACATCACTGTGGATATTTCCAGACAGGAGGTTATTTTTTACCCACCCAATTTTTCCTTAATTAGAATTGTTATCACTGAAAGCAGCACTAGGGCAATAAAGACTCAATTTCTATTTCTTTTAGCCTGGTGCTGTTTTTCATCACAATCTTTGTGGCAAGAGAAGCTCAAAGCATCATTCCTTTGTGCTATTATAAAGCAATGAAGTTCAAAGGAAAAGCCAGACAAGACAAAAGCCAGTTAATGGGAAGAGATCAAGACTTCGGGAACTCAGGTGTGCACAACCCATCACCTGCGGAACAGGTTAAAGCAGCTCTGGTTAATGACCAGTTAGAGAAGTTTTGTCCCTCCTGCAGACCAGACTGGGCCTTTGTTGTTCCTTCCAAACGGAAAAGAGGTTAAAATAACAACGGGCAGGGCTGAGGTGAAGCAAAGAGACACCTCTGAGGCTGTAAAGGCTGGGAAAAGTTGTGTTTGGAGCGTTGTGTGACTGTGCTGCTCCAGCTCCGGGCTCCCAGCTCCGGGAGCACAGGGAGCTGCTGGAGCCAGCCCGGAGGAGGCACCGGGATGATCAGGGGGATGGAAAGGCTGGGAGAGCTGGGAATGTTCAGCCTGGAGAAGAGAATGCTCCAGAGTGACCTCATTGTGGCCTTCCAAGACCTGAAGGGAAAGATGGAGAGATGCTCTTTCCAAGGGCCTGGACTGACAGGACAAGGGGGAATGGCTTGAAACTGACAGAGAGGAGGTTTAGGATGGATAACAGGAAAAAATCCTTCCCTGGGAGGGTGGGGAAACCCTGGCACAGGTTGGGCAGAGAAGCTGTGGCTGCCCCATCCCTGGAAGTGCCCAAGGGCAGGTTGGATGGGGCTTGGTGCAACCTGGCCTGGGACACTTCCAGGGATGGGGCAGCCACAGCTTAACCGGGAAACCTATTCCTACGCCTCGCAAGAACTTTTCCCAAATACCCAAACTAAACCTACTCTTTCAGTTGGAAAAGAGGCCACACCCCGGGGGGGGTACCGGGATAAATATCACCGCCCAGCGGGCCACCAGCGCCTCCCAGCGCCTCCCACTCGTGTCCCGCCCCACGGAGCGCCCCAAAACCCGGCGGGGCGCCGTGAAAAAGGGAGCCCCCGGAGGGGCGCCGTGACCCCGACGTGATTCGAACACGCAGCCTTCTGATCTGGAGTCAGACGCGCTACCGTTGCGCCACGAGGTCCCGGCAGCGCCACCTCCGCCCTTCCTGCAAGAGCCTGCGCGGCCGCAGACCCCGCACATGGACCCGCAGACCCCGCACATGGACCCGCATCCCGGGAATCCCCGCGTCCCGGGAATCTCCGCGTCCCAGGACTGGATTTTCCTCCCCGCCCCCGCCGCCCGCCCGGGGCTCCCCTTCGCCGGGACCCTCCGGCTCTCGGGCATCTCTTCATCCCGGGAATCTCCGCATCCCGGGAAACTCTGCATCCCAGGAATCCCCGTATCCCGGGACTTTCCCTATCCCGGGAATCTCCGCATCCCGGGAATCTGCGTATCCCAGGAATCTCCGTATGCAGGGAATCTCCGGCTCCCGGGAAACTCCGCATCCCGGGACCCTCCGCGTCCCGGGAATCTTCGGCTCCCAGGAATCCCCGCATCCCAGGACTCTCCGCATCCCGGGAAGCCCCCTATCCCAGCCATCCCCATATCCCGGGATTCTCTCCCCCCCCCGCCGCCCCTCCCGGCCGTTTCCAACCGCCCGCCCCGCGCCTGGGCCGTACCACCGCCCCCGGGAGGGGTGACCCGCCGCCGCTCCGGGGGAGCGATCCCCCCCCCTTCCCTCCCGCGCTGTGGTTTGTCCCGGCCCCCGCGGGATTTAAAGGTCGCTTCCAACCCAAACCCATTCCATGATTTCCGTGAAAGTTCACGCAATGACGGCCCCTGTTATGAGTGTCGCCTTGTTCATATCCACGGTCACCCGGATACAAAATATATACATCTGTAAATATTCTTTATGTGTTTTATATATTTATATACTTAGTAAATTTTACTGGATTTCCCTGCGTGTAAATAAGCGGCTTTGCAGCTGCACACAGCTGGATTTCTGGGAATAGGATTCGGACATTCCACCTTCCCCCGCCTCCCACCACAACCCACCCAAACCCTCCTGCTCCCAGCCCAGCACGCACAGAATAAAACCCATCTCGGAGGGGGTCTCGTAAACCCAGTTTATTCCAGCTGCTTCCCGGACAGTCGAGATGGGGATGTGCAGGCTCCAAGTGCAGGTGGAGACGTCCAAACCCCCCGCTCCCGGGAGCAGGGCTGTCCGTGGCAGCCTTGGAATATCAACCGGGAGGAGACGGATCAATAGGAGAGTCTCAAACCGCAGCGGCGATGTGCGTCTATAATTTACAGCACGGTCTTGGAAAGCACACACATTACAGCAGAAGCCGCCGGGCTCGGTGTATTTACAGCTCCGGGATACCCGGGAAGCACTAAGAGGGATCCCTCTCCATCCAGAGTTTCCCTGATCCCGGGGACGTGGATGCTCCTGCATCCCTCCCCTGTTCCGCCCAGCAGCGCAGGGAGATGCCCCTCATGGGCCAAATCCTGCTGTTGGGAAGGGGGAATATCCCGGGAGAATCGTCCTGGCGTTGTAGGAAAATCCTCCAGGAACACGATGCTCCCTCCCCTCCGGCTGAATCCCGGCCAGCGATGCTCGTTAACATGTAGCCCAACAATTACTCAAATAAATGTGGGTTGTTTTTTTTTTTTTTTCCATCTGACTTCAAAAGGCTGGGAGTCTTCCTGGTATCCCAGCAGTGAAAGGCGTTGTTGTGGGGCTGATTTATGCCTTAATACCACTGTGCTCTTCCCCACATCCATCCCACTTCCAAACACCGGGAATATGCTCTTCAGGGCCTTTTGAAGGTGTATTTTGGGGGGTTTTGAAGAACCAGCTGAGAAAAGGAGGAAGTTCATCTTACAGCAAAACCCCTGATCTCCAAATAGCTATAAAATCCATACTCTAAAAAAATGCTTATAAATATTTCATTTATTTATTTGTTTATTTTATTCCTCTAGCATAGGAACTCCTATGGGAAGTGCTCTGCTCTCTGGTAGAGACTTGTGTGTTTATTTACAAATGCCACTTTTATTTCCCAAATGTACAGTACTGTTTGCTATGGCCCCTGGGGCTGGGATGCTCCTGAGGAACATGTCTGGGTACGTCCCTTCCTGATGAAATCCAGGCAGTGGGATAAAAAAATGACAATACAAAGAGGTTTAATGCTTTGATCCCTGGTAGGTGGCATCAGGGAGAGGTTGCAGGGACGGTTCTGTGGCTTTCCCTCTTTGTCAGGGATCAATACAGGTTTATTAGGCTGGAATCAGGGAAATTTATTGGCTGGACCAAAATCCCAAAGCAAACACTTAAGATTTAAGCAGGGCTTTGTTGAGTCAGGACCTGCTGTGAGCCTGCCCTTGCCTGCTTGTGCTGGTTGTTTGTCTGCTTTTGCATAGGAAAACTCTGGAGAAATAGGAGAAATTTGAGTGCTGGGGTTCAGTCCAAGCTCATTTCTGTATAATTAATATTTCTGGAGACATCTCAGCATCAGATTCTCTCTGGATTTACACTGGCATAAAACAAGGCTCCAGCTTGACCGGTACCTTTACACTTATTATAAGCTCCAGAGCAGTGATTAATTCCAAGCATTGAAGTCCACGAGTGCACCACTCGTGTGGTCACCACAAATCCTTGTGCAAAAATAAAGTTACATTCAAGAAATATACTTTGGGTTTCACCAGCTTCCCTTTTTTTGGCCCAAAGCTAAATCTGAAAGTCCTTCCCAAGGACTCAGCAGGGCCGCAAACCCTGAATTCAGGAGGCTCTGCTGATGTGCAAAAATAGGAACAGAACACAGTCAGCATTTTCCCCAAACAACATGAGCTTTCCTGTGCCCACCTGGAGCTGCCCAAAACTGCCTGTGCTTTGTCCTTAGACTATCATCCAGAAAATGTGGGGGTTTGGGGCAGCCACGAAGGATTTTGAGCTGCAGGAAGACGTTCTCAGGGAGGTGAGTGGGAATGGGAGCACCGAGTCCGTGTCGTTTGGCTGCCCAAGAGCAGCTGGAAGAAAATCCTGTCCATGGGAGGGGAAAAAGGATGGCTTTGGCCAGGTGACTTCTGGGGAAAAAATGTAAAAGGAGTGGTTTTCTCTTGGCTACCCCCCAGGAGGCAGAAATTGCCCTGCCTGTAGCAAACAGAGCTGGCTGTGAGTCCCGTGCTCCGGGTCATTGCTTGGGTGGAAATCTCTCCTGCTGTGGAGTGTCTGCCTCGGGCTCGCCAGGGTTATTTTCTGCTCCTTTTTCACATTTCCTGCAAAACCTTGAAGAATGTGCTACCAGATGAAGAGTTCAAGCTGCAGTTTTCCCTTGGCTTGCCTCCCACAGCTGGTGTGTGTGCCCTTCCAGCTCACTGCACAAATAATGCTGCCTCTCGCACCAGATCCTGCAGATCCCCTGGCAGGACCCCTCTGCCACCAGGACCCCTCCAGCACCAGAATCCCTCATTCACCAGGATTCCTCCATCACCAGGACCCCTCTCTCACCAGCACAATTCCAGCACCAGGACCTCTCCATCCCCAGCCCATCTGCCAGGTTTTGGTCCCCAACCTGGCTGTTGTCACGCAAATAAACATCTGCAGGCTCTTTCCTTCCCTCCCTCTCTCCCAAGGGGGTCAGTATTCCCTGGGGGGCCACACTGCCTGGCTCAGCAGCCAGCCTGGGGCCACACTCTGCTTCTTTGGATCACTTAAAGTGGTTTTTCCCTGACACTCCAGCATCAGCTCCAGATCTGATCCCTTGGTTCAGGCAGCTCCTCATTCCAGAGGATGTTCCGCCCCATCCCAGGGCTGCTGCAGGGATGTCACTGTCTTCACTCCAGACCTTTGGCACTGCAGGGAAAGCTCGGGGTACACGGGAAGGGGACGATCCGTGAGACCCCCAAAATCCTGGTGGGAACCCAGCCAGGGCAGGCACCAACTGCAGCCCAAGGGGAGGGGGACCCCCTCCTCTGTGCATCCATCCAAGCTGGATGCTTTCCTTGGTGTAATAGGATTAAAGAAGGATTATTGCTGGTGGGAAGAAATGCGTCTTTGGGAGCACGGCTCTCCTTTTCCTGAGGAGGGCTGGAGGTGGAGGCTCGCTCCATAAACCCTGGGAACCCAAGGTATGAGGTAACAGGGATTTGCAGAGATTCCAGCTGTACACTGAGCTGGATCAGCGATGGGGAGGACCAGCTGCACCTCACACCTTCCTGCACCCCTTCCCCGAGGATGCCCAGGAACAGCCAGGACACGGCTGGTTCTGCAGCCTCAGCTTTGGGCTCACTGCTCAGCCCAGAGGGGTCCCTGCACCTTCCATCCTCCCTCCAGAGGATGGAAAAACCTTGGAAACGCACTTGGAAACTACTGGATGGACAACTGCAGCTTATAGCTCATTGCACTGACATTAGTAAGATGTATCTACTCCAGCATCGCTCAGGTCTGGGGAATTCTGGAGCAGAGCGGGTTGGGACATCCAAAGGCAGGAGAGCAAGAGGAAATCCTGAAAAATAAGCAAACTCTAAGTTTATAAAAATGCCAGGGGTTGTGCAAATGTGGGGGAGAGAGGAAGAGACAGGGAGAGAGTGTTCTGTGACAAGAGCTGTCACGTCGCAGCCCTCGCAGGCTCTGAGCACACGCTGCCCTATTAAAATGCTGCCACAGGAAAGAGAGGAAAAAATCCCTTTGCTTTTGCCCACTGCAGATTTGTCCGTGGAGGATGGGGGGGCTGGGAGGGGCTCAGGAGGGGCTCAGCTCTGGGCAGAGCTGCTCCAGAAAAGCGTCAGGCTGCAGTCTGGTGGGAAACAATGTGCGGATGAAAAGACCTTCAGCCATAAATCTGGAGGTCAAGTCATTATGACGGGGGAATCAAAAAGCACCACGAGCCATTTATGAACACAATAGAGGTCAATCCAGGAGCAAACCATTTTGCTCAGAGACATGGTGGAAAACATATTGTTGCTTTGAGAGCTCCATCCATCCAGGGGAGGTGGGAAATTCTCTTTAAAAATAGCTGTAGCTCGAGTGCTTTAACATTCACACTGCTCTTGGTTCATTTTTTTGTGTGTTTTCAAAAGCACATATAATGGGTGTGGGCGAGTGTCTGCCTGTCTCAGTTTTACGTGCTACATTCATTAAACACCTGGCTTGGGAACCCCTCGCTGGAGACAGGAATATTCGAGACACAGGGAAAACCTGAGCAGGCACAGAGCTGCTGCAGACACACAGCACATGTGGTGTGTGCACAGCATGTGCATGGCATGTGCATAGCATGTGGACTGCGTGTGCATAGCATGTTCGGGGGGGTTGGATGGTATTTAAGGTCCCTTCCGACTCAAACCACTCTGTGGTTCTGTGATCATGCACAGTGTATGCACAGCCTGAGCCCAGCAGAGCTCCCAGCTCATCCCAGACCAGCCTGGGGGAATCCCACCACAACTGGGAGCACTGGAAGCCCCTGCCAAGCACCAGCCCACTCTCCAGTGCTGCTCCAGTGCCACAGAACCTCGATAGGTGCACATCCCTAAGTGCCACACCACCCTGGCTCTGTGACCCAGCAGCACAGGTTACACAGCACTGAACTGGGACACTCTGCTAGTAATAATTTGGTTCCTGTAAAGCTCATCTGAGTGAGGCTTGCCATGGTTTTCCCCAAACCTCTGCTGTGGATGCTCTCCCTGGAGCCTGAGCAGCCCCAGCTCTCCACGCTGCACTCACAGGGTGGTACCTGCTCAGATTGTCTGCAGGGACCCCCCTCGTGTCCCCCAGCCAAGCCAAAATGTGGGAGCATCAGCATGAACCAAGCTGGGCTCGATGGTGACAAACGACAGGGAAGCTGGACTGGTTGCTCCCTCACAGGGCACCTCACGTCACCCTGTGCCCTCTTCCATGCCAATATCTGGAGTCCAGCTGGGAAATATCCATCTGGGAATACCGCTGGGAGGCTGCACCACTGGATCCCACAGCTCGCATCGCTTGGGATTAAAGAGAGGAAAAAGCAAAGTGTCCTGAGCTGCCCGACCCCTGGTGTGACACAGAGAGACCTGTCCCCCTGCCCCGTCCCTCTGGCTGCCACCTCCCAGCTGGCTCCGAGCAGCACATCCCACCCCAGGCAGCTGCTTCCCAGAAAACAGGAAGGATTTAAATTGGGTTATTGGTGCTCCTGGCCAAGCACAGGTTTTTTGTGCTAAATCCTTTGGATAAGAAAATAAAATAACAGCCGTGTTGGTCCTGGATGTTGGCTGAGCCAACAAATCTCCTCCGAAGGGAGCTGTCAGTGGCACAGACAGCTCTGTTGGCAGAGTGTGGGTCTGGTCTGGGAGCACTGGGAAAACCCTGGAAAGAGGAAGGATTTGTTCTCCAAGTGTGCTCGTCCCCCGCAGTGGGGGCTCCTTGAGGGTGTCAAAGTCAACACCACCCCCCCCCCCCCGGTGCCAACCAGCACCTAGCCCTGAGCATTCACCCTTTCCAG
>JAWWEU010000076.1:2910199-2925088 GCA_035583155.1 Acropternis orthonyx | reverse complement strand
GCTGTCCATGCTGCTCTCCCTCTGGAAAAAGGGAGTTGCTGGTGCCTGAATGGGATCTGGAATGAGCAGGGAACTGGGCACTGAGACCCAAACCCTGTATGTGTTCAGGGATGGGGAACGTGGCAGCAAGACCCGAACCCCAGGAGACCCTGGCTCGCTGACACACCCATGTGCAGAGCCTGGGGCTGTTTGGAGGGTATCCCAGTGGGAATGTCTGTCTGAGACCCCTCGGGAAGGCACAGCATGCAGGGAGCTCCTGTATGGCTTTAGCAGAGGGTGGGAAAGACAGACAGACAGAGCTGGGGGGGGCAGGGGGATCGTGGGGACGGCCACCACAGGAAAGGTGGTGGCAGGGGCAGGACCAACCCTGGGGAAGAGCAGCTCCTGCCAGCAGTCCTGGGCACTGCTTTTGGCCCCAGGCTCAGAGGGTCTCCATACAGAGGTGGGAAGCGCAGTATGGAAGAATTTCAGGATTTCTGCTCTGGAGAACACATCCCTGGAATGCATCTCAGGTGCCCCAAGCTCAGGAATTTGGTCCTGTTCACCAAAAAAGAACAAGGTCCCCCTGAGCCTCGTGGCTCGGGTGTGCAGGGGGTGGGGTCACACACCGAGGTGTCCCCCCTGCCCGGGGCGTGGGGGCTCCTGGTCCACACTGGTCACACAGGGAGTGGTGTCCGAGCAGGGTCGGTGTGTCTGGTGCCTCCAAAACGCTCTGGAGTGCTGCATCCATGGGAGCAGGAGGGCAGAGGCACGGAGAATGGCTTCTTGGAGTCACAGACACTTGCTTGAAACTTTAAAAAGAGAAACAGACCCCAAACCAGACCAGTTTTTTGCGTTCAGCCAGTCCTGCAGCAGCAGGGCAACTTACCAGCCAGGGGCCAACCCTGTCCAGCACTGTGACTCCAAGGTCTGGCCCTGGCTTTTGAAACCCTTCCAGGTCTGTCTGGTGAGATTTGCTGGAGCAAGGGCAGGTTGGTTTGTCCAGGAGGGGAATGTCTATCCCACTTGGATGCAGGGTCCCTCTGACACTGAGTGCTCAGTGCCTGGCCGGGCTGGGTGTCCAGGCAGGATTGCTGCAGCACCTGGATGACACCCACAGCATCTGCTTCTGCCTCCCAGCAAGGCCATTCCCGTGCTTCAGCTCTCCCCTGGCCATTCCAGACTCTGGGAGGAGGGAGGGGAGAGAAAATGAGAGGAGATTAGCCAGCTCCCCCCGTGCTCCCCCAGCCCCTGCTGCTGTCAATGAGCTCAGCCCTGCTCCCCTTCCCCTGCCAAGCACCATCCCAGACACACCAGCTCGGCCCCCGAGCCCCCCCAGCCCCCTGAGCCCCCCAGGGCAGGGCAGGCAGAGGTGATGCCGCTGGGGAGCAGGTCCTGGCAGAGGTGAGAAGGAGGAGGCACCAAAAGTGCAGTCCTGGCATACCAAGGGGACGGGGTGGGGTCCTGAGGGGCTGCTCCTCACACGGCCGTCTCCTGCTCTGCACTGGACTCTTCTTTCTTCCTCTTCATCTTGCAGAAGCCATGGAGCCCACAGAAGCAAGCAAAGGTGAACTGGGGCATCACCTGGAGCAGGAGAGGCTCGGGAACACCACCAGGAGACCTGGATGGGGACAGGGAGAGGAGTCAGGGCAGCTCCTGGATGGAGGATGTAGAACAGACCCCAAAATCACAAAACTGGTACCTGTACCCTGTACCATTTCCCACGTCCCCCCTCCTTCCTTCCCCAAGGCCCCCAGCCACGGTCTCCCAAATCCCCCACCCAGCCAAAGGCAAGGAGATTAAAACTCCCCTCCCAGCCCCTCTCCTCAAAAGCAGGGAACAATCAGGACAGACGAGGGGACAGCTTGTGGCTCCTGCTGCATATGGAGGGCCCGGGAGGTGAGGAGCCCTGGGAGAGCCCCGGCGCGGGGGCAGCACCAGCGGTTCCGGCACAAAGAGCCTCAGCTGAGCCCCGACTTCCCTCTCTTTGTGTCCGTTTTCAACAGATAAAATAATGCCCCAAAGCACAGCCCACATTATGGGCCAACAGCTGCAAAATGTAATTATGCAAATCAAAGGCTGGGGGTTTTTAAATAAATAACAAATCCTCGCAGAAATTCTGTCTGAAGTGAGACCTTCGTTTGCTTCCCACTTTAATTTTTAGCTTATCACAGAAACACAGAATCCCAGAATGGCTTGGGTTGGGAGGGGACCTTAAAGCTCATCTCATTCCACCCCCTGCCACGGGCAGGGAAACCTTCCACTAGCCCAGGCTGCTCGAAGCTCCGTCCAACCTGGCCTTGGACACTTCCAGGGATGGGGCAGCCACGGCTTCTCTGGATGAGCTTTTTTACAGTTTGCAGATGACCAGCCCTGGTTTTGCCCAGAAGAGGCAGAGCTGGTGCTCAGAGGGAGCTCTGCCTGGCCCTGCACTGCCCACCAAGGCACATCCTCACCCCCAGGACCGTGCCAGCCTCCCACCCTGTGGGACTGGACTCTCCCAGCGGAGTTTGGAGCAGCCCTAATTCAGAGCAGGGACAGCTGGGAGGGAATTAACAAGGAGGAAAAAAGCCAAAGCAGGTGGGGCCCGCTGCCCCCCCCATCTCCACACGCTCCCCACCAGCGGTGATGGTGCAGGGGGTGATGCCACATCCCTGCCTTTCCACTTTCCCCCTTTCCAAGGGGCCCAGCTGCAGCACAAAGCGAGAAACATCCCATTTAATTCACTTCTGCCTCTGCCCCCCGTCCCCAGCCATCTGGGTACCTGTCTGGTAGCTCCCAAATTAAATCAGGCTACCTCTGGAGCTCACAAATAATGACAGCGGGCTCTTTAATGAGCCTCCCGTTCTGAATGGCTTCCCAGCGTAGCGGCAGGTCCCGGCGCCTCTTTGTGCTGCTGCTTTTTGTTGCCAGCCTGAGAATGGGATTTTGGAGGGAACGGCTGGTGTGGGGAGGGAGGGGGGAGGTTGGGGGGCCGCTCACCTCCCACCCCCTGAGCCCTCCCGGCTTTGCACAGCTCCAGCTGGAGCAGAGCAGGGGAAGGGGAGATGGGGAGGGGGAGCCTGTGGGGACCAGGATCCTGCTTTTGGCACAGGGGGGCAGGTCCAGCACCGCCTATCCCGGGGTTGGTAAATGCCCCCCTTGCCTGGGCAGGGCTCCCACCACCCCAACAGCACCATCCCTGCTCTTCAACACTGCCCATATCAACCAGACCTCCCAGGCAGCCCGGGCTGAGCAGCCCTCGGTGGTCCCCACGGGTGCCCTGTGCCACCCCAAATCCCCCTGTGCCCGTCGTGGCTGTCCCCCCTCGCAGACACAAAGCCACCCCGAGAGCCTGGGCGGTCTGGCTGGGACCCCAACGTCCATTAGGGACCTATTGATACATTTAGAGGAGCTTGTACCACGGAGGCTTTTCAGGCTGACCCTCTGCCTCCCATTCAGGCAGCGGACAATGATGAATGAGCCCCGGAGAATGGAGGCAGCCCAGCTGAGGCCGACGCTCCTGTTCTTCTTGAAAAGGTAGAAAAAGGATCCTGAAGGAGCAAGGAATAATTAAAAAATAAATGAACTGGCTTGGGCAGTGCTGACAGAAGCCCTGCCTGATTTGCAAGGGCTGGGCATGCTCCACAGCCCTGTGCTGCCCTTTCTATTCAAGGGAGAAGATCCTTTTGGATGAAACTCTGCTGCAGCAGAGAAAATGCGAGGAGCATTAAAAATGTAAAGCTGGAGAATTCTCTTTAGTCAACTGCATAACCCCAGGCCGTGTTTGTCACTGTCACAGTGATGAATTGGGAGCTGTCTGCAATCAGCATGCTCACTTTAATAATGTCACTTTCCCTGAGCCCTAAAAAATGTCTTTCTGAACCAGCTGGACAGAGTCTATTCCTTAGCCCGGCGATTCCTGCTCCCCTGGGATTCGCTGGGCAGCTCTTGGCACCGTGGCTGGCAGCGGGAGCAGCTTCAGGAGGGAAGGTCCTGGGCGTGGAGAGCCAGGGGTGCAGGCAGGGGTGCAGGCAGGGGTGCAGGCAGGGGTGCAGGCAGGGCTCAGCACAGCCTTGCTGCGGGGACAGGAAGGTGCTGTCAGGTGGCACCAGCGGCCACCAGACCCAGGGGTGGGATGCTCAGGCACCAGGGTCTTTCATTTCAGCTGATTTTCTTCCTCTGCCTCAGCTTTTCTATTTCTGGGAAACGCCGCTGAATTAACTTTTAGCGACTTTGGGAAAAAAACAACAAGTTTTGCATTTGAAACCCTGAATTTCAAAGCTGCCTTTTGCCGCCAGCGTGTCGGGCTTTTTCCCTGGGAAATGAGATCATTTGCAATGGAAATTGCTCCTGTATTTTTGCAGGGAACCGAATGGAATTAAATAATTTGCAATGAAATGTAGAAAAGCTCCCCGAAATTTCCTTTCATTTGCCTTTCATGATGGTTAGGCCATCTACATGCACACCCACAGCCAAGATTTTCAGGAGTGACTGATGCTTTGGGGATCACCAGCCTGGTTTTCTAAAATCCACTGAGCAGCCACCCTTGGAAGGGTCCCCAGAGACACAGTTGGGACTTGCAAGGCCTGTCTGCTGGAGCCTGGAAGTCCTGGGAGAGGTGGCTGCTCCACGCACGGACAGAGCTTTGTTGTGGGACTTTTGTTCCTTTCCTTTTTAAGCATCCAAGGTTCAAGTCCTGCATCCCAGAGCTCCCTGGGCGGACACAACCCCTTTCCCACACTCCTCACCCTCCTCCTCCCAGCCACAGAATCCATCCAATTTAGCTATTTGCCAGCCAAGCTTTCAAACTCATTATTTCCTGGGGTTGCTTTTTATTTCCCCCCCAAAACCTCGGACATCCCACTGCTTACAACCAGTCCTAAGATAAACCCGACTTCAAAGCAGCTTCTATAATGAGCAGCAGTGCATTAGAAACCCAACAACAGAGGAGCTGAGGCCGGGATAAAACCGACGTGAAAAGAAGCACCATCCCTTTAAGGAGAGATAATGAACGGAGAAGATGTTGCTTGGCATGTTTGCAGAGAAGCACTAATTAAAACATCGCTTCTGTAAAGTCTGCTGATCCCATTGATTCTTCCCCCCACACAGTTAATTTGCTGCTAGGAAGGCAAAGTCGCAAGGGTCCTCATTATAAAAATTTCACTGGCTGCAGCTAATGGTTGTAATTAATAGGTGCAATAAATTTCAAATGGGCAGCCGGGGTGTTCATTAGCTGTGGGCTGACTCAGCACCGGTGGCCTCACCAGTTACTAAATAACCCATTTCCAGGCAGCCGGGAGGAGGAAGGTGCTCGGTGGCACAACTGGTGCATCCCTAATTCCCCGCCGAGGGCAGAGCTGAATAAATAATTCCCGGCAAGCCCCGGATTTGCCTCTTTTTGTCCCGTTGGTGGATTGTCTGTGTAAACCTCCTCCAGCCAGCTAATGTGGGGCGGGGGGGGGGGGGGGGGTTTTCCCAAAAGATGAGTGACCTGGATTTCACGTGGGATCAGCACTCCAGGAACTGAGCCCTCTGATGCAAAGGGTAAATACCCGATGATAATATCACATCCAGGCACGGATCAAACCCACACACGGATGGGGCTGCCTGTTGGGGATGTGGTTTTTAGTGCCCTGGTCTTTCTCTGGGCATCCTGAGGCAAGGCTGAGCTTTAAAATATCCCCCAGGAGCATCATTCCCTGCGTGGAAATTCCCAGTGCTGCAGCCCCCAGCATGCACCAACTCTTCTGGGGCAGGGTGATGCCATAACTTTGATTAAAAAACCCAGTTTTAAAGTTCATTATCATCTGGCTGTAATTAAAATTTGAATAATTGGCACACTTTCCCCCAGTTATCTCCTGGGATTGGCACCCACGGGGCCTGGGTGACCCAAGAGGAAGGTGGTGCTCTTTCAGAGCATCATCAAGGCTGCAAGGAGACAAATTCCATCCCAATCCCTGGCAGGATCTGGGAGCTGGTGCTCTGTGCCTTCAGGAGCCTGAACCCAAAATTTCAGCTGCTGCCACGAGGGATGTGCAGGGGCTGATGTGGCAGCACAGGGACCCTGTGGCAGAGGATGAGGATGTGATTCCCAATCCCTGCAGGGCAGCACTGGACAAGCCTGTGCCTCACCCGGCTTTGGGATATGGGAGCTCCACACCCAGCTCCGGGAAGGAGCCTGACTGCGGGTGCTTCACTCATTAATGGCAATTATTATCTGTAATTAGCAGCCCGTCCTGCTCTTCAGCCTCACTCCTGGGAGCTCAGAAGAGACCAGGGAATGCTGGAGGGGTCTGGCTGCTCCAGCATGTGCCTTTGCCGGGTGTTCCTGGACACGGAACTGTCCGTGAGTGCCTTTGAGTGGCTCTTCCTTGAGCTCGTTTCTTTAGACCAGCGATGGGATGAACTGGGATTTTGATGGCTCCCTTTTTAAAAACAGCTCTGTGCCTCAATTCTCAGAGGTGCTTTCAACATTCCAACCTAGTCCAGCGTTTTATTTAATGCCGGGAATCTTTTATAACGCAGGGGTTTGGCTGTGCCCAGCCCTGGACACGGGCAGCAGTCACAGAGCTCTGCTAATTGAAAGGTGACTGGACCTTCTGCTGGGAGGTGGATGCCAGACAGGCTGAGAGCTCACCTGGTGCTGGCAGCATCTCCTCTTCACACTGGCCCTTTTCCCAGGGTCCCTGCCAATGCCTCCTGCACGGCAGGGCTTTCATGGGAACTCTTGTCCCGTGCGTGGCCCCCCGCAGGCCCCACTCAGGGGTCCCTGAGGATGGAGCAGACTGAAAACCAGGGGACAAATCTCTCTGCTAAAGCCCTTGTGCGGTGCCTGGGAGCACTGGGGCTGTCAAACAGGGGTCAGAGATTTGGCACCGAGTCCCCAGCCCTGGCTCCTGACCACCGGGCACGCCGGCCAGCATGCCCATGCGGTTTCCTCCCATCCCAGCTGCTCACTGGGAGGCACAGTGGGTTGTGCTCCCTCTGTTCCTTTCGTGCTTCATGCCTGCCTTGCTAAAGGAAAAATCAATAGCATAAAAGGTAGTGAGAGCAGGTCTCAGGGGTGGAGGATCTCGCTGGCAGAGTGCAGACAGGCTGCCAATAATCCTGCTCGGAGCTGCTTTGCCCAACAGCCACCGAAATGTTAATAGGGGGCTTGTGTTTGTGGCTTCCTCATCCCTGGAAGTGTCCAAGGGCAGGTTGGACAGGGCTGGGAGCAACATGGGCTGGTGGAAGGTGTCCCTGCCCATGGCAGGGGGTAGAACAAGATGAGCTTTGAGATCCCCTCCAACCAAATGATTCCATGAATAATTTTGGTGACAACGGGGACCATCCAGAGCGGGTTTTGCTCATTACTTCCCCGCTGCAACGTTTTGGGTTGCAACAAAAATGGCAAAAACAGGACTCCTGGTGCCTTTTTGGTTATTTTGCCCTGCTCTGCCCTCCTTGGCACCCTCACTGTGTGCTCCCCACCCCAGGGCAGCCCCAGGGTGGGGGCGGTGGGGCCAAGCCATGCGTGTCCACCCTGCTCGGCGTGAATGGCTCGGGGCAGGCATTGTCATGGGTGAATTTTCTGAATGAGCAAATCCTCATTAAAAAATAATTAAAACAGCCTGGTGAGATTGGCTTAATTCCTTTCATTTTGACTGATGGTGTTTAGTTTTGATGATTTATGTGGCACAGTCTTGCCAGCTCTCATGCTTTCATTGTTGGAACTCATGGGATTTCATGATTTTCTTCCTTCCACACCTCCTTGAGTCATGGGATTACAGCTGAATCTCAGCTTTCAGTTTTTTCAATGACTATTATTTTTAAAGATGCATTCCAGGCTGGTGAAATAAACTTGAAAGCCTGACACCTAATGACTCAAAGCTCAGGAAGCAAGAAAAAGAGGGGGGGGGGGAAAGAATGGAGGAATTGCTCGTTTCCTGTTTTGGCAAGGTGGTTTGGAACCCCCAACATCGGTCAGGTGGTCATGGAGGTGGTGGGGGCTGCAGGGGTGGGGTCTGGGCAGTGGGATCTGTGGTGATCGGATCTGCAAGAATAGGATCTGTAGTGATGGGATCTGCAGGAATGGGGTCTGTGGTGATGGGATCTGCAGGAATGGGGTTCGTGGCAGTGGGATCTGCACCCTTCTCTCCCACCCAATGGATCCAGCCCAGCTCTGCCAGGCTGCTGTGCTTCCAGACGTTGCCTTTGCACATTTAGAAAGTGCCAATTTGCTAAGTCCTGCTGTATAATTAAACCTGTCTTTCCCATGTGCTCCTGGCCTCCAACACCCTCCTGGCACCAGACTGGCCACGACCTCATGGGAGCTGTGGGGACAGACCCTGCCTGGTGCAAACCAGGTGGCTCCAGGCTCTGCAGAGCCCCTGGCAGGGGCACAGCGTGGTGGGAGATGTGGCTGGAGATGCCAGGACTTTCCTCAGCCCCCTCCTCACCCCTCAACACCAAAAGGGCTCCTGCCCTCCCCTGGCAGCCCTTCCATGCCGAGTCAGGCAGCAGCCCCGGCCCTTGGAAATGCCCTTGGTCTCTGCCTGAGGCTTTTGTCCCGCGGGGTGCAGGTGGGGACGCTTTGAACCGTGTGAGAAAAGCTCCCTGCCAAAGAAAAGCCGCCCCCGCCGCCCTCGCAGCCCCTTGGCCAGCGCCCGGCGCCGCTGAATGGGGCCGGCGGCGCCTGAAAGGCCGTGCCCCCCACCATCCCCGGCCCCCTTTGTCTCCCCACCCCCTGCCCCATCCGTCTTGCTAAGGCCCTGCAAGGCTTCAATGCCCCCTTTCACTTGTCGTTTGTTACCGAGTAAATATGAGTGATTAAAAGGGGCTCAGGAGTCCGTGAGCTTTGCGGAGGTGCCTGGAAGGTGGAGTCCCTCCTCTGTGTAGCCCATGGCTTTTCGCCCTACATGAGTTAGGGAAAGCAATCACATAGGAATAAAAAGCCATAGACCACAGCAGAGGGCTTACCCAGGATAAGCCAGCAGTCTTTGGGAAGAGGAAAGGGAAAAGGGAAAGGAAAGGGGAGGTAAAAAAGTGACGCTTCTAAGTTGTCCTCCCTCCCTGTGACCACAACCTGCTCCCTCCCTCCCTGCAGGAGGACCCCCAAAACAGGGTAAGTTCCCACCCAAAACACCCCTCAGCACCGTGGCATCACGGGGTGGCTTCTCCTGGGTTACCCACGGGTCAGGAAAGAGGGATCCAGACCTGGCATGTCTGTCCCCTCAGCAGGAACCTGACCCCGGGAGGAGGATCCTGTGCCCTGCCTTTGTGCTCCGGATGCCGTAATGAGCTGTGACTGCAGGCACAGCAGGCTCTTGCAGCAGGGGTGATGCTTAAAAGACACCGTGCCATAGCCAGAATCAGTGGCAGGATGACCACGGAGCAGCAGCGGTGTCCTGGCCACAGCTACAACTCATCTCTGTCACCACACGCTATTCCCCAGCACATCTTTTTTGTGCTGCTTTTAAGGATCACAGCAAACCTGATAAACCTTGAGGTACAAACCAGATAGTCGATCTGGTTGCCAATGGAGCAGCACAAATTTCCACCTGCAGATCAAGTGTCCCTTTCCGAGGAGGAGCACCGTTGCTTCTCAGCGGGAGAATCCCACGGGATAAATCCCTTTTGCAAGCAAGGGGATAGAAACGCTCCCCTTGGGGTGTAGCCCTACCCTGCTCTGCAGCTGTTGTGAAAATCTGACCCTTTGGGCCACAGAGGGACTTGCCCACAGTCTCAGAGTCGCTCAGCAGCAGGACTGGGAGCCAAACCCCTCCCCGTGGCCCCGCTGCCCCCACAGCTCACCTGGCTGAGGCTGCAGAGGCAGCGGATGCTCGGCCGAGGTGCATCCAACAGACCCGCCTTTGTCGGCTGAGACAAAGGGCTAAAGAAAGGTCTGGCTGCAAACCCGCCTCCCGCTCACCTCCCCCACCGCCGCTTCCCCCCTCGCCTTTCCGGGAGAGTTTCCGTCTCTCGGTACCCACAAAAGAGGCATCTCAGGACAAGGTGATGCGTTTCACAGGAGCGGCTGCTCCGGCAGCTCCTCCGAGAGCCGGACGCAGACCTTATTCTAAGGAAAAGCCTCTGCACCTCCCCGCACCTGGGGAAGCTCCTTGGGCGGCACCAAAACTGCCCAGGTTGTCCTGGGAAAACGCTGCCCTGGGCCTTTATTCCCTCCCCCTGCCGGGACACCGGCTCGTTCGTTCAGCAGCAGTGACTGCTAATTGCCGGGAGCTGATGAGGTCAGCTCCGGTGCCGAGGGTAGGAAACTCCCTTTCTTGTTGCCCTCACAAGAATCCTTGGGAAATCCAATGTTCCTGAAACTACGCAGCCGCCAGGATTGGAAGTGGGGAGGATTTTGCACGCTGTGGTTTGTAATAGCAGTGAACGCGACTTTGACCTACAAACCAGACTCCTGGAGCACAGGGGTAGCTCTGAAGTGGGGGGTTTTTCCCAAAGTCTTTCCTCTTTTAACTCTCATATACAAATGGTGAGGAAAAAAGGCCACCGTGTGCCCCACCTGTGACACAGCCACGCTCCCCTCCTGCCCCTCCACAGGACGGTGCCCCCACGGGTATCCCAACACGGAGCATCACTTGGTCCAGGCATTACATCCTTGGGAGCAACTGTTGCTCTGGGAAGATCTGCTGGGAGACCCCCAGGCGTGGGGGTGCATGCCAGGAGGCCCACATGGGTCCAGCACTGCCTCCCCCCTTAGTCCTGGGGGTGCATTAAGGACGAGCCCCAATTTCATTGCGCATCACACATTCCGGGGGTAATTCTGTCATCGTGGCTCTTTGGGATATGGCCCTGTGGCACCCAAAACCTTCCCGAGGCCCTACCCAATGCAGGGCTGCTCCAGTGCCGGGCTGCTCTCCCCAGCACGGGAACAGGAGGGCACGTGCCCATCCAAGACCCTCCATCCCCACTCCACGCCGCAGGGACCCGAGGACGGCCCGGAGCCGCCGGCCGAGCGCGGCTGACCTCACCTTTGGCAGCGTGGCATCCTCTCCGCGGGAAGGGCCCCGTGCCAGCCGTCCCTGGGCTTGGGATGGCAGTGCCCGCACCGTCCTGTCCTCCCCTGGTCCCTGCCAGCAAAGCCCGGGCGGCGCAGGGATGCTCAGGGCAGTGGGTGGCCGGCGCTGCCCGGGGTGGTCGCTCCCACCGCTCTGAGCCCTGGCTGGCTCGGGGTTGGGGGGCTCATTTGTGATGCTCCAGCCCTTCCCTTGCT
Organism: Acropternis orthonyx; assembly: GCA_035583155.1. NCBI lineage: Eukaryota > Metazoa > Chordata > Aves > Passeriformes > Rhinocryptidae > Acropternis > Acropternis orthonyx. The sequence continues at coordinate 2,913,906 of JAWWEU010000076.1, read as the reverse complement.
GGCTGCTCCCGCTGCCATCCCCAGCACCCCGCGGGCCGCAGAGCCTCTCTGCGCGGGCACATACTTGAGATGGTTGTGCACCGAGGGGCCGGGAGCGGAGGGAGGGAGGGAAGGAGGGAGGGAGGGAGGGAGGGAGGGAGGGAGCGGGGGGTCAGGTATTTCTCCATCCCCGGCTCCGGAGAGCCGGTAACAAAGGCGCTATTGAACTGCAGCCTCTCTGGTCTGTGAAGCAGAAACCTCTTGTATCTACTTCAGTGCCTTTGATCTAACTCCCCCAGTGGGATGTATATTACTCATGTCCTGCTGCTCGGGTACTGCTGCCAGAGCGGGACGGGGGGGACGAGCCCCCGCTCGTCACCCTGGGGTTGGGAAGTGTCCCACCAGCACCGGGCACCCGGTGCCCACCTCCACTCCTGTCCTTCCCCACGCTCCTCTACCTCTCCTCTCCATCCCCCAACCCCTCCATCCTCCCAGACCCCAAACTTTGGGGATCCGTGCGGGCTCCCAGGGCTCAGCCGAGCATGGAGGCAGGAGGAGCAGCGCTCTGCGCCTCACATTCCTCTTCTGTAATTAAAGCCGGTGCTCTGGGTGGAGGGGGAATTTCCCAAAGGGTTTTACTGGCGTCTGGACAAGGGTCAGACAATGAGAACATTTGACAGGGTGCCCAAATCTGCTGTATCTTGGATACGCTCAAAGCCTCCCCCGTGCTGTTCGTCCCAGGCGCTGCTTTGGGGGAGGTGGGGGCGGTTTGGGCAGGTTGGTAAGAAGGGTGTGACTTTGGGGACTCTCTCACCGTGTCCCTACAGCCTTCAACACAGCCAGGCTGCCCCAAAAATGCCAAAGCTTGAACAGCACAAGCTTGCTCTGAAACCACGTTCCCACCGGGATGCTCCAGGAAGTCCTGGGTAAAGGCATCAAACGCACCTTAGAGACTCCCAGCACTGAGACCGATGCTTTAAAAAGTGCCTTGCTGCCTTCAGCAAAATAACTGCCTCACTCCCTGGGGTAGCCAGGGGCACTGGGGGCTTATCCTGCTTTTGCCAGTCCTGGGGGACACTGGGGATGCTCTGACAACCTGGCTGGAACCATCCCAGCTATCCGAAAGCACTTTGGAAATCTTACTCTCCTGCCTTTTCAGTTCATTTGCAGCAAACCCAGAGCCTGGCAGGTCCCACGGCACCCCGAGAGGCACGTGTGGGAATCGCCTTTGGAGCAGCCAGGCCCCTGGGGTGCCCACATGGCAGTGTCCAAAATGGGGGCACCCAAAACGAGAGCACAAGAGGAAGCCTTGCTGGAGCCAGGGGCTCTTAGTGCTGCCTCACCTTCTCCCAGGGCTAATTCCCTTCTTTCCCAGCTCCCTGCCCGTGTCTCAGCTGTGGGGAGAGCTGAGACACGTGCAGAGACTGTCCAGGGCTGCTCCATCTCCACTGTGAGGTGATGGGAAATAATAAACCCCCAACAACAGAAATGGAAAGGACGGATGGACAGATGGACAGGCAGAGGGATAAGTACTCCAGAACAGAAACTGACCTAGCTGGGAACACCTAAAGGACTTTTTTCCCACAGAGATCCATACTAGTTGCATCCCAAGAAGGTGGAATCAGCCTTTCCTTTAGGGCATCACCTGCAGTTCCCCCCTCCTCAGCCACAGGCTGGCTCGTGCCCCAGGGCAGAGCTGCAGACCCGACTCCTGCTGGGTCTTTAAACATTAACTATTAGAACTTGGGGACCAGTTGAAGTCAGAGTTGGGCAACGATCCATTTTCAAGCTGTCTTGATGACTGGCTCCAGCACAGCAAGATTAGATCTACTAATCACATTTATAAGGCGCCCAGGATCATGAATTGGGGATTCAGAGAATATTTGTCATTGTAACAATGTCATTTCCCAGCCTTTACCTTGCTCTCCAAGTCATTATGGTTGGACTTTTTGGCTTTATATAAATATCTATCAGGGAAAAAGGAGGCTCCAGAGCATTTGTTGCATTTGTGCTCTGTACAGCTGAAGGGACACGTTGTCTGTCACTTGTACCTCCCATGGATAGGGTGATACTGGGGTTATTTATGGATTTTAATCAGCTTTCTCATCACCTGTTTTTCTACTGATAGGTGCTTTAACAACACAGAGATAACCCAAATCTTTCCAGAATGCTCTATAAATCTTACAGGCTATAAAAAGGGGAGGCCAGGTAAGCTGAGCAACCCCCCAGATCCCTCAGCGCATCCGTAACTCCCAGGAAAGCAGGACCAACCTGCTACCCTGTGGCTTCCCGGAGCTGAAGATGAGACCACACTGTCTCCAGCACCTTTATGGAGGAATTCCAGGGAGATGTGCTCCATAAATCCACGTTTGCAGCCACAACAGCCCTCACAGCAGCACAGGCTGAGCAGCAGCTCCGCCAGCGCTGCAGCGTCGCGGCAGGGAGAGCCCAGCCAGAGCCCAGCTCCCCTCTCCAGGATGCACCAGCAGCCCTGGAAAACCCACAGGAAAGGCCAAAATCATCTTAACTCTGCAGGGGCACACGCAATCACACGCTCCTCCCGAAGCACAGAATCCATCAGGATTTGTTTTAAGGAGAGAAGAGGAATCCTTTCATTTCTGGCCACTTCAGCTCTTTGCTTTCTTCCCGCAGGGATGTTCACCCACCCCTTTCCAGGAGCACAGACGTTGCTTCCCGACACCCTGGCAGCCCAGGAGATGTGTTTTCCTCTTCCAGTGGACGCTCCAGGGCCTGCTTTTCCCTGACTCAGGGGCTCGGGTATGAAAACTGGGGCTGGTGAGGTGCCCAGTGGGAAGAGGCTGCCCCCAAACCAGGACTGGCTTTTCCATGGGTGCCTGAGGTTGCTTTAGTGAGCAGAGATGTTCTCACTGGGACAAGTTTCAGCCAGGAGGAATATTTTGCAAATCCAGCTTGTTTGTAGCAGTCAGCTTTAGGTACAAAAACAAGCTCTGAGAATCTGCAGCCTTTCCTTCCCACTTTTCCATCTGGAACAGGATGCCACTTCCAGCTCTCCTTCCTTCTTACCAGAATCACTTTTTTTAGGTGACTGGAAATGAAAGGCTATTCGCTGGATGAAACAAAACCCTAAATGATTTCTTTTTCTCAGCTTGCTGAAAAAAATTCAGAATAAATTCATTTTGGTCTGACCTCTCAGTGCTCTTATGATCTGCAAACCAACAAACCAGTTCTTAGCAGAGACCCTTGGAGGGACCCCAGGATCCCAAGGCCATGATTTGTGTGTTCTGGGTCACAGCCATATGGTCCTGCTGAACCCCAAACCCCTCTGCTCTGCCTCTGCTCAGCCCCACTGCACACTGCAGAGCATCACTGGTTCCTTTGGAGTTATTTCAAGGTGGAGGGATGAGAGAGGCAGTGAGGGAAGGGACGAGATAATGACCCAGATCTGTTCCTGCACACTCGCCATCAATTTGCCACAGAGCCCATTAGGAGAGGGCAACTGCAGCTCAGGAATCCAGGTAAGTCACTCACTAACAAGATCCTCCCGGGCCTTTTAGCACATTCCTGGTCACAGATATTTCAGCTCCCGCAGCCCCAGCTGTAATTAAGTCTGGGCTGTGAGGCAGGAGACGCCGCAGGAGCCAGGGGGGAATTTGTCTCGATTTGCTGGAGCAGCCACAGGGCTGGTGAGTGACGGCCTGGCTCTGGTAGGGATGGGGGGATCCATGGTCTGGTTCAGGCAGGGATGG
>JAWWEU010000076.1:2876395-2898714 GCA_035583155.1 Acropternis orthonyx | reverse complement strand
GGGCTGCCGTTAAATAAAGGTGGTCCACAACCCTCCTTAGCACCGTGCACAGCCCCAGGCAGCGACACAGCAGCACCACCCTCCCTCCCAGTGACGCCCCTGGGTGAGTTTGGCACTTCCAGCCCTTGGCAGGAGCAGACCCTGCTGTGCCAGGCTGGGCAGCAGAGCACGGGGCCCATTTGCCAGTTTTCCTCGACTCCGCAGCCAGCTTTAAACTCCAGCCCTCTGATTGTTGCTGAAATGCAGCGCTGGGCAATGATTTCCACATGCCTGCCCGTGCACAAGGGAGAGCGGGCCAGGGCAGGGGAGGCATTGAACACATTTTCTTTCCATGACTCGGTGCCTATTGAATGTCAGGGCAGTGGGGAAGGGAAGCGCTGCCTGGATGCAGTGACTGTGAAATATTCCCTGCAGACCTCCAGGGAGCCGCTCGCCTCGGAGCAGCACACATGCGAGTCCATGTGAGTTTGGCAGCGGAGAAAACGTGCCCCTGAGCTGCTGGGCATCCCGAGGGCTCTGCAGCTCAGCCTCGGCTCGGGGTGGCAGGGACTGAGGCCGGAGGAGCTGCAGGAGGGAAGCAGGTGAACCCCTCCCTGGAGCTGCCCTGTGCTTCCTGGAGAAGTCAAGCACATTCACGTTGCTGCCACTTCTCTCCTGCTTCAGTCTGAGCTGTCAGGTCTAATACACTGCCCGGGTTTGCTGGGATTGCCAGGACTCGTATGTGAGAGCGCTGGGCTGCAGATTGGAGCTCTGCACCTCTCTCTAGGGAGACAGTGATGCCTGCTGGGTACAGCTCTGTTGGGAGGTCATATCTTTCTTGGCTGGTTCTTACTGGGCCTGGTGTGTCACTGCTTAGTGCATTTTGACATCTTCCCTCCAGCCTGGAGGCTGCGTAGGTGAGCTCCTGCCTCTCTGCGTGTGCTGTGGACAAGTGGTGGGGGTTGCTCTTGACCTTGGGGATGGGGATTAAATGGGAGTGAAGCAAAAATTATGTGTTCTACACCCAAAATTAGGTTTTCTTATACCAAAGGGCACTTTGCATGGCTGTAACAGGATGGGCTGCTCCCTTCCACTGTTACACATTTGGAGTCTGCTGTCACCTCTGCTTAGCCTGAACTGCCTTGGTCTCCTCCCAAGGCAGGTTTGGAGCCCTCTGGCTGTCCCCTCTGCCCAGGCTGCCCTGGGCTCTCTCCCCCCTCTCTCCCAAAGCCAGCTCCCAGCACTGGAGGGAGTGTCCCCACTGGGGCCTCACCATGTGAGGGAGAACCAGAGGATTTAATGTGTCTGGCCAGGAGCCACGCAGGGAGCGAGCCTGGGGCAGGCACAGCTTTACAAGGCAGGCACTGCCTGGGCTCCAGCTCCGTTCCAGTCCATGCAGCATTCCCACAGCCCTGCCCTTGGAGAGTTTGCACAGGGACAAGGGGTGCCCAGTGGAGTCTTGCACCCTGGGTCTGCCCTTGTGGTGTGAAACTGGGGCTGGGACTGCTCTCCCTGTGTCCCCACGGCTGTGCTGCCTCCTCGGCATCCCATGGTCCCTCTCACATCCCTGCAGTGTTGTTTGCTGACAGGGAAGGTTCTGGAGAGCAGCAGCCCTAGCAAAGCCCTTGGGTCCGTGATTGAAATGCTGCTCAGGATGCTGCAGCATTCCCCGTTGCTCCTGACAGTCACTCCCACCTGCATCCCGCCCGTGGAGCACAGTCCCACTTTCCCCTGGCTTGGGGAAGGAGCCCAGCTCGGCAGCTCAGGCTGGTGTGTGGCTGGGGGTGGTTTTTCAGAGGAGGGAAGGAAAATGAGTGATCTGGTGTGCAGCAGAAACAGGATTGCTTGTACCCAGAGGAAATCCAAGGGCAGGAACAGCCCAGAGCCATCAGCCCAGGTTATGTGCATCACATTCCTGCCTGGATGTGGCACCCAGCCAGCCGTGCCCCTTTGGATAAAGACAAGAGCGTCCAGATGTGTGTCAGAGCTCTCTGCCTGCTGCAGCCTTCTCTCCTTCACAGCTCCCCCTTCCCTCCCCTCTCCAGCCAAAGGCAGCTGGGCCGAGGTGCTGTTTGCAGGAGGGTGACAGCACACACCGGGGTGAGGAAGCACAGCCCGTGAATCTTCAAAAGATGCAGTTTATATCAAAAGGGAGAACAGCTGTGGGATGAAACCCAGCACTCCTCTGGCTGGCCCAGGCAAGGGACACCCTAGGAATGGCATGACTATTCCTAGTGTGGAATACACTGGGAGAAGGAGGAGGAGAAGGATTTGCTGAGCAAAGTCTCCCCCAGCATGAGCTGAGATGATCACAGCTGTGGATCTAAACAAAGCCTTGCAGTTTCCCAGCCAGACCCATTTTTTGATGAAACCCTCCTAAGCACAGACCCATTTTTTTATGAAACACTCCCAGCCAAAATGAGCCCATTTTCACACCTGATTTGCACGTGATCTCTGTGAGACTGTGTGATCCCACTGCCACAATACAGAAGGGAAAAAAACAGCCCCAGAGTCCAAAGTAATTTTAGAAAAACTCACAAAAAAACAAGCACTTTTGTCTGCTTTTTGCTCAGCCATTACATTGGCGTGTTTGGAAAATGCCCCGAGGCTCTGCCTTGCAAACACACTGCTGGGATTGCAGAGGCATCTCAGGTGGGTGCCAAGTTCAACACCAGCGACCTCAGCCCTTCACAGGGCACATGGAAAGGGACATTTTGCTTTGGGCTGTTACCAGTGGAGCAGCCCAGGCCCCATGAACAGTGCAGGGTCTCGTCAGCCCCACATCAGTCTGCCAAGCAGATGTGCTGTGTTCCTTTCCCACATGCTGGGGAACATCCATCACACCCTGATGCCTCCCCTCCCCTCCGGCCTTTGAACAGCACAGGCAGGAATCCCTGCTGGCTGCAGCAGCTGGGTGCTTTCCCTCTCCACATCCTCCTCCGAAGCCATCCCTGTCAGGCTTACAGCAATCCCTGGCATGTTCATTATAGTAATTTATATTTAGGAGGAATGTTATGCACCAATAAGCAGCTTGTGTGACACAACCACTGAGCTCATGTCTCTGTCCACTAATTGCTTGTAACATTCTTGCCCTTTGCATGTCGTTTTCTCTTCGAGCTGGTTTCTCTGTCCAGCTCCAGTTTGGGGGGCTTCCTCTCCTTATTTGCCAGAGTTTTTGCTGGGGGAATCTCCCTTGGTTTCTGTTTCAAAATGGACTTAGGAGGGTCAGGTGGTCTCAGAGCTGTGGTATGGGGTGTGTGGCAGCAGTTGTTATGCCGAGGGCTGTGCTGGGAATGGCACGTAAGTGTTCGAGACATCTCCCCCCCACCCGGGTGACATCTCCTCTTTAAATAGAGGAGGCGGGTGAACATGGAAGTGAGAGGGAGCCAGAGCCCGGCTGGATGCTGGGCTGTGGAAAACCTGCCCATTTCTGCAGCCAGTGGCATGAAGGAAGCGTGATGGCCAACTCACACCAAGCTGCCCGTGCAGCCCACATGACCAGGTACTCATTGACCAGGGGTCAGGGGAGGGCAGGCCGACAGGCAGCTGCACATCACACCTCTGGCTCTCACCCTTTGCTGCGCCTCCCCGAGCCCTGCAGAGCAAAGGATGCAAATCCCTGTGAGGCAGGTGAGAAAGGAGCTGCTTGCCCCGTGTCACAGAGGGCAGGGGCTCACCCCCTGCTGCAAAGTCCTCGCGTCCTCTCTGGGGCGATGTGACTCAAGCTTGAACTCCCATCTGCTTCTGGAGGGGCAGTTCCAGTTCAGAGCCCGCTGGTTCAGCCCCGTGTGCTCAGACAGGGCTCAGCTCCCGGGCTCACCAAGGGGAAGAGCTGCTGCTGGATGTTTTACCCCACTCACAGAGCAGACAAGCATTACCGAGGGTCTCAGGTCTTGGCTGGGTGTTGCCGTGGGACAGGCTAAAGTGAACAAACAAAATGGATCCTGGGAAAACATCCCTTTCCTCCACGGGGGCTCAGCTTTTACGCTTCTGCCACACCATCTGTGAACCACTTCCCTGTTCCTCGAAGTGTCTCCCAGCGAGCTTGATGGTTCTAATATAAGAAATGAGAGTCAGCAAGTCCGCCGAGACTCCCACGTTCCAAAAGGAGAAGGGGAAAAGGAGTTCTGTCGGCAGCAGAAAGCCCAAATTTTTGTCTTCTGGACAGTCTTCCTTGCAGAATCACAGATTTCTGGAAAGGAGAAGAACGCATATACTCCCCACAATAGGATTTCCCCACAGAGAACCTGTGCCCCCTTTCCTCCTCACCAGCTCTGCTGTGTCCTCTGCATTCCCACTTTCCATACTCTGTGTAAATGGATTTTGTTCCTTCCCTGGCCAGGTGTCCTGCTGGCATCCCTCTACCTTCCCCTGCCACATTAAACCTCCTGCACATCCCTCGGATTTAGGCACAATACCCACTAATTACAGGAACTCTGCTGACAGACAGGCTGGTCTGTAGAGGGAAGGCGAGGACTAATATAGCTGAGGATATAAGAAATTAATTAGTTTCAGACAGACAATGTTGGCACCTCCAGTCAGCCTGATTTATCTCCATGGCTGCTCTATTTCTGGTGAACTGAGAACGTTTGACTAAATATAAGACAACAAGTAGCTGGAATGGATGGTGAAGCTGCTGCTAAATACACGACCCCACCGACAGAGTGACAGAGGCTGCCCCAGGGATGCGGGTCCCGGTTTCACGGGCTGCCCCCGCTCACGCACATCTGCCGAGAGCCTCAAGGGCGAGCAGGAAGAGCTGCTGGAGGGAACTCCCCTGACCTGGGTGCGAGGCTGCGATCAGCGTGTGTGTGTGTCCGTCCGTGTCTCCCTCCTGCCCTCGGGGCCGAGCGGGCTCCTTATCCCGGGGCTGCGGCGGGGAGGAGCCAGCGCCGCACCGAGCCGAGCGCCGGCAGCGCTCCCGCACCTCGCCGGGTCCCGCACCGCGCCCGCACCGGCTCCGCTCCAGCTCCGCCACCGCTCCAACCCTCTCCTGCTCCGCCAGCGCTTCTGATCCGCCTCCTGCTCCGGCATCGGCTCCGGCACCGCTTCAGACCCTGTCCGGCACCACCACCGCTCCGGCTCCGCTCCCAGCCCGGCCCCGCAGCTCCCGCAGCGCCGCCCCCGCCGCTCGCTGGCCCAGGAAGGAGGAAGGGACAGGGCAGGAGGGAGAGCGACCTGCTCGGCGGCCGGTGAGTGACCCCGCGGCGGGCTGGGGGTCCCTGCGCGCCCCCCGCGGACCCGCCTCCTCTGGGGGTGTTGGGGCGCAAAAGTGCGAGGCGAGGGAAGAGCTGAAGTTGGAGGTGCGGGGAGGGAGGGCTCGGTAGCAAGCGCAGCGAGGGTTTATACCTGTCTGTGCCCTGGTGCTGGAGATTCCTGCGCGTGTTTTGGTCCTAAACCTGGTGTTGGGAGCACTGGACGGCGCTTCACTCCTCAGCAACTTTGGCAGACAGCCCTGGCGCGGGTCCCGCTGTGAAGGTGCCGGGGGGGACCCTTCCAGTGGGAGCATTCCCGGGGGCCTGACAGCAGGGTCTGTGTGCTGGGTTCCCCGGCTCGGGCATTCCCCTTGCGCTGCGTTTTTTCGTGGCTGTCGGTATCAGCTGCATCTCTCCAACACGCCTGTTGCTCTGACAAGTTCCCGGGGATGTGGGAGAACTTGCCCCAGAATGCCTGTCCCCCTCTTTGTTCCCCAGGCAAGACAGCCCGTTGAGAGCTGCTCTCCCTGCCGTGCCAGCCCTACCCCCTGAAAAGTCAGGCTCTGATAGCCTGGCTCATCTCTCCATGAAAACAACCTGGAATGAGCGTGTTGGCACAATAGTGGCATTAGCTCTGAAAGGAAGAAACATCAGGGTCAGGCCTGGGGCTGCTGGCGTTGGTTTTTGTGCTGTGCATCAAGCGAATGCACAGTGTGATGTGATGTGTGTGCCGGGATTGGAGGAAGGTGCCTGAAGGGAAAGAGCTTTGAACAAGCATCAGGAAGAAAGTTAGAGCCTCCAGATGAGATTTGTGAAAGGGCAAGCGCCTTTGGACAGGACCCTGCAAGGAAACAGGATTAATTTCCTCCTCGGTGGTAATGGAGCAGCACAGAAATCTGCAGCATGTGGTAAATGCAAGCAGAGTCTTGTTTTCCAGCCTCTTGAGACTCTGACAGGGCATCTGGAACACCCCACCTGTGGAGAGGTCATGAAAACCAGTTCCCATGATCCTGAAAAGACTGCCTTGGTGCAAAGAGTCAACCATTAGAGACCTGGTCAGTTTGTGTCAGCAGGAACCCATCGGTGGGGGCACGCTGAGATCTCAAAGTGCATTTGCAGTCTGGAGCATCCTTTGCTCCCTGGAGAAGATACATCGGTGGGAGGTGACATATCCAAGAGCACGATGCACAGAAGGAACAGAGGCAGGAATAGGATGGCACCTGGTTCACCAGCTGGCACCTCATCCATGAAACTTCATGTCTGTGTGTAGGTGTGAGGCACCCAGCTCACAGTCCAGTGATTTTTAGGCTCTTGTCATGCCAGAAAACTTCTGAGCGAGTTTTGGTGTCCATTCTCCAGACAGGACTGCTTTTGATGGCAGGTCTTGCAGATTTGTTTCCCAGTACTCAGGTTTACTCACCCATGCTGGAAAATATTGGTACCAAGTCCAAATGAGAGCAGTTAATAAATGAGTAGTGGAACAACCTCGCCAGCATTAGCTGGGAGTTCCCCCTCTCTTATCCTACTTGGATAGAGAGAAAGAGAGAAAAATCTATAACTAAACATGACTGGAGATCTGTCCATGGCCTTGCCAGGGATTCTGCCTGACCTTGGACACGTCACCACCATATCCCCATGTCTGAGTGCCCCCATCTCCTAACACTTGATCTTGCTTTTGTTCTGCAGGGTTTGCTCCCTGAGCTCTGTAGATCTTTGGGATGCTGGCAGGGAGAGGCGTGGAAGCACTAAAATCCTCATCTCAATGAGTGAAGGCCCCTTTCACTGAACAAGCTCTTTGTGGTCCCTGAATGGACCCTTCAGACAGGCTTTGCTGGGAGCCAGTGACAGAGCCAAGTGATGGTGTCACAGATTCGGAGGTTACAGGTGACTGAAATGCAGCTGGATATGCTTGGCTGGTTTTTTACTCACTTAAAAATGAGCTGCTTTAAATCTTTGGCTTTATCTGCTTTTATCTGCTGCCTTTCATGTGCATTCATTGCCAGTGTCACCGGCTTGTTTGTCAGGGTACAGCCCCGAGCACAGGGGCTGGAGGGGACAGATTTTGCCCTCTGTTGCTGGCACTGGATCTAGACAAGGTAGAGGAATTTGCATATGGTAAAACAGAGAGGCAAAATGGCTCAAGGTGGTACAAGGAGCCTGTGGTAGAACAGGGAGTTGAGTTTTGATTTCCCAAGTCCATGAGACCCCTCTGTTCTCTCTGTCCTGTGTCCTGCACCCTGTCACACGGAAACAAAACCTGAGTAGGTACTTCCCATATGTCATGGATGCATTTAAATATCCACATTGCAGTTTCCACTGAGACCATCCCATTGGTCTGGCCTTCTGGAGGGAAATGAATGTTTGGTCAGTCCTTGTAAACCCTCAGACATTCCTCTGGCTTCCATACAGACCTGAGGTTTAGGCTAGGAGGTCTGAGAATCTCCAGAAAATCTGGGATGCATGTTTGGAGTCATGTCCAATAACAGTAGGAGTTTCCAAGAGGGTTTATACTCAGTAAGAACTTCCCAAATTCTCCTTCCATGCTCAGGGAAATTGAGGCAAACTTAAAGCAGCTTCTCCTGGCAACAGGACAGGGGGTCTTGACTCCAGGGCCAGCTCAGAGATCCCTGCCCAGCCTGGAGTGAGTTCTGCTCGGTGTCATTCGTGTACTGACACCCAGAAAGGTCAGCTCTGCTTTCTGGCATGGCCTTGGTTTACTTCTTTACCGGTAGAAAAACAATAAAAGGTCTCTATTTTAAAAAGGCCCTTTGATTGCTTTCAGCAAACTCCATCCATGCAGAGGTTTGTCCTGCTGGGTTTGCTTTTCACTAAATTCACTTGTTTCTGCTGTTTGCAGAGGGAAAACTGATAGCAGAAGGCAACCTGTTGATTAATGTAGATGCAAAAGCCCAGATTACGATCTGGTGAACAATTAACTTTGCAGAGTCGATCTGTAATCAGCCTGAGCATCTTTTGCTCTCTCTTTACATTTCTAATCAGGGTTTCTTTTCAGGTAGCATTTTGCCTGCAGCCAGTGTTGCTCATCTGCTGCTTGTTTGCTCAGTCGCTCACAATCTCGGCTGGTATCTTTGTCTCGGCAGCCTGGCTGGAAAAGAAACTGCTGGGGAATTATTTTCAAGCCAGAGAGCAGAGCGGGTGAGCCCCGGGGAGCTGGCCGGGGTTCCTCAGTGCTCCTCACCCCGCTGCCACCTCTCATCCGTCTCGTTCTTTCTTTGCCTCCCTCCTTCGGCTCCTTCCAGCTGTGCCTCCAAACTTGAGACCTGTATTCTCTTGCCTTCTGGTTTTCCTCGCTGTTCCAGGGATGAGCTCCAAGCCGCCACAATTAAGGCTGGATTTTTGCAGGCACGCCACATTCCCGCTGGGAAATGTCCACATCTCTCCGGCACAGCGTTCCTGCCCACGGGGCTGATCTCTGCTGAAAATGCAGCCGGTTCTTTTCACACCTGAGCAGCAGCTGGGCTGTTGTTAAAACTCTCGCCTTGCGCTGAATGCATAATGCAGATTGCGGCGCGGGGATGCAGCTCGGGAAGCGCAAGGATGCTCCAGGCTTTGGGGCACTTGGATCCCGCTGCCAGCAGCAGCTCTTCTGGTTTTGTTTGTGGCTTTTTCTGTGCTCCCCTCTCCCGTCGGGTGCCGTCCCTGCCGCGCCAGGGTGCTGGGAGGATAAATAACTATCAAAGTGTTCACGCTGAGGGATGTTTGAGCTGCTGTTTTCAAGGATTGATGCTCATTGCCTTTCGGGAAGCAGGTCTCCTGGAGCAGCTCAGGTGGAGCATTTCACAGGACTCAGCCGGGCACGGCCAGCCTTGCTCCGACCTGTATTTGCCTCCCTTTTTATCTTCCCTTGGGGGTTTAAATCAGGGGCATTTTGCAACAGGGACGATTCCTTATGTGTCCTTTGCACGGCGAGCCCTCGATCCCTGGGGGCAGCAGGCACTGTCAAAGCCAAGATAATAAATGATTGGAGTAGCAACTCTCTGATCCAGAGCTGTCAGTGACTAACCTGTCACCTCTGCCGGCGCTGCAGGGACGTGTGGAGCATCAGAGCTGCGACTGCGATGCAGAGAGGAGGAAGCAAACAGGATGGGGTGTTGGATTTCCTGCCCCTTTCCTTAGTGCCTGGGAAGGGAAAGTTTCCGCGTACACCTCAAAGGAAGGGCACAGCCAACGAAGACACTCCAATGAATGGTGCCTTCAACCCAATTCTTCTGTTACTTACTGATTTTATTAATTACACCCAAGCAATTCACCTTTGCGCCACCCTTGAGTACTGTCATCAGCATTTATCAGGTGGAAAACTGAGGCAAGGAGAATATTCCTGGTGTTAAAAGGTCTCAACACTGATGGCCCTGGATCTGAAACCAGAGGTTTAAAACTCTCTCTGGTGTGCTGGTCTGTATTAAACAGCCCCCCTCTCTCTGTGCTCTGGGGTGACATGAATTTTGTTTGGTTTTTGGGCACCCTTTCAGTTTGCTCATGCAATGATGTTTTTAGTTCTGGAGACTTCTACATGAGCCCTCTCCTTCTCCCCCCATCTCTGAAATGCTCAGCTGTTTCCTGTAAAACAACCCAAATTTTCCCAGCCAGGGGCTTTGGAGTGGGGCAGGGGACTGGATTTGACCAGTTTCAGGGGGCGTTGCTGTTGTTTTGGTGACTTTTAATTGAATTGCTCAATTGAAAAGGAGAGGCTGTTGAAGCTGACTGTAAACACTGAAACCTCTGAAAAAGATCAAAATGTGCCCTTTTTGGGCACAGAAACATTCCCGGCGATCCATTTATTGCTGCTATTTCTCTATTTTGTTTGAAATAGTTTATTTTTACTCAGTCTCTTTAATTATTTGGTGAGTGTTAACATGCTGGTCACTCAGGGGTTGTGATTCCTCGTCCCAGTTTGTATTTGTCCTCAAACCACCCACCCCAGCCGTGGCTTTTCCCTCACTCCAGTTCCTCCCAGCAATACCCACTCCCGAAGCCATATCTTTTTTTAGTTGCTAAATCTGACAAGGTTTTGTGAACAGGAGCCTCAGTTCTGCACTTGGGAACATGCACACGCATATAAATTCATCAGTTTGGGGCTTTTTTCTGTATTCCAACATGGAATATCACCTGGAGCTTGGATTTGTGCCTTCTGTGGCTTGAATTATTTGCTGGAAAACCTTTTAGACTGGCAGCTTTATGTGCCAAGGCTGTGCTGGTGCAAATGCTGGTCTGTAGATACCCAAGGATGCAGCCAGGGACCTACAGGGGTCTTCAAGAGATCCCAAAAACTGAGGATCCAAGTCCTGATCCAACAGATCTGTGCTGCAGTGATCTATAAACAACACAGCAAAGGAAAAGGTGCTGTGGGAATGGTTTGGAGGCAGGATCCAGGGCTTGGAGGTGGGATCCAGGGCAGAGGTAGGATCTAGGACTTGGAGTAGGATTCAAGGGTTTAAGGCAGGATCCAGGGTTTGGAGGTGGGACTGGAGGGTTTAAGGTAAGATCCGGGGTTTGGAGGTAGGATCCAGGGCCACATCTCCTGGACTCTTTTCCTGGCTGTGCCACTGACTTGCTGTTTGACCTCAGGTGAGTCTCATCCCATCTCCAGATTTCTGATTTTCCTGTCTCTCAGGGAGGGGGGAAACAGCTAAATTCTCACAGCTGGTATTAGTGAACTGCTCGGCTTTCCTTGAAGGAGCAGTGACCATGGAAGGACGAGGAGCTGTTCCCAAGTTACTTTGGGCACAATAACCTTTCCAGCATCTCTTCTCCATGCTCTGCTCAGAGTGGGGATTTCAGTGCAAGGCAGAAGCAACACAGAAAATCTGCATCCAGCCTGAAGCACAGATCGCTCCTTCTGCTGCAGTTACTCCTGGGGGCTGGTCAGCTTGTAATTATTAACTAATTACTGCGCAGCAATCACTGTGCCACAGGATACGGGAAGTGTGGGAAGTCGGGAACAAGCTGTGCCTCACAAATCCCAGCCTCCTCTTCTCTGTCCCTTTGCTTTTGCCCGTGCTGCTGCCCTGCCCCTCTCCCGCAGACACCACGAGCCAGCCTGGGGCTGGAATTCTCTGCACACTGTTTGCTTTCCGTGTTTGCAATTAGGGCACTGAAAGCCAGTGTTAGTTCAGAGCTGGGAACAGCCACATCCCGGGCTGTGGCTGTGAGGAGGATCCCTCTGCAGCTCTGCCAGCGTTCCCCATCCTGCCTGAAGGGCACCACATCCAGGGGCGAGCATTCCCGACCCTCCCTACAGCGCAGGCATCGATCCTGGGTGTTTCCTGGGCATGGCACTGCCCGGAGGAGGCGAATCAGCAGCTGGGACTGAAAGCCTCTGTTAATCCCAGGAGCAGGTTTGGCGTGGACAGGGAGCTGCTCTGCCAGTGGTGCTGTGGGACCCTCTGTGTGGGATGTGATGGAGTCGGTCTCCATGTCCCGTTGGGGTGGGACGTGATGGAGTCAGTCCCATGGCCCTTTTGGGGTGGGATGTGATGGAGTCAGTCCCATGGCCCTTTTGGGGTGGGATGTGATGGAGTCAGTCCCCATGGCCTGTTGGAATGGGATGGGATGCAATGGAGTTGGTCCCCATAGCCTGCTGGAATGGGATGTGGTGGAGTTGATCCCCATGGCTCTCTGGGGTGGGTGTGCTGAGGATATGGCCTGTTTTGGGGGTCCGTGTGACCTGGGGGACAGTGCAGAGCCTGTGTCACCCCTCAAACAGAGCAGGGGAAGGACTTGCACAGTGCCTTAGTCCATCAGCTGGAATATTTTATTTTATGAGGAAGAACTGGAGTCTGAAATGCTGCCCAGTGCAGAGGAAACCTCTGCAGGGCCACGTCTCACTGTACGCTTGTGTGGTCGAGGCAAGAAACCCCTGAGGGATGCACCGGTCAGAGCAGCCAAGGGGCTTGTTTTTCTGCTGGTTTGGTGTTTGACTCAAGGCTGGAAAGTTCTTGTGCTGTGGGTCTGAACTGGGGGAGGACGGGCTGCTGGGGCCAGCACAAATCCTGTCACCATCCAGAGCTGTGGCTGAGCCCAGAGCCAGAGGGAGGGGTGGGAGCCTGAGCCGGTGGTCCTTGTGCTGTCCAGGCACTTCAGAGCTGTTCCAGCCCTTTGGAAGGCTCCCAAAAAGGCTGGGGATGGGCTGGCAGCACCTGGGCAGCCTCCCGAGTGCCTGGGGTTGAGGCAGGAATTTGGAAAGACCATTTGCAATGTAAATTGGTGTGTAGGGGACAGAGAAACAACACTGTGTGCCTGGGGAGTCTGAGGAGGAGGCACAACTAGTGGTTTTACTGCTCTTTTCGGTTATAGCCAGAGACGGTTTTGTGTCTCATCCAAATTAAAATGCAGTGTCTCTGTGTCCCCAAACTGCCCCTCTGTTAAACAACCCATCACAACACCCTGCACCACCTTCACATCCCTCCCTTCCACCGTCCTCCTGCAAGACTCCCAAAGCCCCTGCAAAGAGCAGGAGCAGCAGGAGCTTTCCCATCACTCCTGCTGATGCCCTGTCCCAAGGGAGCCAAACCTGGAATGCACAGAGGTGCCTGTCCTGCTGCTCAGTCCCCTCAGACTCCAGTGCAGCCACACAGGGATGGAAACAGCCGTTTCCTCAGTGCAGAAGGTGCAAAGAAAAGCTCCAGTCAAGTCATTTTATTTCCAGGAAAACACGACACAGAATCTGAGGGAGAAGGAATACTCTTCTAAATTACCATGAGCAGCATGTATTCTATTTAAGTACTTAATCCCTTTCAATCCCTTCTTATTAACGATTAATTGTGCAACTAATTGCACTATCATAGCATGGCAAGCACACTCAGCTGCAGCGTGTACAACCAACCCCAGCAGTGTCGCAGCAGATAAGAACTGGGTGCCGTGGGGAGAGGGGGCCACTGGTGCTCTGCTGTGTGAACACAGGCCAGATCCCTCTGTCTTTGAGCCTCAGGATTATAATCCTTCCTTATCTCGAGCATTTCCTCTGAAGCAACGATTTATCAGCTGGTGAGGCAGGAGGGGAGAATTGAATACACCCAAGTGGGCTTTGAACAGCCCTGCTCAGTGTCATCCCTTTTCATCTCACTTTTGTAGCTTGGAGTCTCCTTGACTGCTGTGAAAACCATGTGAAAATTACTGTGTTTTGACTGAGGTGGGGAAAAGCACTGTATTTGAATTTATTTCCTTTATTTTATGCTTCTGATGCCTTACAAAAGCAGGGCAGACTGCAGGCCACGGGTCAGCACGTGCTCAGCCCAGCACCTCTCTCCTCCTGAGTGTGCAAGGACTTGTGAGCCCAGCCACGTGTTTGCCTGGGAGAGATCTCTCTCCCTCCTGCTCTTTCACTCTGTTTATCTTCCTCTGGGCTCTGTTATCTCCCCCAGTTTCCAAGGCTCGTGCAGAAACCAGTCTTGCTTGTCAAGGACACTGGAGCTGCGGGAGACTCCACCAGCATTCACTGAGGGCTGGGGTAGTTTATAAACTACAGACTGGGGGTGAAGTGGGAAAATTATCTTAAAAAAAAAATAAATTCCTCATTTTAAACCCCACCAAATACACTTGTTTTGCCTGCCATTGCCATGACTGACACTGCAGCTTTGAGGACACCGAGCTGGGGCTTGGTTTCGCTTGGTGAGCCAGATGTTATTTACAGTTTAACAAGGAACAAGGTTTATCTAAACAGTGTGTGCTCGCCGAGTTCCCAGATATGCATGAAATGTTGCCCTCCATGGGGAAGTGAGCAGAGGTTTGCAGGCACTGAGGCATGTTTAATCTGTTTATACATGTTTCACCTGGGATCCCTCTATTCTGCGTCCAGCCATGGCCTTGTTTGGTGTAACATGAAAATATCACGGGAGGGGGGTGGTGCCTGGCTGGGATGGGGTGAGGATTTTAGGGAGGGGAGTGTCCCCTGGCAGTGCAGGGATGGCTGAGGATTCCCTGCTGCTCCCTCAGGGACAGTTTCCTGGAAGGCAGCATCTCCTCAGGTTGGGATCCTGGAAAGCTTCCACCATCGCAGCCTCCTTGTAGCTGCCCTGCATTTGAGGAAAATGACTTAAGGAAAAGGGAGAGCCATCCCTGGAGCTTTTGGTGCTGAGGTGAAGGGTGTCCCAAAGCCTGGCATCTTGGCAGCAGCGGGCTCCTTTTGCCAAGTCTGCTGCCTCCAAACGGTGCTGTTGTCACCCTGGCACCCCTGGCAGCCACCTCTTGGCTCAGGAGGATTTTTAACTCTCCTGCCTTCCTCCAGCAGCACAGTGGGACAGAAGTCCCTGATCACAGGGGCAGTCCCTGGGCGAGGGCAATCCCTTCTCTCCTGGTGAGGCTCTGGATCTGGGAAGCAGAGCCGAGAGGGATCACAGCCTCTTGGGTGCCCACCTGCACATCTCACCTTGGCTGGGGCTCTGAGAACTGCTGAGATCATCGTGATGAGGAGGGGTCAGGACAAGAGATGTTGCAGCTTTGCAAACACTGTGGGGGAGAGAGATCCAAAAGTAATTACAGTTCCTGCTGGGCTTTGAAATCCTCTGATTCCTCAAGCATTGGCTCCTCATAGTCCCTACCTGTGTGGCTGCTTTCCCCTCGCAGCTGAGGGGGAAATACACGTGCACAGAGCCCTCCCAGGATGGGTGCACAACTGGTTTAAGATTAAATACCAGATTAGTGCAATCCTTGGCAGGGAAGGAGCCTCAAAGTGTTTGCTCGCTACCTTCCTACCATGTGACTGTTCCAGAGCTTTAAATAAAACAGATTTGAAGCCCTGCTGCAAAGGGCTTTATGTGCCTAATGCCAGCCAGTGCCACCACTGCTCTAGAGCTTCATCCTGGGGGAAACCCAGCCTGTGGCTGGTACTGGGAGGTGCTGGAGCGGGGACAAGTAGGTCGGGAGCACCATCCCCTTCCGTGCTTTCCCTGCTGCTGCAAAAAGACCCAAGGGTGGTGAGAGGCTGGTTTAGTAGCAGTGTGAGCTCCAAGGAGCTGCTGGATCTCAACTGGGAGCTGGCTGGGAGAGGAAGAAGCATTAATCCCATGTGAAGCTGTTTGTACAGTCCCTCCAGCTCCTCCTCCCACTGCCAGGGCTGGGGAGGGGGGCATAGAAATCCAGCTGGGCTGTAGAACATAACAGGCAGAGGTTTCAGCCTTTTTCTAAGCCCCTTTGTCAGGGCAGAGCAAGGCAAGCATTTCCAGTCTCCTAGAAAATCCATGGCAAAGAGCCGAGCTGTTAATTGCTCCGAGTGCTTGTTGGTGGGGCTGCTCCGTAGAAGTGTTGTGCTCCTGTTTATGTTCGACCTGTTGCCCGTTTTTCTGGGGCAATTTAATCCTGTCAAGATCCTTTGATACCGGGATCCCTCTGGTAAGACTTTTCCCAAGGATGTGGCTTCCATCTCTTCTCTCCACCACCGTTTGGTTGTGCCCTGGTTGCTGTCCCCCCTCCTCCTCCTCCTCGCACCAGAGGTAGCTGCATTTCTCAAATTCCACGGGACTATCGGGTGTACAGGGTGTAATTTCTGTCTCTTTAAATACCCTCCCCAGGAATGCTTTTAGGACGGGGACAGGGCTGTGTGATCCCTCCTCTCAGCTGTCCCTGTGGTGCCAGCTGAGCTGTGATCCCACCCCTGGGCACCAGGTCAAAGCCAGCTCCCGGGGCTGCTCCCGCGTTTCAGCTGAAGGGATTAATTACCCCCAGTGCTCATTTTGCACCGATACCTTCCTTTCAGCCTTGTTCTCACCTGCCAGACGGAGAGGCTTTGAGTGCAAGAGGAAATCGTGGGGCACAGAAGGAAAATTCCAGTGTTTTCTGTTAAAGGCAGAGCAGACAACCCCTCCTGGCTCCTCCCGACCACTGCAGGGAAAGTGAATCCAGGCTTTCCTTGAGCTCTTGTCTGCAATCACAGACGAGCCTGCAGCTCTGGGAGCTCTGTGTGGGCTGGGGAAAGAACGAAAGCTCTAATTAAGGGAGAAAAAAAAAGGAAAAGGAGCAAAGAAAACAGCAGTTAGGAAGGCAGCAGACCCTACATAACCTGTGTGTGAGGGTGTTGCACACATTCATCCAGCGGGATGTGCCGGGAGTGTTCCTGGGCGAGAGGCTCAGTGGGACTTGGGCTCTCCTGCACCAGCAATCTTCTCCCATAACGTGGGTTCTCCTTCCCATGCAGCAATAAAGGAAGGCCAGGTGCTGACAGACTTAGCCACGGGTTAAACACTCCTGAGAGAGAAAATAAGAGGTTTTATGTTACCGAGAATGACTGTTTGGCAGCTGGAAGATTGGCACCTTCTTTCCTATTGCACCTTCTCCAGCTTCCTGGGAATGCTGAGTGCCAGCTGCTGGGATGACAGGGCTTGGTTTGTCTTTCTGGGAGTGCCTTTCATTCAGCAGGATCCATGACCACTTTGTTGGCTGTTCATGGATATTCCAGACCCTCTGTGGGTGTGACATGGCAGGAGGTGACACTGGGAGAGGCCAGCACAGGACAACAGGTCTCTGGGGGCTCGTGAGGAGCAGGCAGGCTGGAGCCAACGTTCCTGGGATGCAGCTTGGATTGTGTTAGTTAATTGGCAGTCAATGATCAGTTGAGTGTCATAAAAGCAAGGCCCAGGCCGGTTTTTGCTGGTCATGTCATGTTCCTCCTCGGTAATTAGTTGTGTTGGTATTGCAGCAGCTCCTCGGCGTACACAGAGCTGTGAAGGACTTGTAATAGAGGAATGAGAGGTGAAAGTGAGCCATGGAAAAGGGGACAGAATGGCCCAACATCACACAGCCCAGCAGCAGCACCTCCAGGAGTGCCCAGGAGCTGGGAAGTGCTGCTGCCCCAGCAATCCCAGCACAGCTCTTTGCTCCCACGGTGACAGCCCAGGTCTCCAGGGCTGTGCTCACATTGCTGTAGGATCAGGGCAGTGCTGCCATGGTGGGACACGTGCCCTGAATCCCAAGTGGCCCTAAATTAAGTCTCAATAACTCAGACAGCTGCTGTAGCAATATTGAGTATGGCAGGGAGTGTCTGTCTCAGAGGGGGAAAGTGCTGTGGTTGTGCTGAGACTCATTTCCCACTGCCTGCCCTTCTGGAGCAAACCAGCAGCGACGGGTGGGATGGAGCAGGGAATCTGCTGATCCACAGTGGCTGCGAATCCCCGAGGATGCTGAAGGTACCATGGAAACACTGACACGGCCGCTGTGAGGGCACAGACAATGCCAGCCCTGAGCTCCCACCCGGCACTGCCATGTCTGGGGTGGCCACGCTGGAGAGCTGCAGTCTATTGTTGTCCCAGCTGAACACTGGCCACTTCTCTCAGGTTAGGGGAATAAGTGCCTAGTGTTTGGAATAATGACTGTCATTTTGATGCCTTCCTCGGAGCTGCCCTGATCTCAGCAAGAGCCGGGGAGGGAAGAGCCAGGGGAGAACTGCTGACTGCACCACACAGAGCTGTGGGCACAGAGAAAGGCAAAATATACAAAGGCAGAACAAACCCCTTTTGTGTGCTCCTGTTACTGGGCTCATTGTCAGCACCGGGACAAAAGGGAGTGGAAGTGTGCATCCAGCAAAGGGCTTTCCTTCCCCTCTCACCCCTGCATCGAGTACAGGTTATAATCCCAGCCCTGGAAGTGTCCAAGGCCAGGTTGGACGGGGCTTGGAGCAACCTGGGCTAGTGGAAGGTGTCCCTGCCCATGGCAGGGGGTGGAATGAGATGAGCTTTAAGGTCCCTTCCAACCCAAATGAGTCTGGGATTCTCTGATTCTACAAAGTCTCCAAAGGCTGGGCTGGCAGGAAGTTTTCCAAAGCATCCACCCTTCCCATGCTATCCCCGTGTCTGTCTCAGACATCTGCATGTGCTCTGTGTGGCTTTCCCTGTGTCACTGTCATTGCCTCTAAACAACAACTTACCAAGGAGCAATTGGAATTCTGCAAATGAGGGATGGGAACGGTGCTGTGCCAGGTGCTGGATGGGGCACCCCATCCCAGGGGAATGCAAACCAACAACTGGGAGGGAGGAAGAGAATGCAAACCAACTGGGACGGAGGAAGGAAGCCCTGTCATTCTTGATTTATCTCTGGGGAAGCTGAGGCATTCCAAGAGGGTCAGAGCTGGAGTTGGAGCCAGCCTTAGGCATTTGCCACAGGATCTTTTGTCCTCCCAAGGGGAGGACAGTGATCTCCTGGCTGCCATAATCACATTCCTGGTGCACTGCTTGTGTTGTAATCATGGAAGGCAGTAAAACAGGAGGAAAAGGAATTGCAAAGTGAGGATGGACTGACTCCCTGGGGATCCCAAACTCCCTTTTCAATCATGCCCAGCGCAGTGGCTGCCCTGGGATGATGGTCTTGCTGTTTGCTACAGGGCTCCTGTAGATTAATAGGAATTGATTGTGCTCCTTTCCCTGCAGGATCTTGACCTCCTGGCAGAGGGGGGAGATGTCAGGCCCCTGCAATGGCAGCGCTGAGCAGTGGGAGGCAAATGTGGAGGCAGGAGAGCTGGCTTTGCTCTCTCCCCTCATCACTCACCTTTTGGGGAGAGTAATTCCTGCAAACTGGTGGGCAGGGACCACGGCTCATCCCAGCACAGAGCAGGATGTGGCCCCAGCTCTGCAGTGCCTCACTGCAGGACTGATCCCCTGCATCTGTGTGGGGAGGGAGCTTGTTACCCCAGGGACGATTTCAGGCTGACAGCTGAGTGGCCAGGGAGATGTTCACTTGGTGTTCGGGGTCTGATGTCCCTCCCTGCCCCTCCGACCTTGCCCTGGGAGGATTCCCAGCTGCCACAGAAAATTCAGCATCATCCCTGGGTGTGTTTGAGTCATTTCTCTCTTGGCTCCCCAGAACAGCCTCAAGTCACTCCCAGTCCCCCTCCATACATTTCTGAAGAACTGAATAAGGTCTTGCAGAGGAAATTCGGAGTGGAGGAGGAGTTTGGGTTGTGCTGAGCTCCTGTTTGCACAGGAATGCGCACCGAGGGGCTGAAATCTCTCCCATCGCCTGCGCTCAGACCTCTTGGCAGCTCACACAGCTTTTCCCTGCTCCTCCTCTGTGCTGGAGCTTGGGAGGGAGACCCTTAGCTGGCCAAACCCGACCTGGAAAGGGCTGCCTGGCACAGGGGCTGTGCTGGTGAGCTTTCCTCGGGTCTGGCTTTGTCTCCATGCCTTGCCATGTGAGAAGGGGCACACACTCACCGGTGCTTGGGTTGGTTGTTTGTTGAGCCCCACAGCCACATGATAGCTGTGTTTGCTGAGCAAACACGGCTCAACGAGCAGAATTCACCGTTTCTCTGATCCTTGCAGGAGTGAATCAATGCTACCTAATAGCTGGAAGCAGGAGCTGTAACTGCTGAATAGGACTGTTCATTTTGCCTTGTAAACACAACTGTTAATCTCTTCGGGGATTAAAAAGAAAAGGCTTAAAAGAAGCAAACTATTCCCTCCAAGCTTACCCCTCTTTCCACTAGGAAATGGGGGCAGGAGGCTGATATAGCCACTTATCATTGGTGAAAAGCAATAAAATAGTGCTTGGCACCTTTGCTTCCAAAGCCCTGCCGTGTGCTGGAGGAGAAACGGGACAATTCCATACACCGGTGATGCCTAAAATACCTGTGCCGTGAGCTCCGGAGCAGGGAACCGGCAGGTTTGAGTGTGCAAATGCAAGGGAGATTCACACAGACAGTCCCACCCCGAATGCCTGTGGGAACAGTTCACTGAGGAATAGTGAGTGTGGTTACTGCCTTGAATGCAGCGTTTAAAGGATCGTTAACTTCTTGCCGGGATCCTGTGAGGAGCTTTCCTGATGGGATTCAGCTTTGGGCTCTTTGAAGTGTTTTAGCCAAGTATTTACTATCCGACTGTATTACAGTAAATGCAGATCACTCACACTGCTGGCTTTAATCCCTGTTTCTTGGCCACATTCCAACCCGGGTGATTTCGTTTTTGCCTGTTGATGCCTAAACTCCTTATTGGCATTTTAAAACTGCTCCTTCCCTTCGTGTCCTGCCGTGCAACGTCGCGTTTGTGCCTGCGTTAATCACCCAGCTCCCTCCATCCCCGGTGCCCCCGGTCCGGCGCTTGCCGGGAGTCCCGTCAGGCTGTAAAACAAGTGATGTCATTGCTTTGCTGAGCAAGTGGCACTTTCCCTCCGAAAGTCAGTAAGTGCCTCCACTTCCCTTAGGACACTAAACGTGATGGGGAAAAAAACGAACCGAGAGGCAGTGGCTGGGAATTCTTCCTTTGAAATCCATGCCGGGGCGGGGGAGAGAGGGCTGGGCTGTTCTTTCAGCTGGAAAGGGGATTCCTTCTCCCGGCAGGAATTCAGATGGAGAGGGGATGAAGCCCATCATACCCAGTGTGGGGAGGGGTGCCGGCAGGGGACCCTACACTCTCTTGCCCCAGCCTGACCCTACATTACCCCTGCAGCCTTCTGGTATGTACACTGTGGATGCTTCGCTTCCAGGAACGGAGCAAATCCCAGTTTTAGGACACCTGGAACCTTATGGCCCCTTGGGATAGGGCAAATTCCTCTCGGGGAGGGTTGGAAGGCTGAGAACAGGAGCAGTCCCATAAATTCCAGCTGAGAAACGCTTTAATGTGAACTCCATCAACAGATGCCAAGTAGGTCCAGGTCTGGCTGGAGGAATCAGCCCCAGCTGCCCCGAGCCGTGAGGATGAGGAGCGTGGAACAGGCACGGGGCAGCTCGGGAATGGCAGGAGAGGCAGGGAGCGATCCCAGTGCTATTTTTGCCCCCACCCCAGCTCCTCTCCGAGGAGGTTTATATTTAGCAGGCTGTAGCTGCTGGCATTCCTGCAGGAAGCAAAGTGGGGGAAGGATTCGGATTTGCGGAGCAGCTTTTTGTCAGTGTGAAGCTGACATGAAAACACGAGCACAGGAGCCTCTGCAGCTTTCCTTAGTGCCCCTTCAGCACTGTCAGGAGCAAAGCCCTCCGGGTCGATTTAGTTTTCTTGGGTACCTGCAAGGCTGGCAGCATTTCCACACACCAGCAGTGCCCTGGCTCAGACTCCCCCAGGTTACAAGGCGGGGAATCAGGTTGGAACCACGGGCTGGGAAAAAGCTCTCCAAAGCAAGTGTTAAGCTCTGCCTTCCCTTCCAAAGCAAAAGCAACTGCTTGGAGACTTTATTTGGACCACGAGGAAAGCACCAGCATGGAGACTTTGTTAAAGTAGCATCGCTGGTGCCACATCTTCGTTGTCAGAGGACGTTTCTGTGGTGCTGAGGAAACATTTCAACGCCCGAAGCCTGAAGTGGATGTGTCTGTCATCCTCCTGCCTCATTTCCCGGCTCCAAGCAGCCTCCAGCCTCCCTTCCCACCCCCAGCAAACACCCCAGCCCCGATCCCAGGCAGGACTGAGCCTTCAGCTTTAGGTGTTTGCAGCATTAAAGGTGGGAGATGAGTGGGGGCGGCTGAGGCGTGTGAGTCCCAGGGATTCAGGTGAATCCCAGGGATTTTCAGGGGATTCACCCGCTGCAAGGTGCCGAGCCTCACCGCAGAGCCTGGCAGGCACCCAAACGGAGTGTTTGTGTTGCTGACGGATAATCTTTTAAGCTTTCAGATGCAGGCATGTCAGCCCGAGTGGTCCCGTTGTCCTGGCGACGGGGATGCATCAGCTCCCGGATGCTGTGTCTGATCGCATCAGCCTGGAACGCGATCTCCGTTTGTTTGCGCTGATAAACCTCGGAGGGGGCTGGGAGGAGTGGGGACTGCCAGGGAAGAGCAGGAACACCCCGGAGTAGGGGCCAGACTGCTCCAGGGGTGCGGGAGAAGGTGCGGGATGTGCGTGTCGGTGTGGGAAAGAACCTCTCTGTGTAGTTTTGGTGCCTGTTTGGTACCAAGGGTTGATTTACCCCTTAAGATCCCGATTGGATTGGTGGGTGAGAGCAGCATTAAGGAGACTAGAGCTGTTAATGGGAAATCCTCGGTCAGGCAGGTTAGAGGGTCGAGATGATAAAGGATGGTGGAGGTGCATCCCTGCACTCATGGGATTGGGAAGGGGAAAGGGGCAGACCTAAATCTCTTCGAGCCTGGGACTGGAAGGGACAGAGCTGTGGCTGGCCGGGAGTGAGACACTGATGTCCCATCCCTGAAGTGTCCAAGGCCAGGTTGGATGGGGCTTGGAGCAACCTGGGCTAGTGGAAGGTGTCCCTGCCCATGGCAGGGGG
>JAWWEU010000076.1:2810293-2872498 GCA_035583155.1 Acropternis orthonyx | reverse complement strand
CCATCCCTGAAGTGTCCAAGGCCAGGTTGGATGGGGCTTGGAGCAACCTGGGCTAGTGGAAGGTGTCACTGCCCATGGCAGGGGGTGGGATGAGAAGAGCTTTAAGGTCCCTTCCAACCCAAACCATTCCATGATTCCATGACAGCAGGGAGCTGTCAGGACAGCAGGCTGTGTGCTGGATCTGTGCTGGGAAGGAGGAACAACACCGGAGTGCAGCGGGGTGGGTGCTGGAGCCCAAACCCTGCACAGACAACACTTCCAGCCTGATCCCATCCGTGCTGCTGAGCCTGGGAAGAGCCAAAGTAGGAAAGTGTCCAGAGGGAGCTCCCCCAGCCTCCTCAGGCCCAGCACACTTTGCCATGTGCCCCTGGAGGGTTTTCTTCGTTTAAGGGGTTTATTGCTTTAATCAGATCTCCGGCTTAAGGCGATTCTAATGCCCATCAGGATGAGTCACTCAAGAGCTTATGAGCAAGCTGAGAGGTCAAAGCATCTCCCCGTGCTGTGACTCTGGGGGATCCCCCCGGCCCACACTGGCTCCACTCAGCATTTTGCTGCTGGCTCTGGAAGCCTTTCTTGCAAGGGCACAGCAGAGACCAAACTGCCTGGGGAGAGGTGTCTCCTTGTGCAGGGAGGAGTGTGGTATTGAGTCTTTGCCATCACTATTTACTTTCTTGCTTTCCTTGTGTTTCTGCCGTGCTCTTCCCTGTCCCAGGCATTCCTGGAGTTTCCAAGGATGCCATAAGGAGCAGCCTGTATTGGTACTTGGGATTGCACAGCCCTGTCCTGGCCTCACAAACCCCCCCCCCCCTGCACCTCTTGACCACGGCCAGCTCTTTAGAAATGAGGATCCCAATTTCCCTGACAAGCACGTGGCTCCTCATCTGCTCTGACTCAGTGGTGCCTCAGGGATGAGGATGTCCCAGGGGTCCCCTGCAGGTCCCCAGATGGGGAAATTTGGGGTGGGGACGCTGCCAGCCCCAAAGAGCAGAATCTGTGGGGCTGTGGGGCTGTGCCACGTGCTGTCCAGCCCTCTGAGCCTGCTCTCCCTTCCCCTCAGGGCTCTGCCATCCCTCGCAGCACGAGCTAAAATGAACAAGATGAAAAACTTCAAGAGGAGGTTTTCGCTGTCGGTCCCACGAACGGAGACCATCGAGGAGTCGCTGACGGAGTTCACGGAGCAGTTCAACCAGCTCAACAACCAGAGGAATGAAGGTAAGGAGGCCCTGATGTGGTGCTGGGGCTGGTCAGGAGCATCTGGGGTCAGTGCTGCCAGCAGGGATCTCCTCTCCAGCCCCCAGGCTGTTCTCTGGGGATGTGTGGAAAGTTTCTGCCCCTTTGCCTGGTTTGCTTTCCTCATCTATCCATCAGGATTAATAACACCTTGTCATTAAATCTGAAGAGGGATTTACACTTGCATAAGGAAAGCCTTATGGGAGGGAAAGGTATTTGCACAAAATGGGGAGGAATGACACATCTGTGGTTAAGGCTGAGAGCGGCAAAGCGTGGGATCTCCTGCCTGCCCAAAAGCAGGGTGTGAGCCCTCTCCAGGGCTACAGGCTGATGTGCCCCACAAGCCAGAGGGGCTGTTCTCTCTGTTCTGGGCAGCACCTGGGGCTCACTGAACCGTCCTTTGCTCCTGCACCCACGGCCTTCCTCCTGTGAGGCAGTTCTCAGGGTCCCAGGGAGGTTTAGGGTTAACTCCGAACAGGCACATCCCCTGTGCAGGCAGAGCAGCCCTCGGTGCAGGCTGGGGCAGGCTCTGCTGTCTGGGCCAGGGGTAGAGCCAGGGAGAGGCAGCGCTGCGGGCACAGAGTGGGAGCAGCTCAGGCAGGCGCTCGGGAACCGCCTAAACTTGGGCTCGGCTCATCCAGGGGTGAATTTGCTGCTGCGGGAGCAAGGCTGAACCACCCCCGGCCATCCCCTCCTGCCACAGCGCAGCCCCTTCAGGTGTCACTGCCCTCAGCTCCACTCTGGAGCTCCTTTTGCCCTCACCCTGCAGCCACAATTGCTCAGACTCCCCCTGCAAGCCGGGGCTGAGCCATGATGTAATTGCCTGGCACCGGCGCCTGCCCCAGCGGGGAGGGACTGCCTCTCTGCCAGCCAACCTGCTCCAAAGGAGAGATGCAGTAACCTAATTTAGAGCTGGCTTTCCTCACTCCTGCAGCCCCTGAGGCTCCTTTATCTCTCCAGACACCCGGGCTACCCTGAGCAGCATCCCTCACAGCCTTCTTCCCTGCTCCCACACACCTCCCCTCACACCCCAGCAAGCAGCGAGGGCTATAATTAAGCTTGAGCCCGTAATTAGATGTGCAGAAGCTGTGGGGATAACATGGGGCAGGGCTAAGAAAGTCCTGGATGCTGACAGCTGCCCCTGCTGTTGCCCTCCTTGGGGGCTCTGGGATGTGGGATGTGGGAGCCCAGACTCCTTGGCTGTGCCCTGCAAACCAGAGAGGTGATTTCCCCCTTATTCTGTTTAATGACGTGTCAGTCACGGCTCTTCCTTTGCCCTTGGATGGCAAACCAGTGCAAGCAGCATCTGCACTTGGAATCAAGTCCCTGCCTGGGCTTTTGGGCTTGTTCCTGAGGCAGCCAGGGGAGAAAAAGGGTGAATCTGAGCAGCCTGAGCCTGGGGGCAGGACTGAGGGTGTTCCCGACCCCACGGTAGAGGCTGGACCAGTACTCGAGCGTGATGTGGTATAGGAGATCCACCTGCTTGGACCTGGGAATGCATCAGGGGCTCAGGATCAGCTCCTCCTGTGCCAGCCCCCACTGATCAACACCCCCCTCCCCACATGGATGCAGCACGTCCTGGCCCCCTCCCCAGCTTTCCCCACTCCCTGCTTGCCCAGTTCCCGGTTTGGACCCCATCCCTCTCCCACACAGCCCAGGCCATCCCCACCACCCCGAACCCGCTCCCTTCTGCCCGAGATCCCGGGACTGAGTTTCCCATGGGGATTGTAAACAACCCGGAGGAGTCACCTCCACAGTGCCCTTAATCTCCTCTCCTGGTTGTTTATGGAGAGCCCTGACAGCCACATTTGTCTGAGGCATCTCTTGGCCGATAATGAACCCTCCTGGCTGGGAACTCGGCACCCACAGCCCCGTGCCAGGAGGCTCCTCAGGGGGAAGCTGGAGGGGGCACACAGGAGAAGGGGGTTATGCTCCAGTGGGGTCTGCGGTCAGGTTTGCACCTCATGGGAGCTGCCAGGCCAGGGGAGGGCTCTGAGTTCACTTCTCTCTGAGGGGCTGGTCTCCCTTTCGCAGATGGAGAATTGAAATGCAGAAGGGAAAAATAGCTTTGCTCCAGCTGTGGGTAGCAGAGCTGAGCCTGGAGCTGTGGCAGCAGCTCCTGTGCTGCTTCTCTTCGCCATGAACAGCTTCACTGCAGGTTTCACCTTCCCTGTTAGGATCTCTGGGGCTGCCCCTGGGCTGCCTCTGCCATCCCCGTGGCTCCAGACCCGCCTGCAGCGATGTTGTCGCTCCTGGTGACAACCAGTGACAACTCAGGCACTGTGATCACTCACTCCAGAGACAAGTGCTAATCACAGCACAGATCAACACGTAGTTTTTTCTTTCCTCACCTCGTGTAGTTCCTCAGGGAATTGCTCACAGTTTTTACTTTCCCTCCAGCACCAGAACTCAGGGGGTAGCAGCATTCCCAGGTCATGGCAGGCTGCACATCCCACACTTTAGTGGCTGTGAGTGCCTGCGCCCATCCTTGGGGAGGAAGGAGGGTGATGCAGAGGCCAGAGGTGCTCCAAGAATCATGGAATCCCAGTCTGGTTTGGGTTGGAAGGCACCTTAAAGATCATCTTGTTCCAACCCCCTGCCATGGGCAGGAACACCTTCCACTAGACCAGGCTGCTCAAGAGCATCTGCAGAGCTGCTCTGGCTCATGTAACAGGGCAAGGCAGCACCTTCTCCTGGGGACAAACCTGCCTCTCTTGGGTGTGTGGTGAGAAATCCCCAGCTCTGTCCTCTCCATCCCGTAATTCTCATGACCTCACTCACAGAGGCTGATAAACAGGCTTGTTTTTTTTCCAGGCTGGAAAAGCAAACAGCTTTCCAGCCTGCACACATCCCATCACAGGCAATGTCACCTTGGTGGAGCTTGACTATGCACGCTCCATTTTTTCAGAGGTATCAGGTCTTTTACCATGTCCTTTGGTAAAAGCCGATGGCATCCAGCAACAGCTCGTACCTGTGCCAAGGCTTTGCCCCAAAACAGCTGCTGCCTTGCTCTGTGCTCCCAGGCCAGATAAGGTTCAGGGCTGCAAAGGTAATTCCCAGTTTGCACGGGCATAAAACAGAGGCAGATGTGGCCTTGGGAGCACAGCAAAGTGACGATGAGGGGGAGGAAGGAGGATGAATAATCCAAGGTCTGAGTGCAGCAGAGCCTTGAGAGGAGAGTTCACACTTAGCAAAGTAATTAGGAGTTATAAGTCAGGCAGGCAGTGGAGGGTTCTGGCCCCTTTCCTTGGGAGATCAAAGCTTGTTTTGGCAGAGACTGTGTTTAAATATATTTATGAAAAAGGCAGGAGGCTCGTCAGAGGCAGCCGCCGTGTCTGCGGTCTCGCTTTAATTTGCTTTGATATCCCAGGCAGCCTCATTATTTGCAGAGTGTCAGGGCTGCCCCTGATCCACATGAAATGCTGAGCAGAATCAAACAGGCCCTCAGGTTTGCTCGCCCTGCACAGCTTTCCCTCTCCCTGCCCTGAGCACCCACCGGGGTCCTGCAAACCTGGGGGCAGCTCCTTCTCCCTGGCACTGGGAACTTCGGGGGGCACCTCGTGGTAGCCCAGGGTGGGCTGGGTTGGCACATCCTCCTGCCCGCTCTGGCCCCAGGGCAGCCCAAACACCTTTCCCCTCACCTCTGCAAGCCTCCTGTGTCTTTTTACCTGCTTTTCTCATCCCCTTTGGGTGCACTTGAATACCCAGGTTGTCGATTTCCCTCTGACTTTTACATCTAATGTTCATGTAAATGAGGAGATTGGCACTGATCTACTGGTGGGTTACTGGTTCAGGGAGACAGTGCTGCTGGTTTGCACCTTTCAGGACAAGCTGCATCTTTTACCAAACTTTGAGCTTTTTTACCTGTGGGCACCAGCACAAATTCACCCAGAACATCATTTAAGATGGATTAGTTGGACTCCGTTCAGTCTGATTTTAAATGGCTTTTGGGTGGTTTGTTTTTGGTTTTTTTTTTTTTTTCAGATAATTTGCTTAGGAAATGAGCAAGTTAAAAAGATTTGATCCAGTTTAATTGATCCACGTTACTTTCATACCTGTGGTTCATTCAGGATGAAACAGATGAAACAAACAGATGAACAGAAAGGGGAGGGACCAGAGAGGGGAGGGGAGAAGGGGTGACTGTACCTTGTTCTTGCCTGTCTGCCCAGAACCTCCTGGCACTGTTTCAGATCCTCTCAAGCCCAGTGGCACGGGCTGAACCCATCCCTTAGGTGTGGGCTGTGTACCCGGGACACTCTGCATCCCTCAGCCCGCAGATTCCCGGGTTCCCCAGTGACCATGGCACGAACCCACATCTTTTCCCAGGTCACTTGCCTGCCACCTCTCATCCGTCAGATGAGCAAACCGCAGCCAGGTCCCAGCCCTGCTCAGCACCCCGTGCAAACCGGCCCTCCCTGCCCAGTTCTCAGCAATGAGATCATCG
Organism: Acropternis orthonyx; assembly: GCA_035583155.1. Classification (NCBI taxonomy): domain Eukaryota; kingdom Metazoa; phylum Chordata; class Aves; order Passeriformes; family Rhinocryptidae; genus Acropternis; species Acropternis orthonyx. The sequence continues at coordinate 2,866,824 of JAWWEU010000076.1, read as the reverse complement.
CTGGCGCCTGAGCACTTCGGGCTCCGCATTAGGCAGGGCAAGGGATTGTCTCTGGGCAGCCCGGGGAGAGGGCTTGGCAATGGGCAGGGTTCAGCCTGGGGCATCAGCTCCTCCCTGGGGAGTTTCCCTCCTGCGATGTTCCTTCTTGCTCCGGGGGAATGTCTGCGGGGCACCTGAATGCACCGAGGACACCCGGTGCTCTTTGGCAGTGCCCTTGGACCCTCGAGGTGTAATTTGGAGAGTGGCTGCAAAGTCAGAAGGGAGAGAGCTGTGTGGCCACGGGGAAGGGGATGGGATGGTCCTTCCTGCTTGGCCTCGCACCTTTTCAAAGGGAAATGCATCCCTCTCTTGGGGAGCTGGTTCTCCCCCTCCCAGCACGTCCAGTTTCCTGCTCCTGAACAGCCACTTGGAAACAGCATCCATGTGAATCAGAGGAATCCACTTCACCGGGGGCCAGGTGACCTGCATTGAACCCATCAGTGTTTGGCTGTGCCTCTCTCTGGGTCTGTGGGTGCCAAAATGTTCCTACTGACCAGCTGTTAATTAGAGAGTGAGGAGCTTTAAGTGCAAACCTCAAACCATGGACCAGAAGAAGGAGCTCAATGGCTTATTTTGTTCTGATTTCTCGTTTCTTTCAGGGTTTCTTGTGCTCAGTGAGGCTTCACACCTGGAGTCCTGAGAGAAGGGTTATTCTTCTGAGCTGCTTTGGTTTTCAGGAGAGCTCTTGCTCCTCGGGGCTGTGCCTGGCTCAGGGCAGTGGGTTGGGGCAGGAAAGCCTGGAGTGGTTTGTGTTGCAACGAATGACTCTACAGCCTTTAATCCCAAACACCTTCTGAGAAACAGTTACATCCTTGGAGGAAAATACCCTGATGCCTGTTAATTTTGGGTGTTCCCAGGGCAGCTGAGATGTCTGTGTGTGTGAACCCCCCAGAGACAGGACTCTATTTTGCTTTTGTACCAGCCCAGCCCAGAGGGATCCAGAGCCACAAACAGGCACCTCGGTGTGCCTGAAGTGCAGGTGGTGTTTTGTCCCAATGTGGCATTTGGGAGCATAAATCTGGGAAGTAAAGGTGAATATGAACCCTGTGGTGCTGCTGCAGAGGGAATGGGATGTGGAGATCTGGGTGGCCTTGGCAGTTCCCCCTCTGCATCCCCCTCCCCATCTGTCAGAGACCTTCGTGGTGGGGGATGCACAGGGTGCTTTGGGAGAGCAGAGCCCTGTGGGTGGTGTTACACCAGGTGTCTGGAGCAAAAAGCAGGACACAGAAAAGGAAGAAGTTATTCCCATGGCCCCAGCGCATCTCTGCGCCTCCCTTTCCTACAAAGTACGTTCCTTGGCACTTCTGCCACCCCTCCAGCAGCTCACCCTCCTGTCTTTCTGTCCTCAGACCTGGCTCAAGGGCACCTGCAGCTGGGCCAGCTGGGCAGGGAGTTCCGTGCCGACAGCAGCCCCCTCTCGCCGTCGGAGGTGGAGGGGCAGTCCCCGGTGGCCGTGCGATACCGCAGCAACAACCAGCGCCGCTTCTCCGTGGAGGCAAGTGCTGCTGGAGGGGGCAGGGGGGACGTGGGGACCTCTGCTTGTCACCTCCCTGCTGGCTGGTTCGTGGGGACCTGGCAGTCTCAGACATGAGCTCTCACATCCTCTTGGTGCACTCGGTGTGACTCCCGAGGTACCTGGCCAAGCCCAGGGCTCGTCCCCAGGCACACACCCGTTCCCCTTCGCTTTCCCTCTGACTGAGGGTCCCACAGATGCTGCCCCATCACCTCACCAGCTCTGCTTAGGGAGCTCTTTGCTGTGAAGGTCTCTGCACAACCCTCCTTTCCTCACCCATCCCTCTCTGCAGGATGTCAGCAAACGCCTCTCCCTGCCCATGGACATCCGCCTGCCCCCCGAGTTCCTGCAGAAGCTGCAGATGGAGAGCCCGGAGTACCCCAAGCCCCTCAGCAGGATGTCCCGAAGGGCTTCCCTTGTAAGTCTCACCATGCACTCAAAGTGTGCCAGGGGAGGCTCAGGCTGGACATCAGGAGATATTTCTCCATGGAAAGGGTGGTCAGGTGTCCAAGGAATGACTGGACGTGGCACTCAGTGCTCTGGGCTGGGTGACAAGGTGGGCATTGGGCACAGGATGGACTCGGAGACCCTGGAGGGATTTTCCAGCCTCAGTGACACTGTGACTATGAGATCCGCACCCCTTCCCCATTCACACCTCAGTGCTGCTGTGCAAATCCCCAGGCCTGCACGTTCCTTCACTCACCTGTGCACACACCTGACTGTCCCCTTGGCCTGGCTCCTTCCCAGTGGGAGGAGATGGAAACCCTCCTGCAGTTTGGCAAGTGCTGGAGCCTCTGGTCATTGAAATGCAAATGTGGATAAATAATGAATTAGCCTTTGCATTAGTGCTGGCATTTCAGTTTCTTTTGCTGCAGAGCAGCAGCATAAAGTAGGAGCCAAAACTCTGTGTCCTGTGTGCAGCTGTGCAGGCCCAGGAGTGCCCAGTGGTGGGCAGGTACCACAGCAAGGTCTCAGAAGGCACCTTTGGGTCCAACATGCCTGTTCAGGGGAAGGAGGAGGACAGGAGAGCCTGCATCTACCTGCCTGTGCTGTCTAATCAATAAAATAGACACAGCCAGAGGGATGTGTCATTAATATTCATGGTCCCTCCATGAATAAGGAATGTGGCTCCGGGGGTTGTGCAGCACCTCGGATTGCAGCAGCCGCTTCATTTCCCTGCTCGGGACATGTCCCTTCCCAGGGTCCACAGGGAATAAAAATCCCACTGTTCCCCTGGGATGTGCTGGTTCCAATCCAGCCTGAGTGAGCAAGAAAGCAGCTTCCCAGCTTGGGAGAGCTCGGTGGGCTGTCAGTGCCTTCCTGGGGGGCAGATCTGGGGAGCAGGGGGGGCTGCAGGAGCATCCCAGACCTGGGGCTGCTGGTGCCTCCCCAGGGTCCCTTTCCCTGCCCTCTGATTGGCAGCTATCCATCCAGCTCCATCTGCTGGTGAGAGCATGGCATGAGCCCTTGGCTCAGGGCTGGGGGGTCTTCAGGTGGGCTGCAGGCAGAGCTGCTGGCCTGGGATTACATCAAGGGAACTGTATCTTGTGGGAGAATGCCACTGTTTTATTAAGCCTCGGGAGCAATGATTTGCCCCGGGCCTTGGATCCCGTTCTGCTGGGAATCATCTTTTTCCCTGGCATGCACATGAGCCAAACTCACTGAGGAGGTGTCTCTGTCCACACAGAAAACTGCAGTTTCAGGGGTCTGCTGGGGGTGCCACCAAAATCTGTGGATTGATACACGAGAGCAGGTCTCAACAATGCAGAGCACTGGGGAGAGGATCCCAGGGGGCTTTTCCCACAGAGAGGGCGTTTTACCAGTCACAGCTCCTGTTCCCAGTGCTGGTGGTGAGTGGGAGAAGGGGAGAAAGGGTATGGAAGCAGGTGCCATGCATTCCACTTAAGCAGCCAGTCGGTTGGGAAGGTTTTCTGATGGATTGCCTGCACAGCTTCTCCAGGAAATTAATGGACTTGATGTGGCAAACGCCTGCCTTGATTGATCCACCCCAAAGCTGTCACTGCCCCGTGTCCCTGACTTCCCTCCTGGAGGTGAAGCCACCCCTGGAAGCGATCCCTCTCCCCAGTGATGTTTTCCTTTCTCTCTTACAGTCAGATATTGGGTTTGGGAAGCTGGAAACCTACGTGAAACTGGACAAACTGGGGGAGGTGAGTATCCTATGAAACCCTGTAAGGAATTAAATGAACTTCAAAGGGTAGCTTGAAGTGCCAAGGGCAGATGTAGCCAACTTTCTTCAATATTCAGAAATGTTTAGACATTTTCTGTGGAGTTCAGACCTGGCCCTGTCACTTCAAATGGTCCTTCTTCCAAATGTTTTGGAGATGCCAGTGCTGTGCCACCCTGGGAAATGGGTGCATGGCTTGTTGTTCCCTCTCCCCTCCCAGGGCACCTACGCCACTGTCTTCAAGGGACGCAGCAAACTGACAGAAAACCTTGTGGCCCTCAAGGAAATCCGCCTGGAGCACGAGGAGGGGGCTCCTTGCACGGCCATACGGGAAGGTGAGGGAGAGACAGAGGGGCTTTTCCACATCACAGCCCTTGTCCGGGTGGATTTGGGGTGGGTGGTACCTGTGGTCAGCCCTAGGTGGATTTGGGGTGGGTGGTACAGGTGGTACCTGTGGTCAGCCCCTGGTCCTGCTGCCCCAACCTTCTCCCTGCTCCCCTCTCCTTGCAGTGTCGCTGCTGAAGAACCTAAAACATGCCAACATCGTGACCCTGCACGACATCATCCACACCGAGCGCTCCCTCACCCTCGTCTTCGAGTACCTGGTGGGTCTGGGGGATTCTGTGGGCAGGGGGGGACGGTGCCTTCCTGGGGGTGGGTGATGGGGCCAGGGGAAGGACAGGCTGACCTGTGTTTCCTGCTGCAGGAAAACGACCTCAAGCAGTACCTGGATAACTGTGGCAACCTGATGAGTGTGCACAATGTGAAGGTAAGGGGGTGTGCCCGGGACCCCCTTCTCATGGGGGGCTCACCCTGAGTGAGGGCCGTTGCCAGGGGAGTCTGGAGACCCCTTCTCCCTTCAGTTCAGCCTTGTTACTCTGCTTTGACCTTTCCCAGTCTGTTTTGATGCTCCACCAGTATTTCTCTGGTCCCTGCCACCCTAAATAAATTCAGTGTCTGTGCACATTTTATTCACCCCCTTTTTGTGTCTCTGTGATGTCCCTACAGCATGTCCCACCCCGGGCTGGCTTTGAGGGGTCTTTCCTGGCCGTGACTTTGAGGCAGGTTCATTTCCAGTGCCCCTGTCCCCTGTGCTGAATGCAGACCCCTTCTCCCCCCCCCAGATCTTCATGTTCCAGCTGCTGCGTGGTCTGGCTTATTGCCACGGGAGAAAGATCCTGCACCGAGACCTCAAACCCCAGAACCTGCTCATCAACGAGAGGGGGGAGCTCAAACTGGCTGATTTCGGTGGGTGAACCTCTCCTGGGGTGATGCAGCATTAAAAGGGGGTGCAGCTCCTTGATGTCCATCCCTTCCATCCCCAGGACTAGCCAGAGCCAAGTCAGTCCCTACAAAAACATATTCCAACGAGGTGGTCACGCTGTGGTACCGACCCCCCGATGTCCTGCTGGGATCTACGGAATATTCCACCCCCATCGACATGTGGTGAGTCACAGCTCCAAATGGAGCTTCCTGGGCTCTCTGAGTGGGTCGGGCTTTTCCAGCCACGGGGAATTTCCATCCAGTGCTGGTTATGCCAGAGAGTGGGGGCTCCTCCCAGAGCTGTTATCCATATCCCTTGGGTCTTGAGGTCCTCAGAGTGGGCTGTCCCCATCGGGGTGAGCGGTGAATAGAAAGGGCAGAGCTCCTGGAGATGATTTCGCTGCTCCAGGAGCCTCATTCCTGGCCAAAGGATGGTGGGGGGCTCCGCAGGGCTTGTCCCTCGCTAATCCCAGCGTGTCTCCTGCGCTGCAGGGGCGTGGGGTGCATCCACTACGAGATGGTCACGGGGAGGCCCATGTTCCCCGGCTCCACGGTGAAGGAGGAGCTGCACCTCATCTTCAGGCTGCTGGGTGAGGGCTGTGCTGCGCCCGCATCCCCACGCGAGGGCAGTGGCTGCCTGCGGGAGCGGCGGGAGCGGCGCCGAGTGCGGGCGCGGGCACGGCGGGGATGCGGTGGGGTGGGATGGGATGGAGGGGGTAGGATTGGATTGGGCAGAACAAGGGTGGGCAGGGGTGGGCTGGCACGGGATGCCGTGGGCAGAGGTGGGCACGCGTGGGCTGGGGCGGGCAGGGCTGGACAGAGGTGGGGATGGCATGGGGTGGCATGGGCAGGAGCGAGTGGGGGGGACAGGCATGGGACAGGTGGCATGTGTGGGCAAGGGTGGTCTGGCGTGGGCAGAAGCTGCCCACAGCCCCCCTCCAGGCTGGCAGAGGTGTGAGGGTGAGATGCTCCTCGCTGGGTGCCCTGGGCAGTGCCAGCCTGCCAGGGACATCCATGTCCTCTCCCAGGGGCAGGAGACCCACACTCAGGAGGATTTTCTTCCTCTACCAAATGACCGTGACAGGTTTCCCTCTCTCCCCCTCCCAGGTACCCCAGCAGAAGACACCTGGCCTGGGATAACATCCAACCAGGAGTTCAAGGCTTACAATTTCACACAGTACCGAGCCCAGCCATTAATAAGTCATGCCCCAAGGTACGTCCTGGTGCAGGGACACAAACCATGGGGGGCTGGGGCTGAGTATAAAGGGAGCCTTGGGAGACCAGTTTTATTTTCTCCTTGAGAAACTGCAGTGCCACTTGTCCCTGGGTGCAATTCTTTGACTATTGCACTGTGTCCTGTTTTTATTTCCTCTTTCTCTCAGGCTGGACTCAGAAGGCATTGACCTGCTGACAAACCTCCTTCTGGTGAGTGGCAGAGCAGCCCGGGTGGATGGCAAAGGGATTTGCTCCAGGGAAGGTGCTCTGGCTGTCCTCACACTGGCCCTGGGGCCAGGCAGGACAGAGGCTGTGGCTGCAGAACCAACCGTGGCCCCACAGCTATCCCAAACCACCTCCCAGTAGGAACAGCGGATCCTTTACCCTGTGTCCTCTCACGCACAAGGGAGAGGCCACAAACCTGATGATCCGTAAGGTACGACACGGTCAGTGCATTCCTGCGCTCCCACAGTGTGAGCTGTGCCCTGTGCTGGCACAGATGGCACTGGGAATGGCCTGCACGCCCCCAGGCTGTGTTTGTCACCCAGCATGTGACATTGCTGGGGCTGTTAGATGTGCAGAGGCGCCCAGATGTGCACACATCTGGCCTCTGTGCCCACTGAATGCCGCCTGACGCGTGCAGGCTGTTTGTAATGCCCTTTCTCTGGGGCTTTGTGCAGTACAGAGCCAAGGGCCGGATCTCAGCAGAGGCAGCCCTGCAGCACCCCTACTTCAAGAGCCTGGGAGAGAGGGTGCACCTCCTGCCTGACAGTAAGTGCTGCCTGTCCCCGGGTGTGGAGCAAAAAGGGTACCTGGGGGGTGGTTTGCGGGCAGGTGCCTCTTTGCTCACTCAGAGGTGCTCCTGCAGCAGGCTGGGGTAGGGGCTTGATGGCTGTGAGAGCAACAAAGAGTTTGGGTAGGACAGGGAGGAGGAGACAGAGAAAAGAGCTCTGATGAGGTGCCACACGTGGGCACTGCTGTCCCTGATGGGTTTGCAGCCAGCTGGACTGACCCCTCTCTCTCTACCCCTCTGCCTAGACGCCTCCATCTTCTCCCTGAAGGAGATCCAGCTTCAGAAGGACCCTGGATACCGAGGCTCAGCCTTCCAGCAGTCAGGTAGGCTGGGGAAAAGCCCACTGGCCTCTCCCAGGTGGTTGCCATGGACTGTGCTGGCACTGGGCTTACTTTCCCACATAGCAAAAAGCCAAACCTTCTCCTTGTTACCTGCTTTAGTCCACAGATTACCCCTGGGGCATCCTTGCTTGTCACCTACCAAGCTCCTAAAGTCACATCTGGGTGTCCCAAGGCACAGGTGCCCCCTCCATGAACACCATGGGCTCGGAATGTCCCAACCCAGAGCACCGCAGGGCTCAGCTGCTCTGCAGTCACTGTCTGACCCCCCTGACCCATCTCTCCCTCTCTCTTCCTCAGCCCGAGGGAAGAACAGGAGGCAGAGTATATTTTAAACCTGGATCTCATGTTCCCCTTGTCACCATGGAGATCGAAGCACTGAGAGAGGAGACGGCAAGGCGCTCGCACCCGACCCGCCGCAGGATTCCCGACTGGGGCAGGACAATGCTGAAGTGCCCTTGGCCTCAGGCTGTCCCCTGCCCGTCCCCAACCCCCTGGAGCTGCCGTTGATGGACCTGTGGCCTTGTTCCCCCTCTTGTTTCCATGTTATCCCCACCAGACGTGAGCTGCCACCCTCTGAGCAGGCGCTCCGGGGAGGAGCTGCAGGACCTTGCGCTGCCCCTGCCCTGGGGCTGAGCTGGGCACGGGGAGGTTTTGTGGACACAGGGTGGTGTCTCCAAAGCTGTGGTGTTTGGCCCAGACAGGCATTTCTGAACATCTGCCTTTGCTCAGACCGCCTGCTCGGCACCCCCAGTTTCTTGGGGAGACAATTTGCAGGCATGTTATGAGACATGGGCATGACCCAGGTTGGCACTGGGAGACTGCATCTGAAACCAGGGCAGCCCCCCTTATTTCCCTTGCTTCTGCCTGCAAAACCCCCTTTTCTCTCCCCATCTTTGGTACCCGAATCCTGACAAGGACGGAGCAGCTGAAGGAGAGGGCTTCCCATTGCTTCCCCCCAGATCTCCCTCTCCTTGCCATCATTGTGTTCCCAAATTCAGCCAGCTGGGATGTCCCGAGCTGACAGCAAGGGCTGCCCCAGCCCAGCTGGGGTGCAGGTACCTGCAGGTAGGACTGTGCAGGTGAGCATTGGCTCTGTGCTGGCCCCTGATGCTGTGCCCAGCCCTGCAGCCAGCCTTTCCCAGGCACTGATGGAGCAGCCCCTTCCTCATCCCCCACAGCCACCATCCTCACAGGGGGCAGGGTGGGGGTCCCAGGCAGTGGCTCAGGAGCACATCTCCCCCATCCCATCGCTGAGCCCCCACACCGCAAGGCAGAGCCCGAGTCCCTCCGTACCAAAGCGTTGCACACACCCACCTCAGTGCATTTCTACCCAGAGGAAGGGGGAGAGGTGCCAAACCTCCCACAGCTCAGCTGTGGGCACCAGAAATAGACCTGGAGAGAAGCAAACCATCCCTCAAGCCTCTTTGCCTGGCCCCTGTGCGCGGATTGTCTCTGCCCTGGCTTGGATCAGTTCTGGGGACAGAGGTGTGTGTGAGATGTGAGTGGGCTGTGCTGGCTGGGGGCTGCTCCCGGGAGGTGTTTTCCCCTCCGTACACTTCAGGAACATGCCAAATCCATGCTGGGCAGAGCAGCCCTGCTGCACCTCTCCCCCACAGCCTGCAAGCAGCCTGAAACGTCTGCGAGGGTGTGAGCATTGCAAGAAGTCTCTCTTACTGTACATTATTCATATCATTTCCTTGGCTGCCCTGCATGACTGGCCCCCTCGCCCACTGGTCCTGCAGCCCGTGCCTGTGGCCAGGAGGCTCTGGACGTGGCCAGTGCTGTGACTGTCGCCTGGGAGTGGCACTGGCAGGGCACGCTGATGCATTGGGATGCATCGCTTGGGCATGGCAGCTCTCCATGCTGCTGTTTCCCCACGGAGCAGGGAGCGAGGGCGGGTTTCTGCTTTGCTGTGCGTCATTTCTTGTGCGATCCTTGGAAAACACACAGCAGGAGGATAAATGTGGAGACCGCGGAGCTCCCCAGAGCCCCTGGGGTGACTCCTCCCCGTGCCAGCGCTCGATGCTCCCTGTGAGCTTCCCCGTCCCAGCAAAGCTGTTAATTGGGGTTTGTCCCAGACAAGCATCCAGACGTCTGCATTGTTTGAGGTTTGCCCATCCCTGCTCTGTTCCTCCTCGCTGTGTCCGGCTTACAGCAGGCTGAATAGCTCATTAATTGTTTCCATTTGATAGGGAAGAGCGCGAACAGCCACCAGCCCCAGTGACGCATTTCGGCCCCTGCTTTGCTGGTCCCCACTCCCGGCTCCCGCTGCTGGGGCTGTGCAGGGGGAGCTTCACAAAGGGAGGTGTGGGATGGAGCCGGTCTGAGCTCTCCCACCGTCATCTTTCCTTTCACAAAGGAATTCCCTTGGCATGGGCAGGGACCTGTGGAGCACACTTGCCTTTCCAGTGCTCCCATCAGGAATTAGCAGGCAGGATGGCTCACGGATGCAGCAGCACCTTCAGGTACATGGGGGGAGGAGTGCTGGTGTGCCCAGGGGAGGGGAGCCTGGATCAGAGCAAGGAAAGCAGGAATCCCCTCCACCCACTCTCGGGAAGCCCATTCACGACATGTTTGACCTGTCTTTGTGCAGTTGCCTGGTGTTACCATCCCCATGCACTGGGAATAAACTTCCCAGGGCATTGGATGCCCAGCTGAGCCATCCCACATTCCCACTGGGAGGACGGAGACAGAACACAGCGGACCAGAAGGTCACTGTGGTCTCAGCTCTCCTCCACATTCCTGCTGAAGGTCAAAGTCACCTACGGAAACCGCTGGGGAAAAGACTCAGCAGTGACCACGGAGCCAGGAAGGCATTCCCAGGATCAGACACAGAGAGCCTGGTAGCTCCTGTTTTTATCTTTTGTAGCCTTTGCCTTTCCTACAAATCCTCCCTGAGTGCTACTAACAGCCCCAGTTTAAGATAACCCCTTTTGTTCCACTGATTTAGTGGGTATTTGATGCCCACTGAGGGGGGTGATAGGATGTGTAAATATTTGGTGCCCCGCTGAGCAAGGTTTGATGTTCGAGCTGCCTTTTGGCTGGCAGAGCCCCGAGCCTTTGATCTCCACAGCTGGAAAGAAAAGGAGCTGCAGGTTGGCAGAGATCAGAGCCCAGAGCCAAATCGCCCTTCTCCCTCTCTGAGACAGCATTCCAGTCTCCATAAACTGGGATTATGAGGAGAGATCTCTTGGACGCCCCATCCATAGAGCAGTGCCTCGCTCCCCTGTGCCCGCTCCAGCAGCTCAGCCCTGGCAGGATGAGCTTTCCCAGGTTTTGGAGCACCAGCCAGCTCCCAAGTTGGGTTTTTAATGAAAATGCTGGGAATTTCTGTGGCTCTCCAGCACTTTTTTTTCTCATTTTATGGATTCTCCCATCCACCCCGTAGTGGAGCAGCTGCCACTCCTGGCAGACGGGGAGTCCTGACAAAAGGAAACTGCTGCTTTGTCTTCCACACATTTTTCTTGGAATTTTTCTATTTTTTTCACCAGTTCTGGTGGGAAATGGGAGTTTTGGCTGTGCTGGGTAAAGGAATACAAATAATGAGTAAAGCAAGGTCTGTGTTTGGGACAACAATAACACTTGCAGGCAGAGCTATTTCATTTCATCTCTCCATTCCCACATGCACACGCTTTTCCTGGCCCAACCCTTTGCCAGATCTATGTTAAGTTTTTAAATAACAAAACTACGTTGTATCTTGGAGACTAAGCACAAAATAAGTGCTTTTTTCCCCCCCTCTCCCTTACACACGAGGGGGAAAAAAAAAAACCTAATTAAAGGGCATTTTCCCAGGGTTCTCAAAGGTTTTCTTTGGGGTTTTTTCACCTGATCTCACCTGCCAAAAAGCTGCGGGTGCTGCTGCAGCTGTGCTGCACATCTGGCCGGTCTCTGTAGGCCCAAGCCTTGTGGGAGATGATTTTGGCTGTCCCCGAGCACTCCCTGCGAGCGATGTCTGGGCACAGACACTCATTGCCTCCTTCCAGCCTCAGCATCGTGTTTGTCCTCCTGCAGGAAAAAATGGATGCAAGTGGTCAGGATACACAAACTGTGAATGTTCTCTGGTGTCATTCATTTGCAGAATACCAGTAATATATTTAACTAGTGTTGTACAAACGAAAAGATGCATTTTAAAAGAAATGATTTTAAAGATTTATCCCAAAAGAAGCGATGTTGGGTTGTTGTTTTTTTTTTTTTTTATAGAAAGCTTTTCCGGAATAAATGGAAAGGTAGGAAACAAAACAACAAAAAAAGAATAAAAGATTGTATCCATCTATCAATCTTGTGTCTTTATGTTTTATAAGGATATTTCAATTTTTGTATTTCAGATGTGACATGGACTATTTTGTGGCTGTGCTCATTTTATTGCTAAGGCTGATACTACAGTTGTATTGTGAATGCCCCAAAGCCAAGGTTGGACAATAAACTTTATGGAATATGGGATGGGTTTCTATAGGATATAATTTTTCTCTTTTCTCCTTTTTTTTTTCTTTTTTGGTAGGAGAAGGATCCACTTTGGTTTGAGATTCAGGTGGGTCGGATGAAGGAAGGTGGGTCATCCCAGGGAATCAGGGAAGGCAGCTGTGCCATTCCATGCCATTCCATGCCATTTTTGTGCCTTCCCACAGCTTTCCCTGCAGTTTCAGGACACCTTTCCTGCTCCCAGGGCACTTTTTGACTGGCTGTAGCGAACTCCCAAAGAACAAAAAAGGAGTTTTCCCAGCACCTGAGCTTTGCAGGGGTTTGAAACACAAGACCTGGGAGACCTGTGCATAATAGGGAAATGTTTCTGTGGTCCCCGTGTGGATCCTGCGGCCCTAAATAAATATTGCCATAAGCCTATCAGGCAAATAAAGCCCAAGGCTGACTTGCCCAGCCCGGGGCTGTAAAACAACCAGAGGGCAGAGCTGGGGAAGGGACAGGGCAGCCCTTTTCCCACAGATCCAGCAGCCAAAATCCCCTTGGGATCCGAGTTATTCAGCTCCACAGCCCCCTTTGCATATTCCTGCTCTCTGGCCTGTCAGTGCTGAAGGGAATCTGCAGCCACCAGTGTCCCAGGAATGTGGGAAGAGCCAGAGCTGGGGGATGAGGGGACCTGGGGGATATTTGGGGCCAGAGCCCATGGATGATGGGCTGGTTTAGGGAAGGGGACAATGCCCTTCACCCCCCTCCTTGGGCTGCACCTCCAGCACACCCAGCCTGAGTCACGTTGTGGTGCTGGTGTGGGCACATCCCCAGTAACCACCTGTTTGCCAAACCAGTTCCTCCATCTGCTGCTCTCGTTCCTCCAGTGTTGCAGCTGCCCGTGCCGTGTCCGGGGAATGCTGCCCAGCATCCCCAGCCCACATCTCCCTCCTGCCTTCCACACATTCCCAGCTGCCCAAATAGCCCGAGGAATCCTTCAGGGAGTCCTCCTGCCCTGCCAGGATGCTCCAGCCAGGTCACCAGTTGCTCCTTGGTGTATCTGCCCACGAGGCTGGTGTGATGCCTGCCGCCCCTCAACAAGATTGTTTGTGTGTCATTGTCCCACTGGTGCATTTTGGGGAGGCTCAGCCTGGCTGTGTCACTGCAGCCACCCCCTGTGCCATGGTTTTGGTGCCATAAAGGAGGAAGCACACGGATTCCAGCTCAGTCGTGGTGGGTGTGTGACTTATTTCAGTGTTGGGCGGCAGGAAAACCTGTAGGTGAGCATTTCCTCCTTTCAGACAAGTGTTACAAGATCGGTAATAACTGGGCCAAGATTTCAGGCTAATGTTTGACCTAGAAGTGGAGCCAAGCTTTCCAAATCACACTGTGTTTTGAAACTCTTGACCCCGCAGTACATGAGGTGAACATCTCTCTCGTGTGCCCATTCGGGCTGGGTTGTTGAGCATCTCTCAGGCAGCCAAGAATAATTTGGCCCATCCTACAGGGAAGTTTACCCTGTGTTGTAAGAAGCATCCTGTCTTCTCCCAGTAAGGTTCAGTGACTCAGAGTTATTTTCTTATCTGCTCAAGCTTGCTCGGTGCTGGGTCTTTTGGATGCATCAAAGTTCCCATCTCCAAAAGTACCTGTAGCTCTTGGACCCATCACGCTGGCACACGTGGCTGCTGGGACAGCTCCTGTGGTTTCTGAGGGTGTCAGCCCAGATTTGCCCTTTGTGGACTTTGGCAAAAAAGGGACAGGGGAAACTTCACCGATATCTCAGCCCCAGGCCCTTGGCCAAGCTGCCAACCCATGGTTGCTGCCAAGCTGGTTCCACCCCAAGGAAACCCTTAGAGGTGGATTTCCCCACTGTGTTGAGACTGGGAGAAGTGATGCCAACAGCACGCCAGCAAACCTGAACAAATCTGGGGTGAAGCTCTGTTTTGTCACTGCAGGCAAGACTGACCACGATAAAGAAACGGAAAAAAGTAACTGATAGAGTATAAAAATCCCTGCTGTGCCTCTGGCTGTCCCAGGAATGTTTGAGGGCACAGGGAAGGTGTTTCCCAGATGTGCTGGATGCCCTGGAGCAGCACACCGAGGGAGGCTGCTGGCTGCAGAAGTGCTGCTCTGCTCTTGCTTCATTCATGGTTTCTCTCTGCAGTTTGCAGCAAGTGCAAAAATGTGGGTGTTCAATTCAGTGCAAGTACAACATTGATTTCAGTTTGGAAAACAGCCGAAAGTGCCTCCTCGTGAAGCTAAATCTGGTGTTGCATCTACTCATAGTCCTGTGGCTCGCATTTTTATGAGCTCCCTCCGAGGATCTGGATTTCAGTATGTGGAACCAGAAAGGATCTGTGTGTTCTTGTGCTGACTAACCCACCTACGCCTCGGTTCTTATTTGCAAGCATATCTTGCATGGTTTGTGTTATCCCTGATTAAAAGGCCTGGGGTTCCTGGAAGGGAGAGTGTGGCATTTAGGTCAGTTGTTGTAGCTGGGCTGGGGGTTGTGCCGGTGTTTGTCACCGCTGGTGTCTGGATGCTGCCTTTCCATCTGGGAGCGGATGCAGCGAACCTGCAAAGGTGGGGAAAGCTCAGCCATTTTATTAGTTGGGAATTCAAGCCCTGGGAAGCTGATGCTCTCCGGTGATGGGGATGCAGCAGTGGAAGCCAGAGCAGAGTGCAGGTCTCCCAACTCCCCGTCCAGTAAAGGGAGAACCAAGATCAAGATCCAGATCAAGAATGTGGTCCAGGGGAAGCACAGGTCAGCCCTTCTCTTGGGGCAGAACACCTGGTGTGTGGAAGATCAGGATCTGCTGTTTCATCAAGTAAGTTGGCTCCATGAACAAGGAGATGCGTGGACAAAGAGGGTCCGGAGAGGACTTTCCCAGCAGTGTTTTGATGGAAAGGTCTTCCTTGTCACAATCCTTTCTCCCTCCCTCCATTTATGGATGGGGAAGAGAAGCTGAGGCACTTTGCAGCAGTGTGGCCTCTCAAATCTGGTTCTTGCCCGGCAGGGAGAGCCTGAGGCTGTGGCTCCCAGGCTATGCCTCAGCCTCCCCTCCATCCTGCCATCCAGGCTGTCTAGGAAGCTGGTTTATCATGGAATGATAAAACCCGATTTCCGCCCTTGCTGTTGACTCACTCCCCGTCCGTGAGCAAAGAGCTTCGTTCCTTCCTGGCCCTGGGTTTTCCCATCAGCCAGACGGGATAACGACATTGCTCCAGCCCTCCAGGCAGCTCAGCTGCTTCTTTGATTGTTTAATGGTTTCAGGTGCAGGTGCTGAGCAGCCACAGGAGTTCTGAGTTTGGGGCAATCGGGAGGGTGGGGGTGCAATTACCCACCTGCCCCACCATCACCCACAGTCACTTTGTTCACTCGGGTGGTGGAAGGGGACGTGACTTTGTTCTCCTTTCTCTGGGAAGACTCCAGTGGATGCCACGGGCATGGAAGAACAAGGACTTGGATGCAATTTGGACTAGCTAAACATTAAGCTATGGCCGGGTGGAAATGAGCACCTGCAGCCCCGGAGCAGCATTCCTGAGGGCCGGGTCACAGGATGGGTGAGTACCTGTGCCCAGGAAGGGACCCGGAGTCAGCTCTGCATCATGGCTGAGCTCTATCGATTCTCCTTTGCCTGAAAAGAGCGTTCTAAAAATTGCCAGTCTTTCCTAGCTAAAGTAGGTGAAATATTTATAAACCCATCCTCTAGAGAAGACCTTTTGCGTAAGCACCGACTGCTCCGGCTTTAAAACACGCGCCCTTCCCCCCCGCCCCAAGCCATTTTGTGCTTCTTATCAGGGAAGGGGCAACTTTAATTGCGTTTGTCTGGAAGGGTGGCACCTATTTACGGGCACGGGAGAGCGCAGGGATGGCTGGCAGCAGGGGAAAAAAAAACCAAAAACCCAAGGAGGGGAGATTTCTGGCTTTCCTTGCTTGGCTGTGCTCTGTTACATCGCGTGTAGTTTAACAGCGCGGGGTGCGTGGACCACGCAGAGGGGTCGCCCCACTTTTTGGATGATGCGAACCCCGCGGGGGGGGGGGGACTGGGAGGAAGAAGGAGGAGGAGGAGGGGGATGGGGGGACAGACACGCACGATGCTCGGGCTCTTTGCGGTGCCCGGGAGATGCGCCGGTGTCCGGCGGGGCGGCTCCGGGGGCGGCGGGGGATGGAGAGGGGCCCCGCTCCGCCCGGCCCCGGAGGCGGAGCCAGAGCCCGGCGCGGCGGGATCGGGAGGCACATCCCGCAAAGGAGGAGCGGGGAAGGGAAGGGGAGCGGGGCGGCGGCGGGGCCGGAGCGCAGCACCGGAGCGCAGCACCGGAGCGCATCACCGCCGCCGCCCACCATGTGGTGGGACGAGCGGGTGTCGGCGCGGTTCCGGAGGCACCTGCAGCCCACCCTCACCTACTGGAGCGTCTTCTTCAGCTTCGGCCTCTGCATCGCCTTCCTGGGGCCCACGCTGCTGGACCTGCGCTGCCAGACCCAGAGTTCCCTCTCCCAGATCACCTGGGTCTTCTTCTCCCAGCAGTTCTGCCTCCTGCTCGGCAGCTGCCTCGGAGGGGTCTTCAAGAGGACGTAAGCGCCTGGCGAACTCAGCGCAGCTCCCCTGGGGGGGCTCGGCTCTGTACAGACCCCCCCATCCCTTGCCCCGGGTCGGGGGCGGGCAGCGCCAGCCCCCCCTTTCCCCGCTTTCTCCTTCCTCTCTCCCTTCCTTCATCCCTCCGGGTTCATCGCTGGGATGCTGCGTGGGAAAACCATTCCCGACGGAGCGACCGCGGGCGCCGCGGAGGGTCCGCAGCCCCCTGGCCCGAGGGAGGGTCTTCCCGGGAGGAGCCGCTCCCTGGGCTGCCTCCTTTCCTCCTCTCCCATGCCCTCGGAGAGAAGCTGCCGGCTCCTGGAGCTCAGCACAGCGACAAGCCTTAGTGTGAAGTTACAGCCAGAACTTCCCGGGAGGGTGTTTTCCTTTAACCTTGATGGTTTATGGCGAAAAAAATATTTTTGGGAGCGTGTTTTAATAACCCCGGTGGCAGCAATCGAGGCATTGTGGCGCTTTCAGGGAGTTTGGGCAAACACGTGGTGGGATGCGAGTGGTCCTCGTGGTGTGGCTGTGGGGGGTGACAAAGGCAGTGGCTGGGGGTCAGCAGGGGATTCGAGGGGCTGGTGAGAGCCCCGGGCACAGCCAAACACGGGTTTGCAGCGAGCCTTCTGTCCAGGGTGTGTTTAAAATAAATAACCCACGATGGCTCAGCCCTGAAGATTGCAAGAGAGGCGTTTGATTTGAGGCTTGGTGACAGTTCTGAGAATCAGCTGATTATTTACATTGTCACTAATTCTCGGGGTGGTGATGTAACGTGTCAGCTCCCTGTGTGCCTGATACACACACCGCGAGTGTGTGTGAGGTGTGGATGGGGAGCGTTTTGCATGAATCCTTTAGAAAGCTCGTCTGAAAACGCTTTGTTGAGGGTTTTTTTACGTTCTCGCTCTTGGCTTGTGAACTGAGGAGAGCTTTGGCTAAAGGAGAAGGTTTCAGAGCACCTGTAAATTGCCATCCTGGTACGTGGAAGTGCCCTGTCTGGTGGAGCGCAGAGGTTCTGTGGAGTGGCAGGAGCTGCTCTGTGGGGCTGTGCCCGGGGAGGAGGTGCCAGGTGGGATGCCCAGGAATGGGAAGAGCACGTGGGAATCTCGCTCCGGGTGTGACACGGCTCTGAGACTGCTGGGTCAGCAGGCAGAGCCTTTGCCAGCCCCCGGGCTGCCTCGCATATGTTTGAAGGAGCAGGAAAGGAAAATGCAGGATCGTTTCCTGCTGTCAGCTCCAACCAAAGCTCCGGCCCTTGGGGTTTGTGCTTGGAGACTCCCAAAGTTTTCACTCTGCAGCTGCGGGGGGGCGGAAAGAGTGTGTTTGCTGCTGGCTGTGGTTCCGAACCAGGATGTGTTTGGGGTTGCAGCCTCTTGGAGGCTTTGTGAAGTGCCTGTGAATCCCAGCTGAGGACTGGCAGCCCTGCCAGGCAGGAGGGAATGTTTCAGATAGTTGTAGCTCGTGAGCGTTGTAGGGGGTTACTCAGAGCCTGGCAGGGGACTGATGTGTGGGTTTGGATGGGAATATTAACTGTTCAGGCTCTAAGAGCTATTCCCTCTTCAGGGGTGGATGGATTGAGCTGTCCTGCTGCTGAGGGTTTCTACTTCTGGGCCCTGCTGCGGGTTTATAAATCAAATTATGCTGGCCCTGGTGCCAGGCAGGGAGGAGCACTGGACAGGTCATCTTTTCCAGTTAGGAGATGGAAAGCTGCTCTAGAGCATCCCAAGCAGCCAAGCCTGGCTGCAGGCTGTGTGTGATTCCTAATGACTGAGGAGCACAGGCTTTCCTGCTTGCTTTTGATTAAGTTATGTGCTGGTCCCAGTGATGGACTCAGGAGGGACAGCAGTGTTGTCACTGGATTCTGTGGCAGAAATGGGTGGTGGGACTTAAATAAAGTTTGTTCCTCTCACCAGAGGAGGTGCTGAGTGCTGGGCTGTGCTCTGCTCCTGGCCCAGCTGGAATCCCAGAGCATGAATTCCTTCAACATGAGCCTGGGCTGCCAGAACCAGCTCTAGAATTCCCTTTCATGTGAGATTTCAAGGAAGGAGAAAGTTTGCCATTGTGAGATTCTCTGAGGGATGATGTTTTTGCTCTGTCCTGCCATCCTGGAGTTGCTGCTGGTGCTCATTGTGGGGTGCAGAATCAGGGCTGGGCAAGCAGCATGTAACTTCAAGGTGTGTTCTTTAAGCTCGAGCTCAGGTTCACAACAGGCTGCTGCTCTCTTGGGGTCTGCTGGGTGCTTGTCACAAGCTCTGCTTCAGAAAGTACAGCTTTTCACAGGGTGTTTGCATGAGTGGGGTTGGGGTTGGAGCGGAGTGCAAGCCTTGGCTCAAACCCTGGTGCTGCCCTGGTGTTTTAGAGGCTCCTGGGGCACAGACAGCCCTGGCAGGAGCTGGTGCCCTCTCAGAGGAATCCTTTTCACCTCTGTGTGAAGTTCCCCGAGGACTCTGGTTTCCTGGTATTACCTGGGCTCTATTCCCAGGAGCACCTGATGTGTGCAGCCAGCAGTGCTGGGAGGACCTGAAGCCCTCCCTGGGCTCAGAAACCCAAGTGGGAGGTGAGATTTTTGGGAAACCCACTCAGCACTGCGAGCTCCAGGGGTGAGCTCAGTTCACCTGCATCCCCTGCCATTCTCTCTCTTGCTTCCCACTCGCCTTTCCCATTTTGCTGGATTTTAGGCTTGCATTGTGAAGTTAAAATCACACTCCCTCTGTGCTGCTGTGCTACACACGCTGGTAACAGGAGCACCAGACTCACTGAGCTCCAGTTTGGGTGTTTTTCATACTGAAACTGCATTTTTGTGTCCTGCTGAATATTTACTTTTGCTCCCAGTGTTGGGGTCAGCCCTGAGCGAGTCCCACTGGTGTTAGCAGAGAAGAGGAGAGGACTGGGTGGGTTTGGTGATGTGTTGGAGCCCTGAGCAGGCTCCACTTGGAGTGATCCACACCGGAACCTGGAGGGTGGATGGGATGGGAGACTTTTACTCTCATCTTTATCTCAGGGCACCTGTGCATGTCACAGCTAAGAGCGATGGCCCTGTTCTCTCCCTGCCCTTCAGAGTCCCATCTCCTGATGGTTTCAGCTCCAGCACGTGGCTGGTGCACACAGGACCCTTCTCACTGCAAAGGGAAACCTTCTGGTGCTGGGAGGGCAGCACAGTGGTTTGAGCATTGAGCTCCTTGAGGAGGGCAATGCTCCCTGAGCCTGGCTGTGATTCCTCCTGGAGACAAGGGGACCTGGAGCCTGCAGTGGGATAATCCACACCCCCTCCACGTCCTCACCTTGCCCCCTCAGGGCTTTGGGGGTTTAATGATCGGTTTTGCAAGTCTGAGTTAGCCTGATTATCATTTTTCTTCTTGATGTGAGCGACTTAGAAAAGGCTCCCCCGGGGTGGGGAAAAATGTACTTGAAGTTGAAGAGAGGCTGCTGCAATGGGAACACCGAGGTGGGGGTTTCTGTGGGCTGCGTGGGAAGGAGAGGGGAAGCTTTGCTGGCTCTGACTACACGACTGACAGTAGAATTGACCATGCTAATCCTATGGAGATCAGCCTAAACCTCTCAGGGGCAACTGCAGACCTTCCCTCAAGCCTTGTGATGGAGCCTGGGCATGCTCTGGGTGGTCCTGAAACAGAGTCTGTGACATTCCAAGACTCGTTTCGTACCCTGGGCACAGCCACAGCTGGTGCAGAGCTGAGCTGGGCACAAGGACTGGTTAGTGATGGGGACACAGTGGTGTCAGAGGCCAGACTGCGGCATGGCATCAGGGCTGCTTTTTAAGCCCTTTGGAGGGATGCACTGGCTTTGCATCATCATGACACAAGGTACTCTGAAAGTCCTGGGGTCTCAAAAGGGTTTGTTTCCACAGAAATCCCTCAGAGGGTTGTTCTGTGCCTCCCTGGGTGCTGACTGTGTCCTGCAGCTACTTCTTTGGAATCTGTCATGGGCAGCAGCACTTTCTTGGTTCCCCCCCCCCCCAATGGCAGAGCCAGGGAAGGGGCAGCAGGGCTGTGTTCCACCCAGGGCTGCTGGTGTTTGCGGGAAGGGAACAATTGTGCTTTTTAACTGATGGCTGGAGACAGGAATTTTTACTCATTGAGGCAAATTGAGGTGATATTTTTAAGGCTTGTTAAGGAAGTCACATCATCCGCAATTAATGTTTCTCTCCAGCAAGGAAGGTGCTCCCCAGCCAAGCATGGGCGGCGCCGTGGGGGCTCTGCTGGGGCTGCAGAAGGGAAGAGGCGTTTTGGGGATGTCTCGCGTGCTTTTCCCCATCACTCCCAGCCTCGGATGCACCAGCTGCTGGTGCCTCTGCCTCTCTCCTTCCTGCTGTACCCTGGAGAGAGCTGCCTCATCTCTCCAGGCTCGAGGCTGCTTCTCTCTCTCATTTGTTAGCTGCTTTTGCTGCCGTGACTGTGCACATCTCGCCTGGCTCCCTCCCTCCCCCAGAAATCCCACGCTGGCTCCCCGCTTTGCTGTCAGAGGAGGATCAGTAGTTAGAGCTTTGTGAAATGCTGTCTCCTCCAGCATGGGCTGGCTGACAGGTGAGCTGGGCTGGGTGATGTGAGCACACCGGGGCTCTGGCACGGCCAGCTTTGTGCCACTGGGCAGCACAATTAAGGAGAGGTGCCCTTGGCCCGTTTTCTCCTCGGTGCTGTTGAAGTGCAGTGTAAGCAACAAGCAGAACCCGGAGGGCCAAAGCCCTCTGGGGCCAGAGATGGATGAGGGCCATGCAGAAACACAGTGACATGCCCAAGGCCAGGCCGTTCTGGGTGAGCAGGCAGGGCAGGAGGGGTGGCACTGAGGTGCTTCCAGCCTCTGCCTCCTCATCACCTTCTCCTGCCTCGCTGGCAGAGTGCGGTGTGGGTGTTTTCCTTGCTGGGGATGTACCTGTGCACTGCCAGCCCTTTGCTGTGGACGGACCCACATCCCCCCCGCAGGCCCCAATTACTGCTAATTGCCAACTCATTAAGCAGCTGCTGATGGTCGCACGGGGCTTCTCCCATGGCTTGGGAGCGCGGGGGTGGGACGGGGACCTGCCTGTGCTGCTCTCTGCCTGCTGTGCCTTTGCAGCCCCATCTTTCTGCTGGTTCCAGTGCTTCGCTGTCTGGTCCCTGTTTCCTTCCTTCCTGCCTGCCTTCCCGCTTGGCAGCTCCGGAGCCGCGCGGTGCCAGCCCGGGTGCTGTTCCCTGGCTCGCCCTTTCCCACCGGGAGCAGCCTCTGCTGCCGCCAGAGCCCAGAGGGGACACACCGGCTTTGCCTCCACCACACACAGCCCCGGGGCTGCTCCGCTGGCCCTCGTGGGTTGGGCAGTGGCTGTGCCAGGAGTGGCAGCAGCGCCAAAGCCCACCTTGTCGTGCTGGGAGGAGAGATGGTGCTGCCAGAACAGAGATGGCACAGGGCACGGAGAGGGAACTGCTTCCCTGTGTTCCATGTGAATAGGACAGCACGTTCAGGCAGGTTTGGGATGACGTGGTGATGGGGGTGCCAGCAGCTCTGGGGTTGCTCAGCAGCTCTCGTGGGATACATGAGAGAGAAATGCCCCAGAGCTGCTCAAATGTCATGATGTGGGCTCAGCTGCACGTACCCACATCCCTTTGCATCCTCAGATCTGCCCAGTTAACAAGGGAAGGCTATTATTTTGCCTTTAAACGTACACAGAAGGTGGTTTTGAGGGGATAGTTACCCTTCTCCACAGAAGCTGGGTGGAAGATCTGCCTCTTTGAGGCATCACCCACCTCACAGTGCCCTGGGTTGGCTGTGGTGGTGACCTGGAGACATGGGGGTGTGGGATGGGTAGCATGTCCCTTGTTTCACCAGAAAAGCATGTCCTGGAGCTGCGGCTTGTGAGCACATCTCCTGCTGGTGCCTACAGCACCCACTGACCCAGGGCTGGGAGCAGGAGGCACGTGTGGTGTGAGTGCTGCTCTCATGGTACTGAGTCTGCCCTGTCTTTCCCCTTTCCCACTCTCAGGCTGGCTCAGTCCTTGTTTGCGCTCTTCGCCTCATCCCTGGCCATCTCCCTGGTCTTTGCCATCATCCCCCTGTGCCACAATGTGGTGGTCCTGGCCGTGGTCATGGCCGTGGCAGGACTGGCCATGGGTTGCATCGACACCATCTCCAACATGCAGCTGGTGAAGATCTACCAGAAGGACTCTGCCATCTTCCTGCAGGTGAGCGTGGGGCCGTCCCCTCCCCTGGGGCTGTGCTTCCTCGGGGGAGGAAGAGGAGAGCTGCGCTCCCCCTGCTCTACCTGTGTGTCCCCTCTCCTGCAGGCCCTTCATTTCTTCGTGGGCTTTGGGGCGCTGCTGAGCCCCCTGATAGCCGACCCCTTCCTCTCAGACACCAACTGCATCCTCTCCAACTCCACGGCCAACGCCTCCAGCAACCTCCCGCACATCCGCAAGTCCCTGGTGCCGCACCACCCGGGCAACCTGTCCCACTACGACCTGCCCATGAAGGGCATGGTGGTGACACGTGTCTCCTACGCCTTCTGGATCATGGCCCTCATCAATGTAAGTTCCAGTGGGCTGGGGTGCTGCTGGGGACATCCCTGCTCCTCAGGTTTGCAGGTGAAGGAGCCGGGCAGGGGCTGTAATGAGCTTCTGTGCAGAAGGACCAAAAGAATGCCGTGCCTGGGAGGAGGAGCAGCTTTAATTACCTCCAAGTCTGCCCGTGCCATGGGAAATGTGCTTTTAATTACACAGGAGCCTCATCTCCTTTGCCAGTCAGTTCAGGGCAAACTAATTTAGTTTTGGAGCGGCGTTTAATACCTGCTTTGGACTCAAATTGGGAGCGCTGATGGTGGTTATCAGACCCTTCTCTGTTCCCAGCAGTGTCCTGTGGACATTTTGGGGCAGGATGGGACCACAGGCTGTGCCCAGCTGGTTGTGAGCTGGGCTTGTGCATCATGACATGCCCCAAGTGCCGTTTGCTTGTGTGGGTGGTTTGAGTGTGTGTGCACACACTGAACACAGAACTCCAACAGTGTATAGGACCAGGAATATTGCAGGGGGTCTGGAGACATGTGGGTTTTGGGATGAGGGTTAAGAAAAACATGGAGTGGGGAGCTGGATGTGCACAGCCCTGGTGTGTGTCCCTGTGCCAAAGCCAAGCTGTTATTGTCTTTCCCAAATCCTCACTGAGGGAACTGACTTTATTCCTTGTTTAAACCAACCCAGCCCGCTGGAGATGCTGAGAGTGGTTCAGTTCCAAAACTGCTGGCCTTTCTTTAAGGTGTGAACATCAGAGGGAGGTGATGGTAAGGGGTATTTAAAGCCCCAGGGGCATGGATAAAATGAGTTAAACTATAGAAATGGAAACCAGGACCAGAAACTCTGTTATAAAATGCTCCAAAGCCACGTTTCCATCGCAGTTTTCACAGGGCTGTGTGCCTTCTGACAAGGCACAAGCTGAAATGATTCATTTTGAGTTCTTGCTTTTGTTTAAAGTGGAAATGTCTCAATTTGACTCTGGCACAGGAGTGATGTGTAAAGCTGACAGCGGAGTTGTGTCGATGTTATTGAAATGAAATGGTTTTGCTTTAGCAAAATTAAGCAGCTCGGCATAATCAAAACAAAGTGCTGGGATGACTCCCGGCCAAAATCTTTCATTCTGAGAGAAAAATTTTTGCCTTTTCATCCAGATTTGGAACAAAAACACATTTTAAACTTCAGTTTCTCACAGAACGGAAATTTCATCATCCAGCCCGTTCCAAGGGGCTGGAAATCAGGAAAATGTTCCTCGGAGAGGGATGTGTTTGTCCGGAAGGTGGTTTCCCAGGGGAAGTGTGGGACACTCCATTGTGCTTAGGTTGCTCAAAAGTAGCCTGGATACAATAGCAGGGAATGATCCCGTGCTCCTGGGGGGAGAGACCGAAATAGCAGCTGGAGGGAAGGAGCTGGATTATCCCCACGCTGTTCCCTGGGATGCAGCAACCCCCTGAGTTTATAATGGTGGTTAAAAGCTGCCAGGGGAGGGAACAGCAAGTGGAGCTGGGGGAGTTGGGTCCAGGGGGTTGGTCCTTTGGTGGGATGCTCAGATGCCCCTCTCCCCCTTGGAAAAAGTAAAGCCTTCTGCTGGAAAAGGCAGGAAAGCAGCAAAATTACCCCGGGAAGAGAGTCCGTGAGCAAATTCCTGCTTAGGATGGGGAGCTGGTCAGAGGTGGGAATGGTGGGGTTGGAGACAGTGTGGGACACTGTTGGCTCTGCAGGGTGGTGCTTTGGGGGGGACACCTGTGTCCTTGTTTTTAGGAGCTGTGCTCTGGCTC
Organism: Acropternis orthonyx; assembly: GCA_035583155.1. Taxonomy (NCBI): domain Eukaryota; kingdom Metazoa; phylum Chordata; class Aves; order Passeriformes; family Rhinocryptidae; genus Acropternis; species Acropternis orthonyx. The sequence continues at coordinate 2,842,231 of JAWWEU010000076.1, read as the reverse complement.
ATCTCCTTTTCTCACAGTCTGAGCTCCCTGCAGGGTTTGGGGGCTTTGGGAGCTCTCTGCTGTCCTTGCCCTGCAGTCAGGGCAGGCTGCTCCTCCAGGATGGATTTATCCCTTTGCTTGGTGAAACACGCCCTGGCAGGGCTCTGCTGTTCAGCTCTGTTTGCTCCTGTCCAGCTGCCCGTGTAATGACCGGGTTTGTGGTTCTCCACCCCCTGTACCCCCCTCGGAGCAGGTGACAGTCCCCCAGGTGAAGTGCCAGCCATGGGTGGAACCCACCAGGAACGGAACAGCCTGGTTAAAGCAAAAGGGACCTGCTTGCTCTAGAGATAAGGACATGGAGAGCTGGGATACACTGGAAATTCCCAAACTGGGGCCCATTTCTCTGCAGGCATCAAGTGCTCCTTAAGGCTGGAAGTGCCCAGGGCCACTATCTGTATGGCCACTCCCTCTGTGTGGGTATATTTTTTTTTTTTTTGCAAAATCTGCAGTTTAGAAGAATAAAATCTGGTCCTGACCTCCGGAAGGATCAGAACTATCAAGCAAATGCGTTTTTCTTCCATGGGACTGAACTAACTGTTCCTATTCCCATTGTTCCCAGAACAATGAAGACTCGTAAATGAATTGAGGCGAGAGAGGCGGGGTTGGGGTGTGTGTGTGTTGGGGGGGGATTCTCCATACGTTTAAATCATGCCACGAGCCAACAAAAGGCAGGAAATTTGGAGCTGGAGCTCACACTTGCTCACAGACATGCAGAAAACAAGAGAATGAGCTGTCACTTCGGATTTCCTGGCTTTCTCCCCCAGTTTGTTGCAGAGTAAACACCGCTGGGTTGTGACGGGAGGGCTGGCGAGGGGCAGGGCAGCTCCCTTTGCTTCCCTCTGTTTCCTCACCAAAAAAATAAAGAGCAATTCCCAACGGGCTGGGAGGCACCACCGAGTCGTGGGAGTGTGCAGGGAGCAGGCTCATCCCCTGGGAGCACAGCGCCAGGGAATGTGATGCTGTGGCCGATGGAGGTACCAACCCACGGCCCCTGGGTGTGCTGGCACCAGGCAGGAAGGGAATGGAGGGGTGGGACTGCAGGGAATGGGAATGCCGTGTGCTGGGAGCATCCCTGGATGCACAGGGGGTCTCTAAGGCAGCCACTGAAGTGGCTGGGGCTCCCCTGGCCTCCCTCCCAGGTCCCTCCAGCTGTTTGGAGTCACTCAGCTGTGGCTGTGCTGTCACTGTTGGCCTGGGAACCACGAGCTCATCTCTTAGGAGATGCTGAGCAACCTCTGCTAATGGCTGGGGATGGGTCTTGGAGCAGTTTGCTCTCCCCTCACAGAGAATTCCAGCCACAGAGAGTCTCCCACTAAAACTCTCCCCAGGCTAAAGCTGCTCTAATGTTTTATTCTTTGGGCAGAATTGGCCAGATGCTGGACACCAGAATGGTTTGGTTCTGAAGGGCTGGGCTGGTGCTTTGTGAGGTTTGTATTTAGGTGCTTCTGTCTCTGTCCCCAGTGCCACGTGAAGGGTCCCCAACCCACCTGGCATCCCACAGGGACTGGCTGGATTTGCCCCAGCAGATCAGGAGACTTTTCTCTCAGCTTGCTTTATTTCCCCAACAAGCTCCCTCTCTCCCGCAGTGGCTCCTTACCCTCACCAACCCCTCCTGTACCAGTGGGGTCACCAGTCTGAGTCATGAAACCCTGCACAGGAATTAGATGTTATTTCATCATTGCATAGAATAAATACCCAGGAGTGGTTCGTGCCAGGTGACTTTTTTTTTTTTTTTTTTTTTTTCAAACTTACTTCAGAACTTTCAGCAAAATACGAATATTAAATGGTGTGTGGATAAGGGGCAAAGCATTTAAGGTTCTTTTAAGTCCTTGCTCTTGGAGGTCAGTTCAGGCACCTCCACTGGGCCTGGGGAGCTGGGCTGTGTTTTTGCAAGGCTTGCCATGCTAACCTGCCCCCTGTGCCCCTGCCAGCTGCCCGTGCCCATCGCCGTGTTCTTCCTGCTCTACAAGGAGAGGATGGTTCCCTGTTTCAATGGCAGCAGCCACCCCCTGCTCTCAGCTGATGAACTGGCCATGGAGACACGGCCCGTGGACAAGGACGAGCTCTCCACCCCCGTGCAGAGAGCCCAGGCAGCTGGAGGTGAGCTGGAGGCACTTCTGTCACGGGTTTGGGGGAGAAAAACCCATATTTTGGTGTCTGGGTTTGACAGGTGAGACCCAGCGCTGTTGTCTGAGGAGGAAACTTTCCAAAGTGTACACATGAATCTAATCCAGGAGCACTCAAACAATCCAAACAACCCATTTGGTGCCCAATTACCTTCAAATTACATGGAACCCCTGAAGGGAGATTAGAATCCTAATCCTAATTAGCACTTCAGGCTCTATTTCTCCAAGCCATCCTAAAACTAACCCTGGGCTCCCCAGTCCTTTAAGCACATGTGAAGGAGGTGCCCTTTTTGTTCCCTCTGGTTTTGGGTCAGGTTTCTCACTGGCTGTTCAGTTTAAAAGTGCCCATCGTGCTGCAGATGCGGATTTTTTTCCCTGGGAAAGGAATAAGGACAGTGCCCTTGTTTGAGGGGAAAAGTTAAAATCCAGCAGCAGTTTGCTCTTGAGCAAACTACAGCCTGTTTTGGGGACAATAGTGACATTGTTCTTTGCTACCCAGGAGAAACATACCAAAGTAAATTCTTTGGTTAAATAGTGAATCGTGGAAGTAAACATGGCTTAGGGCTGTCAGGGGGGTGTTCAGTGTTGCTTCTGGAGAGATGGCTTTACCTGAGCAATAAAAGGGAATTTCAGGGGGCAGTTGAGATGTGAAGTGCTGTGGGTGTCCCCAAGGGAGTGGATTCTCTGCTGTCTGATAAGGTTGTGTTCATCTGATAATGTTCCACAACCCCTTGGAGCTTCATATCCTTCAGACCTCCATCTTCCTCCTAAATGCAGTTGGGATGAAGCCTTAGGGAAGCAGGAAGGCTGATGAAACCCCTCCTTGCCCACAGCAGTGAGAGTTTCATCCTTGCCATGCAAGGGCCAAGGCTCACCTGCTCAGGGTTCAGGTGTTACCCCAACACCAGCCCCTTGCACATCCCCGAGGAATGTGCTGCAAGCACAAGGGTGGGAAGGCTGGGAATTCCTGACCCCCAGCTTTGCCAGGGGTCTGTTCAGATGAGGTGACACTGAGCTGTGTGTTTAACTCTCTCTTTCCCAAAGCTGGCTTGTTTGGTTAAATATAATTTATCCAAGGAGCATGAGCTCTCCTGGGCAGGGCTCTCCTGTGTGGTGGTTCCAGGGACGAGGGGCTCCGAGTGCTGTGGTCGAGTTGGCTTGGCTTTATTGCCTGTAAGAGCAGCAATACGGGGCCCCTAAGCGGGAAGAGGAGCACAAGCAGCTCCAGAAAGAGCAGTGGCAGGTTCCCTGGAGAGGCAGGATCCCAGTCTGTGGCCAGCAGCCCAGGAACATATCCATCTCCTTCTGGGGTGGGCAGGGAGGTGAGGTGGTGCCAGCCAAGGTCAGCAGTGCCCCACGTCCATGGTACTCTCTGAATCCGGGCACAACACAAACGCCCACTGAGGGCTGGCAGCCTCCCAGCCCCAGGGGGGGACCTTCCAGCTGAGTTTGCTTTGCATTGTTTGTCACCAGGTCATGATGACTTACTTAGCTGCTGCCAGAGCAAAAACTTCAGAGGGGCTTCTTACACCTACTTCGCAGTCCACATCACCGGGGCTCTTGTTCTCTTCATGACTGATGGGATTGTGGTGAGTTCAGCTGGTTTGCTCAGTGCCTTTTTTCCTTCCAAACCGCTTGCACCAGCCCAAGCCCAGCGTGTGGCCTCTCCGGGCTGGGCCCGAGGGTGTGCCATGCAGCACAGTGGGGCCCAAGTGGCTCATTCAAAGCTAATCACAGTCAGGCTGGTGTGTGTGTCCTGCTCCTTGGGAGGTTTCTGGGGCTTCTCCTGGGCTCAGTGCTGTTGCAGCTGGTTCAGAGCTGGGATGTCTACGCACACAGCAGAGGTCTCCTCTCACTTCAGCCAAGAGGCAAGAACAGCTCTGTTTTAATTCATGAGAAGTGGTGACTCTTCGTTTGATGGGTCTCCTGAGCCCTCCAAGTCCGAGCTGAGAGCGCGTGGGGATGGGGCAGCCCTGCAGTGGCCTGTCCTTGCCTGGCCTTTGCTGTGTGTGACACATCTGCCCAAGCAAGAAAGGCTCACCCTTGGCTGTTCTTTTTCTTTCAACAGCTTTGGCTCACAGTAAAGCACTGCTGGGTAGTAGCAGGGCATTAATTAGGGCCCTGAGATGAGCGGGGTTGCACAGCAGCTGACAGGTACAGAACTTCCCAGGGCCTCCATCGTCAAGGGTGGCCAACATCAGGTTCTAAATGTGATGTTTTGAGAGCATGGCATTCCAAAAAGGACAAGGCAGTGCCTAGGGAAGAGGGAACCTCTGCAGGGGGACCTTAGCACGCCTTTTACCCAGTGTTGCTGTTAAGTCTTGCCCTCTCGGCAGAGCTTCAGTCCCATGCTCTGCTTCTGGTGGAAGCTGCCAACCCTTGGGGACAGGTGGGGTCACACGTGGGGTCCCCAGGAGTGAGTGAGGGGCTCCTGGGCCCGTGCCCTGGGTGTGACACAGTGCTTGGTTCCCCTGCAGGGAGAGTACTCGGGCTTCGTGTACAGCTACGCCGTGGAGGAGCCTCTGTCCGTGGTGCACAAGGTGGCTGGGTACCTGCCCAGCCTCTTCTGGGGCTTCATCACCCTGGGCAGGCTCATCTCCATCCCCGTGTCCTACCGCATGAAACCAGCCACCATGGTCTTCATCAACGTGGTAAGGCTGCTTTTAGTCCCGCTTTCCATGTCATCTCGCTTTGCTTTGGGGCTCCAGCTCCTCTCGTGCCACCCCCAGGGCGGATTTGCACCGGGCAGGGCTGGACAAGGTGCCCTCCAGACTTAGAACTTTCCTGAGAGCACCTTGTGCAGTCTCCACCAACTTTATTAACTTTGCCCGCTGTCGGCTCTGGCGTCTGCAGGGAAAGGAGTTCCCGTGGGAAAAGGGAAGGCAGCTCATCCCATAAATGCTCCGCTTAGACTGTGGCAGTTGTCAAAGAAACCAGCGGGGTGTGATGTGGCTTAAATTAAGAGAAAAGGGGAAGGAATCCTTTCAGGATGCGTAAGGGAGATGTGTGGGGACGAGGCAGGAGGAGGGAGGGAGATGATCCCATTCCCACTTGTTACAAAGAAGAAGAAAGGACTGAGAGGGCAGTTAATTTACGGTTTATTTTAAACCAGAAGTTATTTCGGTGGGCAGCTTCACAGCTGGTATCGTGAGGCTGAGCACAGGGTGGTGAGAAGGGACATTTTGGGATATTTGAAGTGAAAATTCACTTGACTGGCACTGCCCCCCTGTGCAGTGCTGGGAGCTGGCACTGCTCCTGTAGGATACGCCAGCCCTTGGAGTCATTGCAGGGTCACAGCGAATTGAATTAAACTTCTTTAAAGTCCAAATGGCCCTTGAGCTCCTGCCCATGAGCCACAACCAGGGCTGAGACAGTGATTCCAAACCAGCTGGAATATCAGAGCTCCCTCTGCTGACTCTGCCCGGGCTCGCTTGGGCATTAAGGCAGGTTAAAGAATTATTGGTGATTGAAATATGTAAATATCGTGGAAAGAGCAGTACTACTGTATTTATTAATTATTATTTTATTTAACACTATATAGCAGTATTTACACAGCTTGTAATATATTAATAAGATATTAATTCTTTAAAATATTAAATACATTTTTTTCAGATACAAATTTAAGTTCCTACAGAAGACTTAAGTACCAAGTTATATTATAAAACACTGCTATAAAAAGCACCAAGCTCTTTAAAGGCAGATGCATTTTGTGTGGCTACGTCATTTTCTCAAAGACTGATCTTTTCGCAGCATATCTTCTTTTCCAGGCTATTTTTTTTTCCTATTCAAAACAATATCCAGAGCCTGCTGCAACTCAGCATTTCTCTTTCTGCCCCCTGTGTGTGCTGCCCACAGGTTGGAGTCCTGATAACCTTCCTCCTGCTCCTGATTTTCTCCTCCAGCGTCGTCTTCCTGTTCGTGGGCACGGCATCCCTGGGGCTGTTCCTCAGCAGCGCCTTCCCCAGCATGTTGGCCTACACCGAGGACATCCTGCAGTACAAAGGTGAGCCGGGATTTGGGAATGCCCTGAGAGCCAGCGGGGGGTGTTCAGGTACCGTCACACCAAGCGGCTCCTTCCCTCTGCAGGGATGCCCAGGAGGCCTGGAAGCAGGAGCTGCTTGGGAATGCAGTGCTTATTCAAGCTTGTGGTCAGAAAAGCAGGCTGTGACTATCCCTGCTTCCTTGGCTAACACCTTGCCCAGGCAGGGATCCAGCCTGGCTCCTGCTTTCCTGCAGCTTTAGGGATCTCAGGCTCCCAGAAGTGCTGCTTTAGAGCCTCAGAGGGAGAGAGTTTTGCAAACAGCCTCGGCTTAGCAGTGACCTGAAAACCCCCGAGTCTGGCCAGGAAGTCTCTGCCAACCTCTGTCTCAGGGGCAGCGAGACAGAAAAATGGGAATCTTTCCAGCAAGAAGCAACAGCACCTCTGCCAACAGAGACCAGGGATAGCAGATTTGGGGTTGGCTTTACCTCTGACCAGGTGGGCAGAGGTGTTCTCAGAGTTAAATGGGAATGTACAGTGTTTGTAACCTTGGTGTGGAGACATCCAGGGCAGAGCAGTTCAGAGCTGGTCCTGCTGGTTGTGCCACCTGTCCCTGCCACCATTTCCTTTGCAGGTTGTGCCACAACCGTGTTGGTGACTGGAGCTGGAATTGGGGAGATGGTACTACAGCTCCTGGTGGGGTCGGTAAGTAGATGGGACGTGCCAAAAACTGACTGGAACTTTTAAGGCAAAACCTTAGTCCTGGTTTTGTGCAGCTGCTGGGAAGGAGCACAGCCTGACCCTTGAGTTATCAACCAGCAAAGCCCTCCCTGAAGTGCCCATGAGAGGTGTCTGAGTGCTACGGTGATGATGTCTGCTCCCTCTTTTATTTCCCTTCCCACTGCAGATTATCCATGATCGGGGCAGCTACAGTTTCCTGGTCTGTGGGATGATCTTTGGGTGCTTGGCCTTTACCTTCTACGCCCTGCTCGTGTTTTTCCACAGGATGTACCCCAAGCCCTCACCAGGTAAGAAAGCACCAGCCCTCAGCCCTGCTTTGGGAATGAAGGGAAGAGCAGGACCTGCATCACTCCAGAGCCAGGGCCCGCCACTCCAGCAAAATGCAAGGAAATGTTTATTTTACTGCTGCTTCCTCTCCCCTCTTCCTGCTTTGACTTGCCCACAAAGCCTTGGCAGCCACAACCCAGGGTTTGCTTTCTTTTCTGTTGGAGAAGCGAGGGGAAAAAGTAGGGGGACTGGTCTGTGGATCTCAGAGAGAGAGGCGGCACCAGCTTCCCTGTGCTGTTCCCTGGCTGAAATCCAGGGAACAAGTGGGTCTGCAATCCAAGGGCAGCTGTCAGGCTCTTGGAAAAAACCTCACTGATAAAGGGCTTCTTGCTTATCACCCCAGTCTGCATATGCTGTTTGTTTTTATGAGCACCTCTTACACAAAAGGAGCAGAGTGTGACAGGGGAAAACGTGTCCAGGGTGCAGGAAAGGGGTGGCTTGGAATGTGTGGGGTCACACCTGGAGGGCTGGGTCCTGCTCTGGGCCCCTCAGGGCAAGGGCTTGGAGGGGCTGGAGTGTGTTCAGGGAAGGGTCTGGACCACCACCGAGGGGCTGAGGGGGCTTAGCCTGGAGAAAAGGAGGCTCAGCGGGGACCTTCTCCCTCTCCAGGATTCCCTGACAGGAGTGGGGAGCTGGGGGTGGTTGGGCTCTGCTCCCAAGGAACAGGGGACAGGCAGGTTCGACATCAGGAGGAATTTTTTCATGGAAAGGGTGGTCAGGCCCCGGAAGGGGCTGCCCAGGGAGGTTTGGAGCCCCCAACCCTGAAGGTGTCCAAGGAATGAGCACTCAGTGCTCTGGGCTGAGTGACAAGGGTGGGCATCGGGCACAGGGAGAGCCTGGAGGGATTTTCCAACCTCAGGGATCAGTGAATTAAGCTCATGTGGTGGGTGATGAAGGGGCAGCATTGCTGTTTGGGAGAGCTCCTTCAGGCTCAGCAGGACGTACAGGGAGGTGTTTGGTGTCCCTCTGGCAGAGCTGGACGACGCCTCCCCTGCCAAGGCAGCAGCGAGCGATGACACGGGACAGTACCAGCGCTGAGCAAGCGGCCAAGCTCCAGACAAGCAATAAACCACCCCCAAGTGAGCATTACCCTGAGGCTGATTAAACAATTAATGACTGAATCATGCAAGTTCTCTGCAATCAGAAGCACGTGAGATTGGGTAAGTGACAATCAAGGAAACACATCCCAAAACGCTGCGTCGAGCTGAGCTCGAGGTGCCAGTGGCACTTGGACCAAAAAAGGCTGGAAGTGCCAGCCTGACCCTGTGGGGCTGAGAGGTGGCATCAGGGAGAATTTCACAGCAATTCCTCCTGCAAAGGGACTTTCTTACCTGTTCAGGAAGCAGGGTTGGAAGAAAGAGGTTCTCTCTGCTCCATGTCTAAGACTGAATGGCTCCTGGCTTAGTCATTGAATGTGACAGATTATTTTTCTGCCCTGTAATGTACAGAAGCCCCTTGAATTTACAGCACAATACTGGATTTTAATTCATTTTTGTGCAGCAAGGACTCGAGTCAATGTCACGTCCATTTATCCTCCCAGAGGGGACAAGCTGCACATTGGCAGAGCCCCCCCCAGGTGCACGTGGTAGCAGGACCTGTCTGTATTTGCACACTTGATTCCTGTATGTCCCACAGTATCAGACACGTTCACTGAGACAGTGTCTTACTCAGCATGCTTGGGCCTCTTGATTGTTACAATAATTTTATTTTCTTTTTGGTTTTTTTTTTGTTTGTTTGTTTGTTTTTTTTTTTTTTTAAGAATGAGTTGTGATGGTTTGTTTTGCTTTAGGTCACTACTTCAGCTGCTGCACTTGCAGTATCTTTTAGGGTGGTTTTATTTCCAGCTTCCAACTGAAGCTTCAAGAGAGGTATTTTGGGAGCCAGTCTCCAGCTGCTTTACCTGTGCAATATTCTCATCCAGGTGCCTTGTGTAAGGTACTGCCCTAGCCCATGCATGACCTGTCCCAGCCCCAGAGGGAGGACTGGCTTTAGAGGAATGTAAAGCTCCAAGCAGCCCTTTGCTCAGTGAGTGACTGGACATGTTCTTCTTGCTTTAACTGCTGTATGTGGATGTACATATGTACGTGTGTATATAAAGCAGTGTTTAATTAAAGGTGATTGATTGCTAAATTCTCATGTGCCTGGACTTGGGTAACTGCAGCTGTTTCTGGCCAGGACTATCAGCTCTCCCATTTCCCAGGTTTTAAACTCAGTCTGAATCTATCAGCTCTTTAATTTAAACTGGTTTTTGCATTTCTAGAATCCCAGAATGGTTTGGGGTGGAAGGGACCTTAATGATCCTCTTGTTCCACCCCCTGCCACAGGCAGGGGCACCTTCCACTAGCCCAGGTTGCTCCAAACCTGGCCTTGAATTTGCTTTAGTTTCATCAGAGAATCACAGAATAGATTCTAACACTGGGATGTGAGGCAGGAGGGCTCCTGAAGGCCAGGGATGAGCCAAACCCAGAGTTCACCTGCATTTTCCTGTTCCTGTATTTCCTTAATCCACTCAGCCCAAAGTCACTTTAACTCACCAGCTCTTGAGGCTGTTTCTGCAGGACCATCCCTGGAGGCTTGTGAAGATATTTTATGGAAGAAAAACAAGAATAACCCAGAGAATCTGTGGCTGCCCCATCCCTGGGAGTGTCCAAGGCCAGGTTGGACGGGGCTTGGAGCGACCTGGGCTGGTGGGAGGTGTCCCTGCCCATGGCAGGGGGTGGCACTGGGTGAGCTTTGAGGCCCCCTTCTGCCCCAAACCATTCCATGATTCAATTCCACTTCCAGAGCAGGTTCCATCCAGGGCCCTCCATCCTGTAATTCCTCCCCAGCTCCACAGGATGCCACTGTTACACTCTCAGAGGGTGTGCAAACCCCCTTTGCAGCCAAACCCCCTGCCCGGAGGAAAGAGGAACAATCCCAGGAGGGAGGTTATTTGGAGAGCCCTCTCCCCCCCAGTGTGTGCCCCACAGCAGCTCTTCAGCACTCTGAGCCTGCCCTGGCAGATTTGGTAAGACAGAGTGCCCGTTCTTTAGCCAGAGGTTGGCAGTTCACATCTCCACTTTGCTCTCAGGACAAGCTATAGAATCTATGAAAGAAAAAAAAAAAGAGGAAATTTGCACCAGAATAGTATCTGATTGGGGGAAAAAAAACCAAACTCTCCCAAGCTCCATCTCTGGCTCCACTCAAACCTGTGATGCCATGAAAGGACTTTTACCTCAAGGTCTGCTGCATTCCCTCCTTCTCACAGCCCAAGCTGCCCTGCAGCTGTAACTTTCTATTTCCTCTGCTGAAAAAGAAAACAGTCAAAGGAGCAGAAACTTTGTTAAAAATATTTATTTAAAAAAATACAATTGTTTTGCATGTCTGGTTGCACATAACTATTAACATATGATTGACTTGAATAATTTGCTACAATGCTTTTTTAAAGCCAGCTTGCATTATACAAAGCAAATCCCTCTGTCAGTTCTTACATAAAATAGTTTTCTTTAACTATTCCCACCCCCTTTTTAAAAAAGATTGCAATACATTGATTTTGATTTTTTTTTTTTTTTTGCACAAAAATCGAAGCAATAGAAAAGTCACCTGATTTCTCAGGAAAGACCTTCATGATGTTTGAATAACAATTACCAATGAGCCACTCTAAAAGCAGCATTTGAAGTGTCATGACAGTGCAAAGGAAGTTTTGCATCTTAAAACTTTGCCTCCAAATCGTATTCAAACCTGAAATGTGTTCAAATAACTCCATATCTGCTCTAATCAAGTTGATCAGACTTTATGATATCAACATGCTGAAGGTCTTCCTAAATGTTATCTTGGAAGGTTAAATAAAAGCAAAATTTAGTAACACTGAACAATTACTGAAAACTTTGGCTATTTATGTACTTGCATTACATACCAGCATTTTCTTTAACACAATGGCATTAAGATACTCTTATTATAAGGTATTATTTAAAAAAGAAAGTTAGACTGAGAAGCTTTTCTGTCCCAGGCAGGTTCACCCAACTGTAACAAGGACCACAGAGGGGTGAAATTACAGTTGTCTCTAAAAGATCATGTCTAGAAAAGTCTCCAGTGTAGGAAGTTGAGACACTCACTACAACATAACTCGCTTTGTCTCTAGACTTGGTACTATATATATATATTTATAGAAAAAAAATATGCAATCCTGTTCTGGAAAGAGCAACTGAAAATGTTCTTCTCTCTGCTGCTTTCAATGCCATTTTTACCACTGATGGTTCTGTTAAAGTCGCAGAAGGAAAAACTGGACCCATTGCAGAGTTAAATGAGCAGGCTACCCTGACAGGGAAAGCTGTCAGAGCCCCAAACTCTGCACCAAAGAGCCCAGGTGAGCCTAAAAATTCAACCAAGGAATAAACCCTAAAGGCATCAGGAGGTCACTTTCCAGAACAGAACTGCACGCCAGAAACAAACAGGACAAAACTGGCACACGTCACCCCCAGCTGAGCAGGCTGCTTAAGTTGCTAAAAATTAACTTAAAACTTCCCTCCCCCTGACGCTCCCAGCCCCAAAGCTGCCCAGAGCAGGTGCTCAGCCCGCTGGGGTGGAGCCGCTGGATCTGCGCTGCCCCCCAAGCCCCTGGCACACGATCCACATCTGCCACGAGTCCCACGGTTCCCAAGACACTCTCATGCTGGTTAAGGATTTAGTCCCAGGTTAATTCCAGCTGCCCCAATATCCATTAGGGGAGACAACCACCCTCCTCACCTAGAATTTTGCTGTTTGTTCAGCTCTATAATTACGAATATACTTCTCAGCTATAAAAACAGAGGGGAAATAAGCATTAAATGTGCTACTGTACTTATCACAAAACACTGTGACGTACATAAGGCCATCTGGTAACACTGCAACAGGATACAAAACAAGATCTGAAAAGGGACTTTTAGGATACAACTTTTTTTTTTTGTTTTGCTTTGTTTTTTTCTTGAACTACAAGGAACAATCTCAACCCTGTTCACAGAGAATTAACGTTCAAAACTAGCACATCATATATAGAAAACTCTGTGCAACTGAACAACAGCAGAACAAAAAAGTCAACACAACCCTAGAAAGCAGTTTCAAAGCCTGAAGATTTAAGACATGCGAGCCAAAAAGGAGAAAACAAAAACCACAACACATCTCAAAGGAGCTTTAGAGCAAACCCAGGTATTGTAACCCCCCACCCCAGCACACAGCACACACCAGGAACCATGCAGAGGCCACCCTCAAAAAGCCTTCCTGTGTTCAAAAAAAACCCATGAAAAAAATAACCCCAAATGCAAAAAAAAAAAAAAAAAAAATTAAAATAAAACCCAACAGCTTCCAGTTATTGGTACAGCACTGCTGCATGTACTGCTCAAGGGCCGAAATGGGCTCCAAAATCACCTCCAGCCTCCCCTCACAGGTCACTCAGTGGATCCCTGTTTTCCAAAGGTTCAGGATTACCCCGTCCCACCCCCTACCCTTTGAGATGAAAACCTTCTGCAATGCATGGGCTCAACAGAGAAGTGTTCTGAGTAAAGAAGTCCAAACTTTTGTTCCATGAACACAAAACTATTCGGAGACACTTAAGACACTTTTTTTTTAGGAGATGTGGCATCCAACAATGTCAAAATGCATTTAAAAATAACCTTTGGCAACTCACGAGTCCGCACTGTGACATGACTGACTGGAGTACTAAAACAAAAGGAAAAGCCCCCCAAAAACCTCACCAGGGTGTGCAAAACATTTCCAAGTGGCGACTGCACAGTGCAGTGTCTGCTTTGAGTGGACGTGGGAAGGGGTGTTTGGAAGCCTGAGCACACCCTGCCAGGCGTGACACACGTGTGTGTTGCAGGCAGGGCTATTCCAGGAATCTAAAAACCCCCAAGTTTGCAGCTCTCAGAGTGTGCTTCTCATCAGACAGCTGGAACAGCTCCACAGGCAAAATGCTCTACTACATTCTTTGGGAGGGGTAAACAAAAAGCAATTCTAGCCAGTGCCAGTCTTATTTTTTTTTCCCCAAAATAATGTATATGAAGCAGGTATCTTGCTATTCCAAAAGGGAAATACTTTAACATACACAGCCAAGAAGAGACAGCTTTCCTACCTGGCAGAGCCTGGTTCTGGCCAGCCCCAAAACAATCACCCTTCTGCAGGTGAAGAGACCCTCCTTATTTCTCTTTGTTCTTGGTTATAAAGGCAAGAATAATATTCCTCAGGTCGAGATCCACTGGACACTGAACCCAAAGCTTCACCTTTCTGCTCCAGATGGCACCAAGTCCATCAGGGAATTTCAACGGGAGCTGCTGCTAAACAGATTTGCAGGAAAAAATTTGGAGGCTCCTCTGTTGTACCCTCGTGAGTAAAACAAGGCTGTGGAGAAAGATTTGGTTCCATTTCCAGGAGTTCTTCTTCTCTGTCCAGAACCAGATCTTACCTACCCAGTCAGCACTATTTGCTCCAAACAGAACTCCAACGTGTACAGTGTTGATCCAAGGCAGAGCCTTCTGCGGGAACACCCTGGAGAACTGCATGGAACCACAACTGCATTTTATCCTCCAGTGTCCCTGTGACAGCCTCTGCTCTCAGCAGAGCAGCTCCAGCACGTCCCACACCCACCGCTCCACTGCATGGCCACAGCCAAAGGCCCCCCCATGAAGCAGATCTGCCACTGCCAATTGCTGCTTAATTAAATTCCAATCAAAGCGTAAAAATTCCTATTTAGGCAAGACATCCTATACCTCATAAAACACCCTGAAGAGCTTCTAAGCAACATGATTACGTTCCTGATGGATTTTTGACCGACCTGCCAAGTGGGAGATTCTGGGGGGCTCTTTGCAATACCACACCGTGATTTTTGAGACAAAATAAGCCATGCATCCCCACAACCTCCGAGGCCAGGAGGTCTCTTTCCTTTTCTCTTTCTGCTCTTACAGATACAGATTCTATTTCTCACACAGGAGAATTAAGGAACAAAACTGTTGTGGACACCCAAAACTCAAACATCAAGTTTTAAAACACCTGTTGACTTTGACAACGTCCTTTGACTACTGCTGTAGTTGATTTTCAGAGCTGACAATACCAAGAGAGCCTCTTGATACAACACTGAGATGTATTGTAAACAAATATGCCTTAAAAATGGAAGAGGTTAAATCATAAAACAGGAGTACATACAAAACTGCTATAAAACAGTAGCAAAAGGTAACTAAAAGATAAATGAATAAATCATGGGAGACAAGAGAGTGTCAGAACTGCAGGTTCTTGGGCTGAGCACTAGGAGAAGACTACAGGAATGGGCCAGAACTCTGCACTGTGCTCACCTGAGAGAAACCCAGCCCTGGTCTAGGCCAGCTCTGTCCTCCCACCTCACCTGCAGAGCTCACCCCAAAGCTGAAGCCACGAGGGAACCTGACAGTGATGCAGCTCAGCGTTGTGGAAAGCTGTGACAAGGGACATTTGCACCTAAGCAGCCTTCACTGTCCTTAGAATGAAGACTAGATAAACAAGAAGAATCTATTTGTGAGAAATCTGAGGTCTGAAAAGGTATCAGAGGGAGAAATTATCTCAAACAAACCACTGAACAGCCAAAGCCTTTCTATTCTCACACTCCACTATACCAAAGCCTTTATGGATACTGAAAGTCTGAGGATGCTCCAAGCTAAACCAATGAATTCTCAAAGTCAAGGAATTTTATCACTTCCTGACCTCTTGCAAAACGCAGCCTGAATGTGCCAAAGACAGGGCACAGGATTTGCATTCAGCCATCACTGCTGAAAAGCTCAGTTTCTGAAACAAGGCTCTAGATTTGAGCTGCTCTTTATAAAAACCCAACTTCCCTCCATTCCCCTCCTCCCCAGGGAAGACAGAACACGAGTGGTTCTGTAACTGGAGGGCATCATGAACACATTCCTGCTCCTGCTCCTGCCAGGAGCTCCTGTTTCCAGTGGCACCCTCAGAGTCCAGGATCTCAAACAGAGCCAGGTGTAGCACACACAGCACCAGCAGTGACAGGTGCCCAGCTCTGCAGAACTATTACACGGCAGCAGTGACATGGAGATTTCCAGAAGCAAGACAGATGTTCAGCTTCCGTGCTCATCCTCCAGTCTAATTCTACCCCCAGCTCTGCATTAACCAATGCTAATATTCCCAAGCATTCCACCATCCCATGGCTACTCCAGCAACATGAACTGTCATCTAAGAAAAGGTTCCTGTAATGCTGCATTATTATTTTCTAACCCCCCTGGGTGCAGACTGGTCAGTAAAAGAGAGTCTCTATTAACCCCCACCTGCCCTACACTAAATTAAATACAAGTTGCAAGGAGCTGCAAAGTGCTCCTGAAGTGACCTAGCAGAGAACAAGCAATTCCCATAACTGAGCCCCAGGAAGTCACAGGACACTGTGCTCTGTCAGGAATGTGCTCCAAAACAGCTGGCAGGTCCATACCTGTCAGTAAATGTGTGTTTAATGAGGCAGCATATATACAAGATCATATTCCCTTAAGTGACCTGAAAGTTGTAACGGAGGAAAGGCAGCAAGCTGCTCCTCTCCCACTTCCCTGCCTTTCCCATGTGCTTTCCCAACTGCCTCCCAAGATCACAGTCCTATATGAGCTTTGATTTTCCTTGAAAGGGAAGAGCAATCACCTTCTCAGTGCTATCTGCTGGATACTACCAGATAGAAACCATCACATCCAGGCTGCATTTCCACGTGAACTTCCTCTGCAGAAGGTATTCCCAAAAGGAAATGTGGATCTCACCCAGCTATGGCAGTGCAATCTTAGGAAGCTTCTTGGAGAAGAGCAGGAACCCAGCCTTGGTTCTCTTGCATACCTATGCTCAAAGTGATAAAGTTCACAAAGAATTAAGTGCACGTGTGCACATACACGACTTTTAAACAAATAAACTTGGCTTTTCTCCATAGGGGACAAGGAAAGGGAAGCAATTAAATTGCAAGTTCTTAGTGCTCATTAATTAATTTTAAATTCTAATCCTAGTCTGCAATGTTGCTCTCAAGTCCACACACTTGGTGGGCGTAAAATTGGCCAACCTAAACCAACCATTGAAAGTGCTGCTATTTATACATAGCTATATATATTTTCTAGAGCAGACTCAAAAGCCATCATGCAAACGAGAAAATTCCAGATGCCTGCTCTTAATTATCATCTGCAGCTTTGCTTCTGCATTAAAAAAAAAAAAAAAAACAGTAAAAAAAAAAAAAGGTCAATATTGCACATTTTAAGAGCTGCTGGCACAGGAACTTCATCCTGCATCTGCTGATGTCTAAAGGTGAAGCATTTATGCCTCTGACAGAACCCAACAGGAAGACAGGTCACTCCATGAGCTTACTCCCTGCTTCTCCACCTGAAAAAGGAATACTCTTTTCTCCCACTCCCACTGGGCAAGTGTTCTGCATGAACAATGCCCCTCAAAAAAATAAGCAACTCTGTTCCACCCACCTGTCCCAGGTGTCACATCAGGAACACACAAAAGTGGTTTACATGTTTCAAATGTCAGAATATATAGAAAGGTGACATCGCTGCAGGAAGAGAAGTCTTGGGTATTGTCACACCCTTTGATGTGAATTCCAAGCCTGCAAAAGTGGCAGAAGGAAAACTCTGGAAAGCTTGAGTTCACCACTTCTCCTTGAAACAGGTGCAGTATATACAGCAAACACTGGCAGCTCCTCTTGCTGCAAAGGGACAATCTTCTGCTCATGAAAACTCTGAAGACAGCCAGTGAGGATGCTGAAGGAGAGAGATGTTTCCATCTGTTTTCTACTGGGTATTTTATGGAAAAGACTCTCTTACATCCCCATCTCAATGCACACAGTAGCAAACAGAAGTTGCTGCCTGACATCAGGTGCCCGAAGTGGAAGGACACAGGGCCCAGCACCCACAGACCAAGACATCCAGACTGAGGGGCTGAGAGAGGAGAGTCTCTCTCCTTTCACTCCTCCCTTCTTTTAGAAGGCCTCCTGAGGTGTAAAAATCTAACTACAAATTTCATTTCATCTCAAATGGCTGTGGAAATTAATCTTGCATTATTAATGCAGCCACACCACCAAGGAAAGGAATGCAAGAGCAGGTTCACAAGGAGGTTGCCACACTGGAGCCCCTCAGCCAGCTGGACACACTGAGCCTGGGGTTTGGGTCAGTGCTTCCTCAAAAAAAGCAACAGCTCTAATGCAAAACTTGAGCTAAGAGCTGGTAGAAGAGGAGCTCCTCCACTTCTGGAAAAGCAGGAAACCATTCCAAAACTGTGGGAAAGAGCAGTAACGTTAATGGTGGGACGTCAGTGTTCTCACCCCTGTCTGGGTGTGGAACTCCAGCACCAGGTAGCAACCTCACCACGGGCACCCCCAAAACTGCATGGAAAATGCCCCATCCTGCTCATCCAGCACTGACATTACAGGCTCTGGAACAGGTCTCTGGCACAAGAAATGTTTGGACTTCAGCATTCGAACTTTCTGAGAACCGAAAGGAACTAATCCCACCACTCATTTCTCTCCAGACCTCGCCTCCCCACGGAAGGGAGGGCAGGGAAGCATCCAGGATCCAGCCAGAGCACTTCTCCCAGGGGCTGGACTGGTGGGACACACCAGCATTCTGAAATTGTCAGTATCTCAGGAACAAAAGCACTGAATAGTCCTTGAAAATTTCTCCCTGCAAAAAGACAAGATATTTTTTACAGCAGAACAGACTCGGCTGCTTTGTTGCTGCAGAAGTCGCCGTGCCCCGAGGCAAAGCTTGAGTGCACACACCCCTTTCCCAAGCATTTCCTGGAATGCCAGCTTCGATCCTGATTAGATTTCTTCTTGCCAAGCACGGGAAGCAGAAGAACAGAGGGTTTTTCCAAGAGTCACAGAGAAAAGACTCGTCTGACACTGTTGGCTGCCATCAGTGCAGACTCAGTTGCTGCAACACCAACCAGAAGTCCCTCTGACCGAGTGAAATCTTCCAAACCGAGGAGGGAAGGGAAGAGACTGGAGCTGCAGCTCCTATTAAGGCGTTTGCATATACATTCCCAACCTGGGTTCTTCAAAAAAAGGGAATTTTGCAAAAAAAGGCATTTTATCTGGGAATGGCAAAAACTACGATTGTTGAGAATCTCTTGTGGAATTATAAATTGCTCATTTTTAAAAAACGGGGTTAAACACAAGTGTCCCATCTTTCCCTTGCTTGCCAATGTGTCCTTTCCATGAGTTCATGTGCTATGTCTTCTGGAGATCAGGGGAAAATGGGCCAGGGGTAGAGGGTCCATCCAGTCCAGACAGAGTAAATGGGCCATGACTGTTCAGCACTGATGGAAACTGAGAGACAAAACAAAAATGATTAGGAGAGAGGCCACTTTAATTCACTGCTCCTCCCATATCTGTGCCCGTAAAAGCTCCCACAGGAAAAAAACAAACCTAACAATAAACCAAAACACAGCAAAGAAGAAACACCCCAAACTTCAAAGAATCCTCTTGGCTTCCCACTTTTAATTTACTTTTTCAGTGCCACTGCAGCAGTCCAACCATTACAACCAGTGTCACTGTAACCATCCTCAATTAATGAGTGACTTTAATACACATTGTTGGGAAACCACAGGTCTAAACAGTCCCTCAGTTAATTATCAGCTATTTCTAGAGAAAGATGTCCAGTGCATTTTCAGCCCTCCTTGTTTATTCCCCATCCTCATGGTACACATGAGCTACTTCCTTTATCTGCATGGAGATGACAGATACCAACCCCAAAAACAACCAGTCAAATTCCACCCTTTGCCTAAGCAAGCTCAGGCAGCAGATGTGGTTATTCCAATGCCAAAGTGGAAGGTGAGGGAAGAGCATGAGGCATTGCAACTAAAGGTGGGGGTTTACAGGAAGAACAGATCTAAAAATTAAAAATAATCTACCTCTAGCAGCAGTCTGTGCTGCAGTTAATTTAAAACATTTCTGAAACACCAACATTTTCAATATCCTTAAAACAAAACTGGGTAACCACTAAAACTAATGCTCTCAAAAGCTAATAGGAAAAAAAAAAAAAGATCACTGTTTTGTTTCTACTGCAGATATTTGGGTAACTGATTCCTGCAGGTCTGCTGAGGAAGGGACTGAAAAAAAGCAGGGAGAGATTGGCCAGCCTTGCTGGAACTCACCTGAAAGAGGGTATTAGCACCTTGCAACCTGGCAGGACTGAGAGGAGCCACCGGGCTCAGGGTACTCCAGAAGTGGATGCTGGAGAGCAGAGGGCTGGGAGTCAGCAGGATGGGAGTCTGCAAGACACAGGAGAGCTCAGCGAGACCTGCCCTGGAGCAACAGCACATGGAAAACCCAGCCACAACAAGCTCAGCTCCTGCAGCTGCCAGGGCTGGGTCCCAATTTCAGGAACTCCCATTCCCTCCTCCTCCTCCCTCCCTCCCAGCCCCATCAGGCTCTCCCTCCCCTTGCTGAGCAATCAGCCTTCTTTTCCCAACAACTGCCAAATCCTGCTGGAACCTCCAGCAGAGCAATTCCTCCTGCAATCCAGCACCTGTAAGCATTTTTGGAAAACTGGGATTATGAACCCAGAAGGAGCAGAGAGGGGAACACGCCTGGGCTGGGTGACTCTGACAATGTAAGTAACAATAAAAGAAGTTTCCATCCAGCTTCTGAATGCCCTGGATGCTCCAGGTTCACCAGCCAAACACTTCCCAGGGTGCCAAAAGAGCAACTCCACTTGCTTTTTTTCCCCTGCCTTCAGCCATTTCACTTTTCAATCAGCAGCTTCCCTACAGCTTTACTCTAATTCCAATTTATTACAGGAAAGAGATTAAATAGATACCGAATGATTTAACGGCCTAGCTGGATTCAGTTCTCTTCCAAGTTTTCCATGAGACATAAAAGCTTTCCTTTCCCACACAAAGATAACAACCAAATTAAGCAGCTGCTCTTACTGCTGCTGTTCATGTTCACTCACAAGACTCTGCCCTTAACGAAATGCCTGTGTTTGAGTAAAAGAAAAGCTGCCAAACACACACCTCTGTGGTTCTCTGTTTTTAAAGTATTTTCTGAGCCAGCTGAAGGGTAAGGGCAGGGCTCAGGGTTTCTGAAACAATTCACTATCCCCCTGGCAAAGCTTTACAAAGGACCTGCTGGTGCTGGTTTGGCTTTTGCCTCCACATGCCAACCCTGCACAGATGTGCATGGCTGACACGCCACTTGGGCACTCGCTGGAGTGAAGTTAATGCCAGCTGTGAATAAAACTTATGTTTAATTAAAAAAGAAAAAAAAAATAAAAAGGGAGGGACATCCTGAGTTTCAGAGCTCCACACACAATCAACTGCCTATTCATTTGCCACTTGCCTTCCTTTACTGGTTTAAAATGTAACATAATCACTATTGTTACTTCAAAAAAAAAAAAAAAAAGAAACCAGGAAGGGAGTTTGGTTACCTGGGAGAAAAGTGCTGGAGTGAGAGAAGCCGTTGGGAGAGAAGGACTCAGAATCCCCAGAGGACTTGGATCGCTGCCCGTAATGACGAGAGTAGGAGCCAACTCCAGCCCTTTGGGTTTTTTAGATCTGGAGAGGTGATTGGCAAATTCCTTCTCCAGCACGGATGAATCCTGCTCTTTGGGCTCTGGGGACTGGTGCTGAAGGCTCTGGGCCTGCTCCAGCTGCTGGGAGGCCACGGACTCTATATCCGTGTCAATGTCCAGGTCAGGATTGGAGCTCAGGGGCGGCGACGGGGGCGTGGAAGGGACCTGCAGAGTGGGAGACACTGAGGAGATGGGGGGGGTCGGGGTGAAGCTGGTGGTTAGGTTTGGCAAAGGTGCTGGAGCTTCGGGGACAGTTAGCTTGGGCAGGACGAGCGTCTCCAAGGTCTGCAGAGTCTCCTCGGAGCCCAGGGGAAGGGAGGAGGCCGCGGAGGGGGCGACAGAAGCTGTGGAAGCGGCGGAGGCTGCGGCCGTGGTGGAGACCAGGGGGGCCGAGGGGGGCTTTTTGGAGGGCATGGTGACAAACTTGATGACAGAGGGGGTCGGCTCCTGAGGCTTCTTCTCCGTCAGCTTCTCCGCCGGATTCTCGATCTTGATGGACCTGAAGAGTTTGACGCTGGAGTTGTTGAGGGAGTTGAGGGTGAAGGAGGAGTACAGGCCTGAGTGGATGTAGTCGTTGCGGCTGGAGGACTTCGCACACGACTGGGACTTCTCCTTGCCACAGTTCTCCACATCCTTGGGAGCACTGCTGACTTCTGCAAAGCCAGTGAGTTCGGGGTCTCCTTCGATACGGCCCACGACAAGCGGATCCATGTTCAAGATCTCCGGATAGGAGACAAACTTGTACACAAACTTCTTACCGTTCACTTTCTTAATGATATTCTGTGGGGAAGGAGAGAGATATATATTTAGACCCTCTTCAGATTAATTTTCTTCCTACAAACACTGCTTAAAATAGGCAGAGGAATTAAAAGTCTGTAATCTTTCATCAAAAAATGTTTCTTTTTTTTTTTTTTCCTGCTTTAAAAACACACTGAGTTCCTGCAATTCGGTCCTGCTCCCAAAGCAGCATTCCCAGAGCTCACAGACAGGTGAACTTAACCTGACATGAAATATACTAACAACAGCCTAAAAACTGCCAAGCTATTCTGATATGCTAAATAAAATTTAAAAAATACCCATTACCCCCATCAAGGAACACTGACCTGGGTGCAATAAGGGTAATCTTACAGGAGAACCTGCAGAATTAGAGGGTTTCTACAGCTTTCTACAGAATTGAGAGCTGGTACTGCAAATCAAACCACCTTAATTCTTAATAAGATGATAATAAAGCAATATAAGTAGCTGAACTAGTCAGCAGAATGTAGGATAATCAGTTATTTCAATACCACAAAACAGCATCTGTCAAACTTGTTTTGCTCCTTAGTGAAATGCCACACACAATTTGGACTGAAGATTATCTTCATTTATCATACAATTATTATTACTGAGATCTCTCAGTACAAAGCCATATTTGTGCCACCCAACAATAAACACCAGCAACTCACCACCTGCTACAGGCTGAGGTTCCTCAGAAACTGTTTTATTTTTATCTCCCCCACTCACACAATAACAGTTGTGGGATAAATGGCTTATTGAAATGAAGGTAAGACTCAAAGACATTTGCTAAACAAGAGAAGCTTCTTACTCTGCTGCACTGAAATCAGTGACCAC
Organism: Acropternis orthonyx; assembly: GCA_035583155.1. Classification (NCBI taxonomy): domain Eukaryota; kingdom Metazoa; phylum Chordata; class Aves; order Passeriformes; family Rhinocryptidae; genus Acropternis; species Acropternis orthonyx. The sequence goes on along the minus strand of JAWWEU010000076.1, from coordinate 2,819,876 downwards.
ATTGGAGGTGAAATTCTGAATATACAGAGAAAATAAAAATACTCTGGGCTGATTCACTGAAAAATCCTTATTTTGAAGCTCTTTCGTAGAGACAACTGCAGGAAAGATCTTCAGGTGGTGAAACATTCACCACCTCAATCATCATCTTCCAGTGCTGCTTTACCTAGAGTGTTGAGGATTTTAACCCTTGCAAGGGTGTGTATTTTTGGAAAGGGGATTAGGATTCAACAGATTTGTATTAGCAAAGGCAACATTTTGCACAAAAGCCACTGGAACCTTCTAAAGCAACCCGTGGGGAGGAAATGCAGCACAACGACACGCAGAATTAAAAAATAAAAAGCCAGGTTTAAACAAACTACGACAACTTCCTTCAGCCTGAGAGGAGAGAGCAGTGACAGCCCTCCCCTTGAAGGGAATGAAAAAGGAAACAAAGCTCATTAGGCTGGTAAAGATGGATCAGGATTTGAGGGGGATTTACAGCCTGTTACCTTCACGTAGTAGTATCTGAGCGCTCGGCTGAGTTTATCATAGTTCATACTGGGCTTGTTCTTGCGGATTCCCCACAGTCTGGCCACCTCCTCTGCCTGCAGCAGCTTGAACTCCCCGTCGTTGGAGGTCCAACAGATGATATTCTTGTTCTGGGGCTCTTGGAGGAGCTGGAGGAGGAACTGCCACAGGGTGATAGCACTGTCCATAGCAATGAGCTGAAATGCAGGGAGGCAGATAAGAGGCAGGTTAACAGCACATTTTCCTTCTCTCCCTACAAGGGGGTAATGGAGCAGAGATGTTATTTCCAAAGCCAGCAAGAGTAAAAATTATTAGTCACCAGTCGTGAAAGATGTTCCCTGCAGAACAGAGAGGCTGAGTGCCAACTCTGTCGTGTCTCCTCCCACATGTCAGTACTTTTCACATGGGTTATATTTAGCCTCATTTAACTAAATCAGGTCACTTTGGGTAAGTTGCAGTGAGTCACTACCCCAAAAAAATTTTTCTAAGTTGTTCCATGTTCACCCACTCTGGCTTGTACTGCTTTTTGAGAAACAGCTCAGGTACACCCAGGTAAAAATCAAACCACCCACTCACCGCCTCCTTTCCGTACCTGCTCCCACCTCCAACCTCAAAAACAGCAGATCAAGTAACTGCAAAGCTCCAGGAAGATGCCAGAGCAAAACAACTCCGTTTGCCGTCAGTTCACATTTCTGCCTCTTTGCCAACAGTCTCCTCATCAACCCTAATCGCCTCTCTTTCAAATCTTTCTTTTCCAGCTATCATCCCTGTTTTTGTAAGAGAGGAAACATAAAACTAAATGAAATCATTTCAAACACTGCCTTTGTTTGTCTCTTAATTCCTGCCATGTCTCACCTACACCAGTGATTTAGGCTGAGTCTTTCTAGGACTGGTATCTGCCAGCTGATTCCTGCACTCCCAGCATGGTTTTCCTGCACCGAAGCTGTCGATGTACAGATTCATCAAGGACAGACAAGGCAGAGAGATGACATTTTTCCTTGACCATATCTGGCTACACACACCAGTATTTCCACAAACATTTTTAAGCAGAACACTAAGAATTCTGTCTGCACAAAGTGTAAGATACACTGCAACTGAAACCAGATAAATTATTACTTCAGTATCTCACATGGATTCTCTTAGTCCAGAACTGTGACAACTAAAGCAGCTTAAACTTCTTCCTATGAAATAAAACCAAACCCAGATGCTCTGGAATACCAACCATCATGATGAAATACACCAAAAATGTTTTGATATGCATAATTGCTGGGGTACAAACCTAAGAGTACAGGGGTTTCCAGGTGGGTGAATCCACAGCCTGAGAGACCAACTGCTGATCACAAGCAGAGGCTCCAAAACAGAGGCACCAAGCCCAGGGACCCACTCTCGTATTGCTGGAAGTCCATGTGTACGCAGGGCTGAGTTTAAGACTCAGTCAGGACCGCCAGCTCATCTTTGCTCCCAGAGCCTTTTATTCCAATCTCATTACTGCCCAGCACTTATCCAGCCCTATATAAGGAAGGGAAGAGTCTAAAGCGAGAGCCTGACGCTCAGTGAGCCCTGTGAAAGGATTACTGACAGCTCACACAGGGCTAGGAGCTCTTATTGAAATGAGGTGCCCCAGGGCAGGTGCCTTTTTGGGCCCAGCCCATCACATTTCACCTCTTTTGCAGAATCCCTGCCCCATGGCAGGCTGAGCGACTCCACAGGGCTGTGCCATTGATCAAGCCAGCTAAATTGCTGCAATTAGATGGAACAATCTCAAAATGAAGGACACCCACAACACGTTGTTATGCTGGCCTACGGTGCTTTCCTTGTTAATTACCCTGCACCTACAACTCCCTGCTTGCCCAAATTAATTGCTCGGCACTCTAAGAAACTCAAGGCTGCGCTTCCAGACTCTTCCCATGGTGTGCCAGCTGATCCATACGGGACCAGGTGGGGCAACCACCCTAAAACTCTTCCTGAAAGCTGCCTGGAATTCGCATTTGCCAGTAACATTCCGTATCTCCGAGGCTGAGGCTGTGCCCGCTGCGGATCCTCATCCACGGGGATGGTGCACATGCATGTGTTGTGCAGACATAAGGGCTTGATTCCACCACCCTGCAGAGCTGTCAATGCCAGTGATATGTGCTAAGAGAGAGCAGGAAGATGAAGTTGAGTGATTATTCCCACGCTACATTTATCTCCAGCACTTTGGGAACCCAGATCAGCACTGCACCAAACGGGCTGACTGATGCAACGGGAGGCAACCACGTGGAAATCAGATTAGCAACAGAATTTCAGAATGCCAAAGGCTGCTTTTTTTTTTTTTTTTTTTTTTAAACTCCTCCTCAAAATCCATGCAGATTGCATCCCAAAATTTAATTGCTATTATTTCATTAGGCTGCTTCCCTTTAGGAAGCACCACCTTGCTATAGCTCAAAGCTCACCAACCTCTAAGGCAGCCAAGCATCCCTGCCTAGGTCATAACTGGTTTGGAATCCAGCTGGAGATGCACAAAGGTGACAGACCAGCACTCTGGCAGCACAAAGTTCAGCAACAGAGCACACACAGAGTAGCCAAAACCATGGAAGATACAAGATATTAAAAAAAACCAACTCCCAAAAAACCCCAACACCCTTCCCTGCATTGAGCTATCCTTGTTCTGAGGAGCATTTACCAAAATAAGAGTTCACGCTGCCCAAAGCCCACAGTTTTCCAGCTGGAAGGACCCTCCTCCCAGGGCCAGAGTTACAGACTGTAACTGCAGGACACTGATCAAGTCCCTACTGCTGTTTCTGGCATTGACAGCTGGAGGGGTGCCACGATTCCCTCCATCACCAGAGGACACGTTGAGCACCCTCAGCTTTAAAGTCTTGTGTTAGACAGTAACAGGGTGGAGAAGTCTTACTTTGTAACCTTGGCTGTTGTAGAGCACTGTGGAATTGTTCATGGATGGGTTATACCGCACATATTCCCCTTTGTTAAATGTTTACTGTGTGCATCTATGGGAAACAACGGAGATCCCTCAGTGGAACCTCAGGGGTACCTCAATGGAACAGGGAATACAGAGCTTTTCCCTGAAGATTTTATACAAAGGGAAAGGCCTCTCCATGCTGGTCAAAGCCATGGGATCACAGGTGGATCTTGCCCCTTCAGAGTCCAGGAGCAGCTGTTACCTGGGAAAGTATATCATGTATATGAGAGACCACTGTATTGTGAACCAAGACATCTCATTTAACTCTAGCACAAAAGCTGCTTTGATACAGCATAAGAACACATCAAAGAACTCCTGTTTCTTCAGGAAAAAAAAAAAGCAGAATATAAAAAAACATCACACAAGATGTAAAATTAAAACCAGTACAGGCGAGCTGAGCACTTGTCTTTGTTTGAGAACCAACGAACACATCGAAAAGGTTCTCCTTCCTCCAGCACCCGGGGCAGGAGCAGCTGCTGCTTTCCCTAAGCCTTTACCCTGCAACCACAGGGATGAGAAGTGGTTCAAGCTCCTTGTGCTGCCCATGTTTTGCAGAACACCTCCAAGTGCCCTGGAGTAGAGGATCCACACCACGGCTATATACTCAGAGCCTTCCTGCACTGACACAATTCAGAAGATCCTCCTGTTCTTTTTATTCAAACATACACAAAAAGACCCACACCCTGCAGAGATGTTATAGGCCCATGAGTTGGAGAAACTAAAGAAATCAGGGATGAGGACAGGAACCCACTGTCCCACCCCTACCCTCCCATTAGTGATAGTGAATGTTCTCTCACAATTTGCAAACAGCATTTCAACTTCTTTCAAATTCCATGAAAAGGCCCCAATCTCCTCACGCAGCTCCCCCGTCAGCACAAATCTGATTGCATTCTCTTCAGGATGAATACACCAATAATTACAAACACACCGCTGCAAACCATCTTTTTGCTGAAGGTTATTTTCCTTGTAAGAGCCCATGGAGAAAGGAAAAGGTCTGAACTGAGGCAGGAAGGCAGCACTGCTGTTCATGACAACAGCCCTGCCACTGCTGCACCATCTGAGCACGGGGGAAAAAAATAGTTGCTAGAGGCAGAGGGCAGTTATACTTTGTAATGAGCATGCTAAAATAGAGCACTATTATTGTCTTGAGATCTTCTCTGACGCCTACGGATGACCCTTGAAGTTCACTGAGGAGCTGACAGAGTTTGGCTGCAAACCTGAGCTTCCTCCTGCTGCTGCAGCTCCGAGGCCTTGACTTTACCGAGTTTACAGAAAAGCCAGGACATGAGATAGGGATCTTTGCCGGTGCCTTTTCCTCCTGTGTGTGTGTGCCACAAGCAGCCCCCGAGGCTCTGCACCTCCTGGGAAGCAGAGTGTGCAATCAGGGCTGGCTTAGCAGGCAGGAGGAGTTTAGGAAGTGGCACGTGGTGATCTCACCCTAATCTCACCCAGCAGCTACACTTACTGTGGCAAAACAAACTCCCAGCAGGGCAGGGACCCCTGGCCGTGCCCTGAGGAGGGAGCAGAGCAGGGCTGGGGGGCTTAGGCCTGTCCTAACCCCCCATCTCCAAGGTCTCCTGGCAGATTTCCTGTGCTTTGACTCAATGCCAAGTAATCCCGAGTAATCTTTCGCCTCCGTTAGTTCCAACAGGCTCTCGTGAGCATCTGCAGCCTGATGGCTTCTGCAGATGGGCTGGATAAAGCCTTGCCAAGACCCACACAGGAACAAGGATGGAGCAAAGGGAAGGGATGTCGTCACAAGTCACGCAACGAGGACAAAACCACCATCGCCACAATTCAACCGGCTTGGTCACCGCTGTCACACACAGGGGGACACCCCAGCAGGTGATTTGGGAAGCACAGGGAGACACAGAAAGCTCAGCTCAAAAAAAACAGGTCTGGGAGACATCACAATGGTGCAGGTGAGACGCTGAGGTGAGCAAATCAAGGTTTCAATTCCAGGAAATTCCAGGAAAGCTGGGCTTGCTGTGAGCACAACGCTCTGAACTGCTCGCACTTTACCCTGCAGAGCCAGTCCCAGGGTTCCTCAGCAGTTTAAGATGGCCATGGTGTGTGAACAGGAGGAATTTGGAAACAATAACTCCTGCTCTGTTGTGCAATATTCCTGTGGACACAAGGCCCGGAGAGTTGTTCCAGGAAAACAAACAGCAGAGTTGGTTGAAGGAGACTTTTGGAGGTCACAGGCCCAAGTCTGGGTTCCAAACCTCAAAGTCTGATCAGCAGGTTTTTCAGTGTCTTTGTCCAGGCAACTAAATAAATTCCTAAATAAATGGCTGCTCTATCCCTTTTATTTTAGTAGAGGACAGGGAGGTGGGGCATGGCTGATGAAGCATCTAATTAAGTGCTTATCAAAATACCACCGAGCACCAATTTCATTAGCATGGCACTTGAAATATCCCATTACTAATAAACCTTTCACAAAAGCTTCTCAGGCTCCTGAGACTGACTCACCTGAACTGGTGCTTTTAGGATTTTATCAGTTTTAATTAATTTTAGAAAGAGACAAAAAAAAAACCAAAAAAAAAAAAAAAAAAAAACCCAAAAAAAAAAACAAACAAAAAAAAAAAAAAAGAAAAAAACAAAAAAAAAAAAAAAACCCAAAACCTACTGTTCAGAAACCAGCTATTACATATCCTGATGTGGTAGGAAGCATGAAATGGTATTGAATCTTTCTCCAGAACAGACAGACAGGTGAAATACCAAGTAAAAGTCTGCTATATGTGTAAAATAAAGTCACTATTCACAAGGAATTAAACTAGAGATGCAGAATTCTGCACCTGCAACACCACCCTTAAAAAAAATTCAAAACTATGGCAGCTTTCCAAATAGTAATCAAATTATACCTTCACTAGTAACTAAGTAAAAATCAGGTAAGAATAAGGAAAAAACACCCTGCACTCCAACAAATTCTTGTCTTCCCCTTGGCTCTGGCATTCCCTGCCCCGTTGTGTCCAAAGCAGGCAGGAAAATCAGCCTGTTCTGAAGGAGAAGTCGTGGTTATCGAGGCAGGAAGTTCCTTGGAAGGAAATGCTGGAGGATGTCCTCATGATAGGAGCTGCTCCAGAGTTTTCATTGCCTAATCCCACTCCAAGCCTCTTTTTTTAAAATAAAAAAAAAAACTCAAAACAAATGTTGCAATAAATCTGGGGCTCCTGGCTCAAAAATTAAGTTACTTCACATGAAATTTAGGTGTTAACTAATATTTTGGAACTTAGGAACAAACCGTTTCAGCTTTTTAACTCCTGAGAAATAAGTATTTGTTTTTCTTAGTATTTTCTAGATTTTCTTCAGTATTTTCTAGCCTTTCTGATTAAGCCAAGCAGGATCCGAAAACAAGCCATGTGGGACAACAGTGGCATCAGGATGATCCCCACTGGATTTATGGCTGCAGGCTCAGGTTGGAAGGGGATGAGCCAAACAGCTTTTTGGGGTTTTTTTAAATCTCCATACAATGGTGCCCCTTTGTTATCAAACGTGATTTTGATTATCACCACCGTCACTTGAAAATGTTCAGCTTGATAGAAAACAGTGAAAAAGAGGGTTTTCAAAGCACAGCCCATGAACCCCCTCCAGCTGCTCCAGTCACTGATCTCCACCCCTGGCTGGGGAGGACTGACATCCCAACAGTGATAGTTTTATGGACAGACCTAATTCTTCTGATTGTTCATCAGAGTGTGGAAAGTCTGTCTTTCCTACCTCTCCTTTTATAGGAAGAGAGCACAGAGGGCATGGGAAGGTTCAGGACAAACAGAGGGAGTGGGAAACTTCAAAACCAAAGCGCCTTTGATGAGTCCCTTGGTCGGTTCGTGACACTGATGGGATTGTTCCCGAGGAAGCCACAAAGCCCCTGATTTCCTGGAAGCTCCTAAGCAGATTACACTTGCTTCCTCCTGAAGATGGGCTGAGGGGGATGTTTACCAACAGCAGATCAAATTGGCTTCAACGGGCACAACAGAAGGAAAGTGATCCACTGTGGAACAACCCCAAACAACAGGTTAAATGGTTTGCGTCCATCCCAACTTGATTATGAAAAGGAAGTCTCATTTAAGCTGGAAAAGCTTTCCTTGAACAATGTTTATGATACACTCAGCCCCGTTGCTATGGCAATGGAACAACTATTCCCTCCAAACAGGCGCTGAGACCCTAAAAATAAACAGCTCGACAAAAATCACGAACACGCCGCTGTGTCAGGCACGGGGATCGTGTTTGTTGGGAACGGGATGAGGAGACAGAAATGCTAATGCCTGGATTCACCACCACCCCCCCCCCTGCAGAACACCCACGGAGCAATCCCTGTGTTCCTGGGAGCTGCTCCTTAAAACCCCCCAGCCCCAAAGGCAGAGCCGTGCATGGCAGCCCCCCCGAGGGGATCAGAGGAGGCTGCCTGGGACACTGAGGTGAGAGCGGTGGCAGCGGCACGCGGGGTTGTGTCCCTGGGCACACCAAAGGGAAGCACAGCAGCAGGGATTTGTATACTTTCTCCTCCGCCTCCCTCACTGATGTGGGCAGGAATCCACCCAGTTCACACAGAGGAGCGCAGGAGGATTGGAAAAAAATAAATAGTGGTGGGGTGAGGAATTGGAAAACAGCAACAACCCCTGGATCCAACCAGCCAACCCACCACTGGATCCAACCAACCACTGGATGCCACTGACCAGCCCTTGGATCCAAAATACCATTGAATCCAACTAACAACACCTGGATCCAAACAATCACCCCTGGGATCCCAAAAACCACGAGATACAAACAACCCCTGCATGCCACTGACCAACTCTTGGATCCAAACCACCACTGGATCCAACCAACCAGCCCTTGGATCCAAACAACCACTGAATCCAACTAACCAGCCTCCGGATCCAAACAATCAACCCTGGGATCCCAAAAAGCCCTGGATCCAAACAATTCCTGGATGCTACTGACCAACCCTTGGATCCAACCAACCAGCCCTTGGATCCAAACAACCCCTGGATCAACTCAACACCTGGATCCAACTAACCAGCCCCTAAATCCAATCAACCCCTGGATCCAAACCAGGCACTGGATCCAAAGAGCCTCTGAATCCAGCCAGCCAAGAAATTCTGAGATCTCAAAAACCACTGTATCCAAACAACCCCTGTATCCCACTGACCAACCCTGGGATCCGAACAACCACTGGATCCAAGTAACTCCTGGATCCCACTGACCAACCCTTGGATCCAAACAACCACTGAATCCAACTAACCAGCTCCTGGATCCAAACAACCACCCCTGGGATCCCAAAGACCACTGGATCCAAACCACCCCTGGATCCCAGTGACCAACCATTGGATCCAAATAACCACTGGATCCAACCAACCAATCCTGAGATCCCCAAAACCACTGGATCCAAACACTCCCTGGATCCCACTGACCACCCCTGGGATCCAAAAACCCACTGGATTCGAACACTCCCTGGATCCTCCTGACCAATCCTTGGATGCAAACAACCAATCCGAAGATCCCAAAAACCACCGAATCCAAACAAGTCCTGGACCCCACTGACCAATTCCTGGATCCAAACAACCCCTGGGGTCCCAAAAAACCACTGGATCCAAACACGCCCTGGATCCCACGGAGACAACCAACCACCCCCGGGATCCCCCCAGCCAGCCCCAACCCCGCCGCTGTCTCCCGGCGGGCCCCGCTCCATCCTCTCCCCTCGCTGTCCCCAGCGAAGCGGCTCAGCCGCGGCACTGCCGGGGCCATCCCGGCTCGGACACCGCTCCGGGGCCGCTCCCTCACGGCCCCCTCAGCCCGGCGCTGCCCCCGCGGCCTCCCACCCACACCCCCCCCCCGCCCCCTTCCGGCGCTCACCGAGGGGGAGCCCGGCCGGTGCTCGGTGCCCGGCGCTGCCGTCCGGTGCCGGTGCCGGTCCCGGTGCTGGGCGCGGCGCCCCCGCCGTCCCTCATGCCCGGGCCGGGCTCCGGGGCCGCATCCCGGGCCGGCCGCCTTCCCCTCACGGCCCTCCGCGGCCGCCGTACCGCCGCTTCCGCCCACGGCGCGCGGGCGGCGGCCAATGGGGGCGCGGCGCGGGGCGGGCCGCGGGCCAATGGGAGGGCGCGGTTCGGGCTGGGGGGG
>JAWWEU010000076.1:2785272-2810193 GCA_035583155.1 Acropternis orthonyx | reverse complement strand
CCCCCCCCCCCCCCCCCCCCCCCCCCCCCCCCCCCCAGGGCTCAGCAGTTTGTTTCTGGATTGTTCCTGCCCCATCCATGACTGAGGGTCTGGATTTACAGTCTCAGGTATCCGTGGCCTTTGCTCTGACCCCTGGTTTTTGCTCGTACATCAGAACTGTCCTCCCCACCCCAGGGCTGGTCCTGAGACTCTGCTGGCCCCATGGCTGTCACAGTTCCCAGATAAAGCTGGGAATGATGAAGCTCTCTCTGGGATAGAAGTCCTGGAGCTGCCTGGGAGGCAGGAGGAGCCGGAGTTGTCTCTGCCTTGCTGAGGGGGTCAGATGTCCCCTTACACAGCATTTGTGCCTTAGTTGGAAACAAGAAGTTCCAGTTTCACTTCCCATTTTCCCAGTCCTGTGGACAGGCACTGCAAAGTGGACACAGTGAAGCAACAAGGGCTTCTGTCTCCTCATCTCTTCCCTGTAACAGACAGAGATATAATTCTTGTCTTGCTCATCACTAGTCATTCAGACCCTGAAGTTGTGTGTCACTGCTTTCAGTGCTGAGGTGACCCGTGTAGTGGCACAGCTGTGTGTGTGTGCTCTCTGTGTGCTCCAACACCTTCCACCAGCACTGGTTTGCTCTTCTCTTTGCCAGTTCCAGTTTGTTGGGGTGAGTGCTTTACAATCTGCTTTCCCTGTGTCACTCCCAGTGATCATTTTTCCCTAAGGATTGCAGCAATGCAAACCTATGAAATCCCAAGTGCTTGCTCAGGGAGGGAGCATGTCGTGCTTCAGAACAGGGTGGTGATGACCAGCACAAAAGTTCATGTGCCCTTAAGGGAGATGCAGTGGGTGGAAACGCAGATTCCATGCAAGTATTGGCAGGATTTTGGTGAGTGTGGTCTGCCTTTGGCTTTGCTCTGTCTGCAGGGACACTGGTGAGGATTCTGTGAGCCTTGGACAATCCTGCTGTGTGCGGTGGGTGTCCTGCAGGGGTTTTGAAGGGCTGTCCAGTCTCAGGGCTGTGGGGACAGTGTAGGGACATGGGGTCACAGTGCTGCAGAGCTGGTGGCACAGCTGGACCCCGGCTGGATTCTTTGGAAGGAGAGGTCTGGATGCTCCTCCAAGACTGCTGACCTTTGCAAGCCTCGTCTCTGCTGAGGACATTCAGCAAAGCCATCCCAGATCCCCCCTCTGCTGCAGGATCCCGGGATTTGGGGGGGTCTGAACCACCTGTTGGAGTTTCAGCCACGGGGAAGCCGCTGCCCTTTTGAACAGTGTCCCTCTCTTTTTTTCCTTGCTCCTCACTTCCCGGTATTCCCTTTACAACCAGCCCATTGTGCTGTGGGCTACGGCAGCTGGGTGGAGTGTTTCAGGCTCAAGTGTAATTTCAGTGCCTTTAAAAGCCTTTGGAGGGCTTTTTTTTTTTTTTTTTCCTCCTCCCTGAAGAGGACAGCAACGCCAACAAGGGATAATTTGATGGATTACTCTGCGGGGCTGAGGGGCTCTCCCTAATCCCCTTTGTGGGGCTGTTTGACGAGACGCGGAGCAGAAGCCCCCAGCCCCAGGCAGAGAAAAGGCAGCTCAGCAGGGTGGGTTTTACACTCTGACATATAAATACAGGCCCTGGTCATGTGGTGCCGGATATAATCTGTGCCTGTTACCATGCTGTGGAGAAGGGGGCACCTGGAGGGGGCTTATTTTTCCCCTTTCCAGTTCAATTTACATTTTTATTCTTCTGCTAAAAATAATAAATGAAGAAGAAAAGCTGGGGAGAGGGAGAGGTTGATTTGGATCAAATGCCAGGGTGATGGGCACAGTATTTAACCACCAAAAACGAGCCCGAGTGAAAAGCAGAACCAGATCATCTCATTTCCCCTCCTCGCTCTGAAACGGGGGCTCCTCTCATGAATAAAAGCGAGAGCCTTGGGTCGTGCAGCAGCAAAACAAAGCTGTGGTTGTGATGTAGAGCCAGCCAACCTTGTCTGGAGGTCTTGGGCTGTTACAGCAGACCTGCTGCCGGCTCAGGAGAGCGTGACCAGCAGTGGGGCTGTTGCACTGGGTGTGTCTGGGAGCTGGTGAGGCTCCTGTGTGCTCGTTGAAGGTTGGTGGTGAGATGCCAGTCCTGAGCAGGTAAAACGCTGTGAGACCACCCTGTGTGGCAGGCAGAAGTCCCCTCGTGCTTCCTCTGCAGCTGAGCTCAGCTCTGGGGTGTTTATTGGGGTGCTCAGTCCTTCACCGGGGCAGTTGGTTTTGTGTGTCTGTGATGGAAACAGGGCTGAGCCACCGACCAGCAAGGTGAGGGTCAGCCCACCAGCCTTGGACCTTGTTGCCTGCAGAAATCAGGGTGTCCAGCTCCAGTCTGTGCCCCATGATGTCATCCATGCTCCTACCATGGCTCTCCCAGGCAGGCTGAAGCCTGGTGCTGCTGCCTGCCAAGCACAGGGGAGGTAATGACACCCCCTGGCACCACTGTGGGCTCCGGGCTCGTGTCTGTCCCTTTGAGAGCTCCAAGTGTCAGCGTGGCCTTCGCTGAGTCAGTGACCCCGTTAGTCAGACAAGGCGGTTCCTGTTTGTAACGGCGGGGAGGAGGAGGAGGAGGAGGAGGAAGAGAAGGACTGGCTGCAACTGGCCGCTCTTTGCTGCTGTACCTTTTCCGTGGTCAAGCAGTCAGGCACGGGAGCTGAGGCAGCAGAGCCTGGGAGGAACCTCCTGGCAGCAGCAATTCCTTTGCCAGAGGAAGAAGAAGGTTGCAGGACAGGAGGTCAGTGGAGCCTCAGGGTTGCTCTGCTCTCTTTGTGATGTTTGTGTTGTGGGATGAGGATGAAACAGCCACAGAGGCACACTGAGATACCAGAAGCATGAAGGGCAAGGTGGGCAGAGCTTTCTCCACCCTGGAAAGCATCCTCTCAGTGCTGTCCATTCCCAAACGGAGATGGCACTGAGCTGGCTGGGGATCTGTGTGTGACCAGGGCTTTTGGAGAGCCCTGACAGCAGGATGGTCCTGCTGCAGGTGCTGTAATGGAGAGGTTGCAGTGAGTTCCAATCCCCAGCTGTGCCAAGTTCAAGCGTCTCCCCTTGAGCCAAACCGTGCAGAAGTCGGAGCTGTCAGTGGGAACTGCCCCTCCCCATAACTCGGGATGCATCTGTAGCATCTCCCGTTTGTCCTGGATTAATTATCCTGGCTGCTGGACACTGCACTGTGGGGTGAGGGAGGGAATTTCAGATGCACTGCATTGCCCAGGTACTCCTTGTTCTCCCCTGAGGGGATTTCCACACGCTGCTGCTCTTCCCCTAAGCCGAGCTGCCGATGCCGACAGAACCGGAGCCCCCGAGCTCAAAGGAAAGGCAGAGTTAATTCAGAGACTAAATAAACGGCCTTCTCCCATCCCTGCTTAATGACTGCTCCCCTCTCCCCACCCTGTGAATGGGGTCAAGGAGATTTGGGAGGGGAGGGGGAAGGGGAGAGGGTCAGGAGAGGTCAGGTGAGTTTTCCATTGCATCCCGCCTGGCCCTGCCAGAGCTATTCTCCATGGTGGATTTCACATTCAGCGCCACTGAATGGACACTGATAGCTGTGAAAGCCTCTGGCACTGCATGAACAGCCCTTCCCTAAGCACTCCCTCTTGTGCTCTCTCCCACCGTTTCTTCCAAAGGGCTTCCAGGGAATTAATAATGTTCATAAAGAGCCCCTTGGAAGGTTGGAAGTGTAACGTTGGGGTTATGAATGGATGCCCAGTGGTTTGCAGTGCCCTTCGCCTTCCTCTCTCTGTGCTGCCCCTTGGGAATAGGTTCATGCATCAATCCTGCCATGCCATGGGAAGGTGAGGATCTGTCTGTGTCACCCGGGAACTGCTGGATTGGAGCAGCCCCTGCCTGAGCTTTTCCTTTCCTAAGGCAAAGGCTTTTGTGGCGCAGTTTTCTTTTTCGAAGACAGCCCTGACAGGTCAAAAATAGTTGATAATAGAATCATCAAATGGTTTGTGTTGGAAGGGACCTTAAATCTCACCTGGTTCCATCCCCCTGCCATGGGCAGGGGACACCTTCCACCAGCCCAGGTTGCTCCAAGCCCCATCCAAGCTGCCCTTGGACACTCCCAGGGATGGGGCAGCCACAGCTTCTCTGGGAAACCTATTCCAGTGCCTCAGCACCCTCACCCTGGGTCTAATTCTCTGTTGTTTGATCACTGCTGGAATTCTTTATTGTGCTGTGGAGCAGGTGCATGGCTGGCATAAATCAAAGGCTGCAACCACATTTTGTACCATCTCTTGTCCCTTTTGCACCCATGTGAGAGACTGGAAGGGTTATGGAGTAGCAGGATATGGATTCTTCTAGGAATAAATGAGTTTTTCTCTGCCACATAACTACACCCAAATTTTATTTTTAAAATGTTCCTCCCTCAATCTTCATTCTAAGCACTATTGAGATGTAAGATCCTGGGTGGGAAAGATTGGAGGAGAGACTGAGAGAAGACTTTGCCTGTGTGTGGCCGTGGGTGCCCTGCACATCGTCCAGCTTCTCCAGGTGTCTTGTTTCTCCTAAAAGCAGGAGGTGTGGTCCCGAGAGGAAGTGGGGAGTGAACTTGTGCTGGTGGTGGTGGTGTTTCACATCAGTGAGTCTGTGCCTCTGACATCACCAGCCCTGTCCCCGTGTGTGTCTGTGCTTTTCCTGCGCCCTGAATCCCTGGTTTCCTCAGCCTGCCTTCCCCCCTGTGCTCCTGAGTGCCTGGGGAGGAGAGGGCAGGGCTGCAGGGGGTGCTGCCCCTCTGTTTGGGTGGCAGGGAGCCCTCTCCTCTCAGGCTGCCTTTGTCCAGCACTGCTCCTGCCCCCGGGCCCGCCCTCCTACCTGGCTGCCAGGTGAACCAGCCTCTGGGAGTTGATCTGCTGTTTCTCTGCAGACAAAGGAAAGGAAAAGTGTGGTTTGCAAAGCTGAAAAGCAAAACAGAAACCGCGGCATTGAAGATATTTTGTTTTCCTTGGGGAGGGAAAGGAAGAGCAGAGAAAGAGCAGCTGCTGTCCCCATGGCATGGCAGCTGTGGAAAAGCCCCACATGTGGCTCCCTTCTGCTCCTGTGTGGGGAAACCTGACACAGAAAGGCTGGTGTGTCCCTTTTGGGGGCTGGCTGCTGTCCTTGTCAAGGTGCTTGGCATTGGAAGGACAAATACTGACCCTGTTGTAAAAGTTTGGGGAAACCGAGGCCAGAGGGCAAGAATTGCTGTCATGTGGACCAGCCACCCCCCATCTGACTGTGACAGGTCTCCCCAAGATGCCAAATCCCACTGGGATGGAGAGGGGGCTGCCAGCTCAGCTGGCTGTGATGTGGAACTGCTGCTGTTAGACCAGGATCTCCCAGCTGGGAGAAGGTTTTCCTGACTCCTTCCACACCAGGGCAAAGCTGCAGAGCCCCAGTGCCAAACCAGTCCTCCCACATATTCTGCTGGATAAATTTTCCTTCAGGGAATTAGATTAGTGGTTTAAGGGACGTGTCTTGCTGCTGGCACTGTTACTGGGAGCCAGACTGTTACCTGCAAAGCTGCAGGGAACATCTTGTTGGCATAAAAGAGAAATCCCACGTAGTAAATCTCTGCCGGGTGTTGTGAAACACCAGATCAGCGAGGGGAAGGTGATAAATGTGAGCACCGGGCTTTGGGGGCAAAGTTCAGGTGAGAGCCCCGAGCTGGGGCTTTCCCCCTGGGCAGGTTTGGGGCAGCGCTGGGCGAGCTGGGGGTCCCAGGGCTGGTGTTTGCACGGTGCGAGGAGCCGGTGCTGAGAACACTCCTGTTATCAGCAGGCAGGGAGGGCCCTGAAACCAAAGCTGTGTCTGCAGAGGTTCCACCTCTGCTCGCCTGCAAACTACTTAAGGAGCTTTTCCTGAGTGCTGGGGGCTGCAGGGATCACCTGCCACCGTGGGGAGGAGGTGAGTCCTGGCTCCGAGAGCCTCCCAAATCTTCCTTTTCCATTGCCTGTCCTTACAGATCAGCAGCTCGGGGGATTTTCCTGGTCTGCACTTGGCATTTCTTTCTAGCTGAGCCAATCCATCTCTCTCTGTGTCTCTGTGAGCAAAGTTAAAGAAGTAATTTGTAGGCGTTGGGACAAAATGCAATTTAAACAGCAACATTCATCATTTGCTACAACTCTATCTACAGCTTCGTTGCTGTTGCCAACTTCTCACCTCTGGCTGGTATTGCTTCTGAGTACGCTGGGATTTATTTTCTCGTTAAAGCCCTCTCAGGGCCTGGAGGGGGAAGAGACAGGTCTTTTCCCACATCCTGGTAAGAATTTCAGCCTTTGCCTCCAAACTGAAATCCCAGGCAGTCGGGGAGATGGACAGATTCCTGCTGCCTCCTCAGTGCTCGGGCTGTCATAGCAGTAAAAGGGAAGAAAATAGTTTTTAATCTCTGTTTGTGAGGCATCTTTTACTTAACGTTTGGGGTTTCACTCGAGATGAATCCCACTCTTTAAGCTCTCCAGACCCCGGAGCAGAGCAGACAGTGGACATTACATCTCCCTTTGAGGTCTAGCTTAGAGTGATGGTGGCTCAGATAATTTTTCCCTGTGACTGCTTCCTCTGGTGAACAGCACCCAGGCTTGTGCTGCTGGAGCTTAAATTCCTCCCCCAGGGCTGTGAGCCAGCTGGGCACCCATCCCAGCCGAGACATCCTGTGTCTAAGCCACATCTGAGCAAGGTGGTCGCTGCCCCCATCCCTTCCATGCAAAGCCAGTGCACTGGAGGGATGCTCAGCATGGCTGGGGCCTCGGAGGGTTCCTTTGAAGCCATCCTCTGGTGATTAAAGACAAAACCGGTGCTGTTCCCCCCCTGTTTGCTGTTTGACCTTGGGCAAGTCGCTTAAATGCTCACTGTTGTTGAAAGGAGGGCTCTTCCGTGACAGTTGAGGTCTCGGTGGGTGTGGAGGGGGAAGGTGAAGGATCCCAGAAGGAAAATAATTGGTACTTATTGTGTGTAATTGGCAGCCTGACAACTCCTGAGCTCTGGAGGTGCCGCTCCTCTGCAGCAGCAAGAGGCAGAGCGATGCCTAAACCTCATCCCCACAGTGGCAGCTTCACCCTGTCACCCCAATGTGGGTTTTCTGGCTGATGGCAAGAGGGGAAGAAAGAGAAAAGGGACAGAAACTCTCCCATCTGTACCTGTCTGCTAACACCTGGCCAAACACATGTTCTATGATGTCAGGGATCGCTAATTAGCACCACTTTGGGCGATCACGGGGAGTTTGATCCCTGTCCAGTGTAGCTGTGACAGGGCCGTGGTCCAGCACGATGCTGGTTCAGCAGTTGCTCCTGTGTATGCACCTTCAGTCATGGAATTGTTAAGGTTGGAAAAGACCTTTAAAATCATCAAGTCCAACTGTCTCTTGCATCTCTCTGGCGAGCAGCAGTTCCAGCTCTGCCAGGTCTGGCCCTCTCCCTTAGGGTGAGAAGTCAGAGCACATCAACCCTGAGAATTAGGCAACAGATAGTTTTATTTCCAAATTAATGTCTGTGAAGGAGCTTAATGTCTTGCTAACCCATTCTGCCTTTCCCAGAGTAACTGTGGACCACATTCCTGAGGTGCTTTCAGCAAAACAGCAGTTTGGTGAGCTGGCTGTGGGTAACCTTGGAGAGTTTCTTTCATTTGGGACTGACATAGTGGCAGGCTCATAACAGGTCACTGAGAGGCATCTGCTTCGTCCTGGTCTGGTGGCCTCTCCCCTCTGATGAAGCTGGAGAGAGGGAGCACGTTACAGGGCAAATAAGTGACTCAGTCTAATGAGTAAGGTAATTGCCATTCACTGTTAGATGAGGCTAAAGTGGGTCAGGTTTGTTTGTGAAACTCCATGGAGGCACCATCTGTTCTCTGTGCCCCATCTCAGGGGCTGGAGAGGGGATTTGGGTGAAACTGCTTTTCTGGGAGCCTGTGGAACAGCACAGGAGCTGTCCTGGTCATTAGGCAGGGCTGTGGGTCTCTGGAGGTGACCCTGGGTGACTGCAGGGGTGTGCCTGCAGCCCTGGTCCTCAAAGGGGAGGCTTAATTGATTTCACTGGGAGAGGGGACCCCAAATCCTTTGTCCCTCTGCTACAACTGCCCAGCTCTAAGATGAGGCTGGATGGGGCACTGAGAGGTCATTAGACCTCCCTTAGCCCTGAAGGCAGGATTGGATTTTCCCAAACCATGTCTGAGAGGTGTGTGTCTCACCTGTCACAAACCCTTGGAGAGAAACTTGGCACCAGCGTAGTTTGCGTCTTTTAACCCTCCCTCTCTCCCAGATCCTCCAACGCCTGCAAGCCTGTTGGGATGTGGACTGTCCCTTTCAGGGGTGAGGGGTCTGTGGTACCTGGTTTTAGCTCTCAACCCTGCTCTGTCTAATAATCTCTCTCTTCTCACAGACCGCAGCATGTGAGCAAGAGGGGAAGCCGGGAGTGGGATCCCTGCCTGCCCACGCCCGGACTCGACACTGCTGGGGCCACATCTTGCAATAAGAGGAAGAGGAGAAGACAGTTCATCCATCATTGCTAAAAATGGGACTCAGCATCTGTCCAGCAGCCCGGGAGGGGAAGCTCCAGTGCCTGCCCATGGGGCATCCCTGGGAGTGCTGCAGCGGGATGGCCACAGCCCTGTGCCAGTGAGGGGTCAGGGCAGCGTGGCTCGGGGCGCGGGGGCAGCATGTTCTTCCACGGCCGCAGGACCCAGCTGCTGCTGGTCAACTCCCTGACCTTCGGGCTGGAGGTGTGCCTGGCTGCGGGGATCACCTACGTGCCGCCGCTGCTGCTGGAGGTGGGCGTGGAGGAGAAGTTCATGACCATGGTTTTGGGTAGGCAGTTTTTATCCCCTCTTCGAGGCGCTTGTTTCCTCTTTGAGTCTGGAGGGTGGGGAGACTTTGTCTCTGCCTGGTGGTTGCAGGGCTACTCTTCTGTCAAGGGCGAGGAGGAGGAGGGGGCTGTGACCCAGGTCTGTCCCCTTAACACCGCCTCTTTCTCTTTGCCAGGGATAGGACCAGTCCTTGGCTTGGTTTTTGTCCCGCTGATCGGATCTGCCAGCGACCACTGGCACAGCAGCTACGGCCGGAGGAGACCCTTCATCTGGATGCTTTGCCTGGGGGTGCTGCTGAGCCTCTTCGTGATCCCCCACGCCAGCAGCCTGGCCAGCCTGTTCGCCCTCAACCCTCGCCCCGTGGAGATTGCTTTCCTCATCCTGGGCATCGGGCTGCTGGATTTCTGTGGCCAGGTGTGCTTCACCCCTCTGGAAGCCCTGCTCTCCGACCTCTTCCAGGAGCCGGACAACTGCCGCCAAGCCTTCTCCATGTACGCCTTCATGATCAGCCTGGGGGGCTGCATCGGCTACCTGCTCCCAGCCATTGACTGGGGGGGCAGCTTCCTGGCCCCCTACCTGGGAGGGCAAGAGACCTGCCTCTTCAGCCTCCTCGCCGTCATCTTCCTCGGCTGTGTGCTGGCCACGCTCTTCGTGACGGAGGAGGCGGCCGCCCAGGGGGATGCTGTGGATGGCGCGGCGCCGAGGGACGTGTCCCCAAAGCCCTCAGCTGCCCGCTGCCCGTGCCAGCTGTCCCCAAGCTGCTGCCTGCTGCAGGCCGGGCGGGCGCTGCTGGCTCTGAGGAACCTGTGCTCGCTGGTGCCGCGGCTGCACGGCCTCTACTGCCGCATCCCCAGGGTTATCCGGCGCCTCTTCGTGGCCGAGCTCTGCAGCTGGATGGCCCTCATGACTTTCATGCTGTTCTACACGGATTTCGTTGGGGAGGGGCTGTACCACGGCGTGCCCAGAGCCAAGCCAGGCACGGATGCCAGACGGCACTACGATGAAGGTGAGAAGGGAACCGTCTGTTTCTTGTTGCCCGGGACGGGAGCGTGTAGTGGGAGCCGGGAATGGGCTCTGCTAGTAAGGCAAAAAGCAAAGTTACAGGCAGCTTGACTTTCTGCAGATGGGTCAGGGAAAAACATTCTCCCGTGGCTCCCAGGGCATGGCACAGGGGGACCAAATTGGGAAACAGCTCCTTGTTCTCCGAGTTTCCCAGCACAGAGGCAGATCTGGCAGGGCAGCCCTGGCCTGGGGCTGGATTGTTAAGTGGCAGAACGGTCTGGCAGGTTGCACGCTGAACAGGACGGATCCGGCTCTGTCTGCAAGCTGGGCTTGCTGCTGCCAGGTCCTCTCACTGCTCTTCCTTCGCTTTTAAATGAGTGGGAATGGTGCTCCCCCATCCCATGGAGAGCGGGGGCTGGAAAGCCAGGATGTGCTCCATAGCAGTGGGGTGGGATCTGCTGCGTCTTCCTTCCCTGCTGCTGTGAGATTCCCCTCTCACAGCTGTACCTGGGGAGCCCTCAAGCAGCTCCCCCAGTTCTCAGCCTCCTCTCCAGTGCTTTAGTGCCCACCGCAGGTCTGGAGCTGCCACATCCACATCCCAGGACACCGCTCACAGCAGCACATCACCTGCTCGCTGCTGTTCCTGCGGTCCCATTTTGGCTGCTGGGTTGTGCCAGAGCCTTGACTCGCTGCCTAACCCTTCCTTTCCTCTCCCTAATCCAGACCTTTTATTCTGGGAGGCACCTTCCTGGCCCTCCTCCTCCAGCTGTATGTCTTGCCCTCCAAGTTTTCCACTCGGGAGCCTTGCAGCACACTGCCTCTTTGTGCTGGGTGTCTGTTTAACTTACAGGGAGCTTAATTATTATTTAACACTTGCACTGTTTAGCTTCCAGCAGGTCAGCACTCCATTGTGTTGGCTGTTGTAGAAACATGTGTTGAGTAATGATCCCTGCTCCAAAGAGTTAATGGGTTTAATTCCCTGAAATCTGATAGATCTTTGCGGAGGGTAAGGTCCGGATTGCCACCGGATACTGCAGTGGTTTAGTGGATGTTGTATACTTTGCCTTGGCTTAAGCACAATTCCTTGTTCCTTTTGTTCTGCTGCTGGCTTTGGCATCAGATAACAACAGATCCTGGTTCATGAGCAGGTGGCAGGTCCTGGGGCAAGAGCAGGAAGGTGCAAACAATGGCTTCCAAAGAAAAGCATGGCGTTTGGATCCCCACCTGGCATTGCGATTCCCACCTCCCTTTGCCCTTGGGTTAGACTGGGGTGCCCAGGAGCACGGCTGGCAGAGGGGGAGCCACAGCCTGGCATTTGCGGGGTGATGCTGCTCTTCCTGGCCCAGCCACGTGCTTCTCAGGCTGTTGGTGGCTGTGCCACGCCCTGTGTGGACTGTTGGGAGTTCAGAACCGAAGGAGGGGGAAGGACTTGCTTGGCTGTGTCTGCCACCTCCCTCTGCTTACCCGCAGGTGTCCGCATGGGCAGCCTGGGCCTCTTCCTGCAGTGCATCACATCCGTCTTCTTCTCCACCATCATGGACCGGCTGGTGAAGCGCTTTGGGACGCGGGCGGTGTACCTGGCCAGCGTGGTCTTCTTCCCCGGGGCCGCCTTCGTCATGTGCCTCTCGCGCAGCGTCACCGTCGTCACCATCTCGGCCGCCCTCACAGGCTTCACCTTCTCCGCGCTGCAGATCCTGCCCTACACCCTGGCATCCCTCTACCACCACGACAAGCAGGTAGGGATCTGCTCCAGCCCGTGGAGGAGGAGCACACACCTGTGTCCAAAGGTTTTCCACCCATCCCCGGGCTGTGCCTTCTCTGAAGGTTCATCTGAAACAGAGGAGATGAGAGTTGAGCATCTCCTTCCTCAGGGATCCCCTGCTCGCCACAAACATCACCATTTTTAAGACGTGAGAATCATAAGGTGGGAGGAATCAGCCAGGATGGGTGTATCAAAAGGGATTTTCCCTGTTGCGCCGTGTCCTGCCTATTTTTAGGGAAGCTGGTTCAGGTTAGTTATCCCTGTGTGCATTCTGCAGTTCTGCCAGCCTGAAGTGCTACAAAACTCAAGAATTTTCAGCCCTTAGAGGTCCAGAGCACCAAGATCAGTAAAATGAAAACCGAGGTTCCTCCTATTCCCATAGCTCCGAGAAAAATAAACCTTGTGAAACTTGTGACACCAACACAAAAGCTCGTAACCCTGTCCCACAGATGTTATCCTTGTGGAGAAGTCCTAGGAGGTTCCTGAGTTGCACACTGGATTAATAGGAGTTTCTCTTGTGCTGCAAATGCAGAATTAATTTGTGGTTTGAGAGCAGCTCTTTCATCCCAACAGCAGTGGTTGGCTGTGCAGTGGAATAAGTAGGAGTTGTTACCACAGGCATCCAGATGTTCACATTGAGCAAATCCTTTGGACCAACCCATCCCAGTTGGCACCAGGCAGTAATAAAGGCATGAGGGAACGCTGGGCTTTGCAAAAGCTTCAGCTTGGCTGGGATCTCCCATGGATGAATTCTCAGTGGAATGGAAACCAAACTCCCCAGGCTGGGAATGGGAAGGCCACGTTCCCAACTGGTTGCCAAAGGGAAGCACTGGGAGCACAATGAGTGAGGGGAACAGCTGGGGCTGGGCTCTCGGTTGCCATCACTGGAAGTTCCTCCTTCCTTTACCAGCTGCTTTGAGACCCCACAAGAAGTCCCTAAAAAGCCTTTTGCAGGAAATCCTCCATCTTCCCCATTTCAGTTCTTTTTTTCCTGCTGTTGAAATCTGTCAGCAGTTTAGCTTGCCTTCCCTCCTTCCTCCTTCTGCTCTTCTCTCTTTTTTTTCTGGCCTTTTTTTTTTTTTAATTTTAAACCCTCCTGGCAAAGCTAGTCAGTGAAATCCATCCCTACCAAAGTTCGAGCCCGGATCAGTGTAGGAACCAAGAAAATGTGGCCTGGGCTGTCAGGGCAGCCACTGACATTCCCAGAGCAGACTCCTGGGAAAGTCAGTAGGGTTGGAACTGTGAGGGACCTCCTGCTTTGGCTCACACAATGCCCTTCCTGTGCTGGGTTTTGAGTTGCTTTGAAGTTTGATGGCAATGGGAGGCTTGTGGGAGGATTTTCAGACTCCAGCAAGATAAGTGACAGCCCATACTGATGCATTTAAGTGTGCCAAGGCTGCTGAGAGCTCAGGGATGACCTGCAGCAGAGCTGGGGTGCCCACATCCTGCACCAGCTCCCTCCTCTTGATCCGTGTCCAGGTCCCTCCTGCAAAAGGGAGGATATTTCCCGTCTGAGCCTGCTCTGGGTACAGCTCTCTGCTCCCAAACAGGTGCTATTTTTTTCCCATTTTATTTGCTTTGTTTGTTCAATCTCCATGCAGATAATGGACTGACATGTCCTTGGTTATCTGCCCTACCCCCTGGGGGCTGTGCAGAATTGCAAACACTCTGGAGTTTCAAAGTGGCATTTTCCCAGTCTGCACATGACTGCCCATGATTTGTTGGTGTTACCGTGGAGGGTTTTTCCATCCAAGCACTCTGTGTGAGTGCTCTGGAGTGAGCCATGCCCCAGAGATCCCACAGCTTGAGCAGAACCAGGCAAAAAAAGGGCGAGAAGGAAAAGATTTTGCTTGCCCTCATCCCCCTTTTCCAACTGGAGTGAGGAGGCTCAGGGCAGGCAGATGAAGCAACACGGTTGAGGTTTGTTGCGGAGCTGAGTTCCCTGAGTTCCCAGCACTGTGCCATCCCAGCTGGTGTCACTTTGAAGTGTCCCAGATGAGCCTGGCCACTCATCCAGGACTCTGCTCTGACCATCTGCCCTTTGGGCTCTTGTGCAGGAAGGGTTTGGGGTTCCCAGCCACCCACTCTACAAACACTCCTGTTTGCACTGGAGTGGGCTGTGTGGCTTTGTGATATTCCCAAGTGGACTCTGGCCCTTCCCTCCTGCCCTGCCTCAGGTGATTTCAGGATGGGGTGAGCCCAGATTCCCTTGGCACCCAGTGAGGAGGTGGCAACCAGCATAAATTGTCCCCTGGCAGAGCTTTGGGCTGCAGCAGCTCGCTGAGCCCCAGAGCTTCAACACAACAAAGGCCCCACTTGGCCAGGTTCCCCCAGTGAGTCAGGGCTGCTTTGAATCCCGTGCCAGTCTGAAAAAGCCACTCTGGCTCCTGGAGGCCATCTCACGTGGGCCAGGCTCATGCTGGCACTCCCCACCCTGACAGCCTGACCCAACACACACAAAGCCACGCTGGTTTTGCTCCTTTGCACAGAAAACCCACAAAAAACCCCCTCTGCCCCCCACCTCGCTCCATCCTCACATGCCTCCTTCTTCTCTGTAGGTGTTTTTGCGTAAATACAAGAGCAAAGAGGAGGAAGACACAGCTCTACTGGACAAGAAATCAACCTTCTCCAAAGGCCTCCTCTCCAGCCAGAAGCTGCCTTACCAGAATGGCCATGCTGGGAGCCTCTTCTCCTCCTCCTCCTCCCCTTCCTCCCCCCCTGCTGCCCCCAGCTCCGCTCTGTGCGTCAGCTCCTCCTGCGACGTCTCGCTCATGATGATGGTGGGAGAGCCGGACCCGGCTGCCCCTGGCCGAGGGATCTGCCTGGACCTGGCCATCCTGGACAGTGCTTTCCTCCTCTCTCAGGTCGTGCCCTCCCTCTTCATGGGCTCCATCGTGCAGTTCACGCAGTCGGTCACCGCCTACATGGTGTCGGCCGCCGGCTTCGGGCTGGTCGCCATTTACTTCGCCACCAAAGTCGTCTTTGACAAGAGTGACATGGCCAAGTACTCCGTGTGACGTGGGGGACACGAGGGCAGCCCGTGGGGGGCCTGCACGTGGCGAGTTGTGTGGCCACACGGCCGCTCATGGGGGGGCCTGTGTGGCACCCGCTGTCCCCGAGGCTCCCTCTGGGGCTGGGGGCAGGACAGGGCTAGTCTCAGGTGTAAATATGAGCCATCAGGGCATTGTGCCTCGGGCCAGCAGCGCTTTCCAGAGGTGCCTTTCTCAGAAGGAAGCACAACACAGGCAGCACCAAAGGGCTCGTACCAGGGAGAGAAAGGAGCCGGCCTCTGAGCAGGGGTCGTGTGTGAGAGCAGGAGCGGCAGCGCTCCAAGGAGGGGATAAACCATCGCCTCTCCTTGTTCTCCACTTCCAGCTGTATCCTCTCCCCCTGCTTGCTGTAGTTTTACCCAACTTCTTGAGCAATACTCCTGCAAATGGGACAGTGGGAGGAGATTTCCTTGGGAAAAAGATGGGTGGTGGAGGTTTGGCCACGGAGCCAAGAGGGGGTGCTCATGTGTGCACAAACACTTTTGGCCTTCCCCACCTCGGCTCTGGCTGGGAGGAACCATCCAGGAGGAAAGTCACTACATCTTGTTTTGGAAAAACAAGTAACGCTCCACTAGAACCAGTTCCAAAAGGTGACTTATCTTTTACCTATGCACCGGGTTGCATCAGATAGAAAGGACTTCTGAGGTTTTGGTTTTTGGTTTTTTTTTTAATGATTGTTTTTAGCTTTGTTCAGACAGTTCTCAGTAGCTCTGACCTCTCACTCCTCACCTCAGTGCCTGGACCTGCCTCCTGCTCTCTCCCATAACAGATCAGCCTGTTGTCCCTAAAAGATGCTGCCATACACAAGGGAAATACTCGCAGGAGGTTTTCAGCCCTGTGATAGTGAAGTAGGACAGGAAGAGCTCTCCTGGAAGGCTCTCTGGGAACAGATGTACCAAGCCTGGGGATGCTGAAGGAATGATGAGTTGAACTCAGGAGTGATCCCTGCTGCAGTGGGTACCTGGAGCTGTCACTGCCTGTGGATGTTTGGGCTTCCTTAAAATTTCTTTTATCTCCAGACAGGACTCCAGGTTCTTCTGAAGAAGAGCAAAAACCCGAAACTTCTGTTAGAGTGAGGCAAAGCACCTCTTGATGCCACAGCACTGGCACCAAATCCTCCTGGGTTGTCCAAGTTGTTTGGCTCCCACCTCTGAGCCATCTCTGCAGCTGTGAGTCCTTCTGGCCTTTCCCATTCCTCCTCCGAGTGGAGCAGCTGGAATAATTCTGCTGATGGCAGATTTCTACCACTCAAAGACTACCCACACACCGAGTGGGAGGCAAGGTCTTGGCTCCCAGTCAGCACTTGGGCTTTGGAATGGCCCAAACTCTGCGACAGAGCGGAGGGGAAAGGCTGAGTTGGTCCTGTGAGCACACAGAAGTTCAGCAGCCCTTGCCTTTGGCTGGGCCAGATGAGGTGTCTGTCAGTAATTTTCGGCAGAGGTGTGTGGGCAGTGAGATGCACTTGTGAGGTTCGGCTGAAGGGCAGAATGTTGCTATTTTGGCAGAGTCCCGTCAGCCTGTGCCTTGGCACGGAGGGCCGGGTGACTCCCCTGCTGTCTGAGACGGGTCCTCAGAGGGCTCTTCTCAGCTTTTTTAAGTGCTTCTTTCCCGTCAGGGGTCACTGTTTTTGTTTTACTTCTTCTCAAATTATATGCCTGCCAGCCTCCCTTTCCTACAACAAGGTCTGTGTGCTGAAGTGCAGCTGTTTTGGGGATGGATTTGGCAGTTGCTTAACCCCTTACGGAAACAGTTTTGGGTCTGCGCTTCCTACCCCGGGCTGTGCCCTCTGTGGGCTGGAGCAGGGAAGGCTTTGAGGCAAAAAGCTACTGCCAAAGCTGGGGTGTTTCTCGAATGCTCCTCTGACCCCAAATTTCTCAAACAGGTGTGCTGAGGGATCCTTTATTTTATTTCTTGTATAAAAGGTGGGGGACCTTCCCACGGGGAGGCTGTTGGGATTGCTCGAGTGCTTTTGAGCTGCTTGTTTTAAGTGCCTGGAGTACTTGCACACCAAGCTTGAGGTGCAGGGGTTTGGTCCTAAATGCCTTAAATGGGTCATTACAGTGCTAAAGCAGAGGAGTAGAGGGGCAGAGAGCTGAGTTTTGGGGGAGAGAGAGGGGGAGATTGGGTGTAGCAGCAATGGGGGGGACTGGTATGGGGCAACTGGGCTGCCCTGTGGTGGGTGGGAGCCCCTCGTTGTTACCTCACCCAGTCCACGAAGCCCCTCAAACCCCTTCAGATTTGTAATTTGTGCCAGCACAGCCCCAGCCACGTCCAGGGGCTGAGCTGGGCAGGCTGAGCTCAGGGTTGAGCTGGGCAGGCTGAGCTCAGGGTTGAGCCGGGCTCTCCCCACTGCCCTCCTCAGAGCCCCGAGGGATGGGGCTGTCACCACAACAGCCCTGTCCGTGCCAAAAGCCCCTCTCTGTGCTCCAAGGAGGTGTTGTTTTCCCTTGAAACTCCTTTATGGGTGAGACTGGCATCTCTGGCTCTGCCAAGAACAGCTTCTGTGTGGGGATCGCCCGCAGAGCACGAGGGATGTTGTGGTGAAGGTAAGAGCATCCTGTCACTGGTGTCACCCGTGGGGTCCTGCACTGTGTGGTGTCACCTGTGGATTCCTGTGCTGTCACCCGTGGGCTCCTGCACTGTGTGCCCACAGCTTTGGGCACAAACCCTTCCTGCAGACAGGGGACCTTCCTTGCCCTGTGTTCTCCCCACGGGCTGCTCCTGCCTCCCCTTCGCTTTGGGGAGCCGCTCTGGGCTGTGGGTGTGGGGAGGAGGGAGAGCGTGTGTGTCCCACTGAGGGAGGGATGGATGCATGCATGGATGGATGGATGCTGGTTTTCCTTTCGGGCTCGCATCCTGTCTGCGCGATGCCCGTGTTTTATTTATTCGGTAGAGTAAATATTTTGTATACAAAGCGAGAGGAAGGCTATAATAAATTTCTATGCTGAGGAGGAAATACAAAGGGTGTTTGATGGGGGGAGAGGATGGGGGTGTGGATGGAGGGAGCGGCCGCGGGGGGGCGCCAGTGAGAAAGGGGGTGTGGCCAGCCCCGATGGCAGGGGATGTCCCAAATTCTTTGGGACGGGAAGGCACCTCTGGACATCACCCGCTCCAACCCCCTGCCATTGCAGGGTCACCCGGAGCAGGTGACACAGAGGCTCATCCGGGTGGGTTTGGGATGTCCCCAGAGAGAGATAACTCCACGCCCTCCCTGGGCAGCTGTTCCAGGCGCTGCCACCTCCTTGGAAAGAAGTTTTTCCTCGTGATGGTTTAGTTTATGGCCGTCGCTCCTCGTCCTGTCCCTGAACAGTCTGGCACCATCCTGACACCCCCTGGAGACACTTCTGTGGATCGATGAGATCCCCTCTCAGTCTTTCCCGTGTTTCAGAGGGGCTCATCTCACTGTCCAAGGCAGCCCAAGGGAGCTTCCATAGGAGCCCCCGAACCTGCAACCCCACCATGAGGACAGACCTCACACACCCCACCCCAGCAGCAGCACCATCCAAACACCCCTGCCCCGTCCAAACTGAACCCTCCCAAAACAAACCCCTGCATCCCCCCTGGATGCCAGCGGGAACTGCTGCTCCCTGCTGGCACTCGCCTTCTCCTCCTCCCGAAACGCTGCAGAAACCCGCCCCGTTTCCAGCGCAAACCCCCAGCGAGAGGACCCGACGGCATACCCGCGGTGCTCTCCGGGCATCTCCTCCGGGAGCGGCCCCGGCGGGACCGAGCGGGCACAGCCCGAGCCCCCCGGGGCCTCTGCCCATCCCGGGACCGGTGTTGCCGTGCCAAGGGGATGGGCGGCCGGGGCCGAGCCCTCTGCGGGCCGGGCCGGGAGCCGCCCCCGAAGGGACCCGCGGGACCCGCACGGGGTAAGGGGCGCGGGAGGGCAGCGCTGGGAGGGATACGGTCACTGCCGGGGTGGGGTTCGCCCCCCTCGGGAACGCGAGTGGCAGAGCCACGCTCGGTCCTCGCTGTCGCCGGGTGGCTTCCAGCCTGAGCCCCCGGTGGGGTTGGGGGCTGCAGTGGAGCGGGACCGCGCTCTGTCCTCGGACGGAGGGACGGGCCACACGTGGCACCGGCGGGGGCTGTCGCTGTCCCGAGCCCGGGTCCCGCACGGGCACCGCGCGTGTAACTCGGGGCTCCGAGCAGCTCACGGGTGTGTTTGCTCACGTTGTGCAGTCACGGCAGCAGAGCCCGAACCCTCGGCTGAGTTCCCGGCTCCTGCTTGTTGGCTGACCTTGGGCAAATTGCTTTCTCTCCGTTTGCTCGGGATGCGCATCTGGTGAGTTCAGGCAGCACTCGAGTGCTCTTAGGGGTTTGAACAAGCGTAGGGATGGAAATGCAAAGTGAGGCATGGGAATGACGCTGCCTGTGCCTCGCAGTGTGTTCAGAGTCAGGGCTCCAGCCTTGCTGTAGCTTTGGGGTGACAGCCCTGATGGGCATTTTGCAAAAACACCTTGCACTGACAAGGCACTGACACTGTAACAGGTACCCACAGAGTGTGTCGGCACGGAACATGCCACCAGGTAACACGTTTCCCCTTAGCACTGCTCTGCCAGGTGGGGCACCACTATTGATTGCCCCCGCTTAGATGGGAAACTGGGGACCAGAGCACTCCAAGGTGTCTGCAGCAGAACAGCAGAGCTGCTGAGATCCTGAGCCAGCAGCTCAGCCACCAGACCTTCCTGCCCTCTGGTCGTGCTTTTACTCCTGCTGTCAAACAGAAGGGCTGTACTAGAGGAGGCTCCTCAGCTAGGGAGTTTATAGTGCAATTCACTTGTCCTGAGGACATGCTGGAGGGATGGAGACTTCCTGAGCTGCTCTGCGAGGAGACCTGGTTGGAAAATCAGGTTTCAAGACTTTCTGGAAGAGGTAAACAGAAGTGTTTAGTAGCCAGAGGGGGGAGGCTTTTCCTGCAGAAAGAGACGAGAGTCAGAGACACAGAGACCAGAAAGAGATCATGAAACTGGAGTGGAGGAAGGACTAGAGTTCAGGGCTGCCTTGATGGGAATGGTTCAGAGCAGGAATTTGTGTTGTGATGAAAACTTGAAGGCTGAGATTGGCCTGAACACCTTCCTTACCTCGTGTGTGAGCAGGGACAGTCCCTGCTCCCCATGACTGGCTGGTGCAGAGCTGTGAGACACCATGGGCAGAGCTGCAAATGCTCTTGAGCAACGTGGCACCTTTCTCTGGGCAGGTTTTGGGTGAGGTTATCTTTTAAAGGGAAGAGCATTTATATCACATCACAGACTGCTTCTCAAAAATTCCCTCTCCCAGCTCTCCAGACCCCGAGAGCACTGATAACAAGGACTGGCTTGACTGGTTTGCAGCTCTGCAGAAATCTCATGGGCTCACTCTGAAAAAGGTTCAGAAGGGGCTTTGACATAGGTTTTCTTTTCCCTTGGAAACTTGATTTCCGCATTAAATAGATCCTGGAGCCTTGGGTGGTTTGGGTGCTCTGGAGCAGGATGCAGCCCCCAAGCTGACACCTCACAGGGGCAGGGATGGTGTGTGGCTGCTCTCTGGGCGCTTGGGCACCTCACTCACAACCTCCCAAGCCGCAGCAGGGTCTGGGGGATCTGGTGTGTTGACTCGTGGAAGACCAGCCACCTTCTGGAGTCTGATCTGGAAACACTGTGCCCTTTCTCACGTGGTGTTTGTGTCCTCAGGGGCCCTGTGAGCTGACCCCAGCCGGGCTGTGCTCTCTGGAGGTGTCACTGAGCAGGGGCAGACCTGCCTGAACGGGCTCCCAGCTCCCTTGTTCAGGCACCGATGGCCCTGGACCCGCAGCAGAGGGTGAACACTGCCCAGAGCCCCGGGCACTTCGGCAGCAGCACCCCCAGAGCTGTCTGGTTACCTGGGCAGGTAGTGAGCTCCAATCCAGCCATATCTCAGGGTGTGGTTGTGCCACATCTGCAGCGTGGAGAAGCCAGCACCCTCTGTTGGATCCCAACTAACTCCTAGTTGTAAGCCCCAAGTCATCCTCTCCACCACCCAGCGGTGTGTGGCTGCCCTCCAGCGTAGGTGGAAGAGGGATGAAGAGTCTCATTGTGTGTTTTTACCTTCATAAACTCTCCAGAGAAGTTTGCTTCTGGGGGGAATCTGGCTCTTTGCAGCCCGTTGGCATCCTGGAGAGGAAAGTGGTTAGCATGTGTGGGGTTTTTTAGCAACAGACTCTTTAAAAACAAAGGCTGCTGACTAGTTCTGATGTTTTCTTTTTTCATGCACAGTCCATTTTATTCAAAGGTTGAGGTTGACATGTTTGTTTCTGAACTTGGAAATAACCTTGGTGGTGTTCCCTTGCAGATGAACGCAGACTTCCCCAGCTGAGGCTTCTGAGCCAGGAGCTGTGTGTGGGCAGAGGACGTGAGTCAACAAATGGTCTCTGTGAGCTGCCAGGAGCTGCTGCCCCCCTTGGCCAGCTCCTCCCTGCTCCAGGGCTTGGCCAGTGCTCTGCAGTGCAGGATGCCACCATCCCTCCTGCCAGCACATGGCAGTGAGAGGGCATTTGGCCACCCAGAGGGCTCTGGCCATCTCCTGGCAGGCAGCACCAAAGGCATCCTGCTGTCCAAGGGGGAACAGCCCAAAGCCCAAGTGGCTGTCTGCGAGGCTCAGCTCAGGCTGCCTGACTTCTGCCTCTCCCAGGACTTCATCCCCACCCTGGAGGAGACTCTGAGGAGTTCCTGAGGGAGAAGGCAGAGTTCCTCAAAGATGGAGTGAGCGGGCTTCACCCAGCTGGAGGGAAGGGGAGCAGATCTGAGGTCAGCTCGGGTAGCTCTGGGGAACAGCCCGTCTCCAGTGTGCAAGGAGGTGTCTGCAATACTGCTCAGCCTGGTGGTGACCAGGCAGCAGCTGCTGCTGGGACCATTCCTGTTGTCCTCCAAATCCAGCCCCTCCAGATGGACAGCCACCCACAGGGCGCCACAGCTGGTGTCAGGGTGGCCCAGCTGGTTTATCAGCCTGCAGGGACCAAACCTGTCCCTCCTCCCTCAGCTCCAGCCCCCTGTGACCGTCACGGACTAGAAATCTGTCAGAATAGCCCCCCTGCCCGTGTCCCCGAGGCTGGGGACACCGGGGGACGTGCAGGGGGTGGGGGGAGCCCCCAGGCACCGGCAGGGCCCCCCCTCCCTGCACACCCGTAGGTGCTCCCACCCGGGCTGTGACAGGGTGTGCTCCAAGGGCTCCCACCTGAAGGCTCATTTCCCTCGGCACACCGGGGAGAAACCCTACACTTGGGCCTGGCCCGACTGTGGCTGGAGGTAACGGGGGCTCTCTGGGGGTGGGGGGCTCTGCCAGGGCTTGCCAGGGTGCAGGAGAGCTCCTGGCTGCTGAAAATCTGGGATAAAATCACCAGTTTTCTTTCCCGAGGGAATTACAGGTGAGAGCTGGAAGGAGACTCGGAGAAGTGAAGTTTGGGGGGTGTTTTGGGTAGTTTTCACTCAGTCCAAAAGTGCTGACAACCCCCAACACCCAAGTTCATCCTTGAACTGGGTGTCTAATCCCCCTCTGGAATACACCTTTTCCAAGTGATGTGTTAACTTCAGAAGCTTTCTGTGCCTTGCTGAGGACAATTTCTGCAGTTGGGCTCCAAAAATGGCTTCTCCCGTTAACATTTGTCCCAGGAAACAGGACTCTCAGTCCTTCCTCAGCAGCCAGTGTGGAATTCTGTGTTAGTTTTGCAACCCTCTGCTTTCTCTTGCTGTTTGCTGCCCTGGCTGCCTCTATCCCTCACACACCCGTGGGTCTGTACCAACATCTCCATAGTGCATTTACCTTTGTTTGCTCTGCACATGATGGTGGTTGTTGTTCCTTTCAGTCTGTGTTCCCCAAATTAACTCTGCTCCCTGAATTAACCCTGCTTTTTAATCTGGCTGCTGTGGTGTTCTTCTCTTGGTTCTGTCAACCTGATAGTCCTCAGGTCTTTCCATCAGCAGATCTCCAGGGATATCACACACAGAACCTGTGCTGGCAGCTGAGCTTTCCTTACACAATGTTCTGGCCTGTCTTGTTCCCCTGGATGGTGTTCTGCTTTCTGTCTTGGTGTGCTGAAACTCTGGGAGGTGTGAGACTAACCTGAATTTTGGGACTCCCTCTTGCTGCCCCTTTGCCCCCGGCAACTGTCCCTGAGTTTCCGCTGTAACCACAGGACAGGTTTATCAGCATCAGCTCCTTTTCCAGTACCAGCCAGGACTGAGGAACCCTCCTGTACCTGATGCTCAGAGCTGGGGGGTTGAGGAAGGGACAATGCCAACCACACAAGCATCACTTTTCCCTCTGGGAAGGAGGAAAAGGCTGGTGCCAGCCTGTACAAAGCACCCTGCAGGCTGTTTGCTGTGCTCTGCTCCC
Source organism: Acropternis orthonyx (assembly GCA_035583155.1). Classification (NCBI taxonomy): domain Eukaryota; kingdom Metazoa; phylum Chordata; class Aves; order Passeriformes; family Rhinocryptidae; genus Acropternis; species Acropternis orthonyx. Next base: position 2,787,242 of record JAWWEU010000076.1, on the reverse strand, counting down.
CCTCCCCAGCATCAGCTGCACTATCAGGTGATGTCCTCACCTGCTTCTCCCTTTCCTAGATGTGTCCCTCACTCTGAATATATCTGTCCCTTCTCCTGGCCCTGCTCTTTATGAGGAGCTGAGACCTTGGGACTCTCTTCTTGCCATAAAGCTGAGAAAGAAGTCGGTGGTTCTGGAAGACCTGAGGATGGCCTTGGGATATGTCTTGTTTTCACAGAGGTTTTTTTGAGCAGCCACAGTGTTTCCCAGCCCAGGTGTGAGCCTGAGACCCTCTGGCTGGACTCTGGGGTTACAGCTGAAGCTCCTGGCTTTGTGCTTTTCTTTGTGGGCACGTTTCGGCCAGATGGAAAAACCCTCCCATCCTAATGCTCCTGCCATCTGTGCTGGCTCCTTCTGGGCAGAGCAGGAGTAAATCCAGCCCAGCCCTCTTCTCCAGCACTCCCCTGACATGCAAAGCCATGCTGAAGTCACAGCAGGCCTTGTGAGACCTTGGAGGTGGCACTGAGAATGCCTGCAGACCAACCTGCTGCGGGTGCCCCCAGGGCTGGATCCCTGTGTGCCAGGTGGAAGGAAAGTGCAAGGGAATTAATGTGATTACAGGGACTTTCCAGGCTGTTCATCCAACCTGCTCCAGGTGTGGGAGTTACACAGGCAAGCAGCCTGAACGCTGGGTATTCCTGTGGTCCTTGTTCCTGCATCCTCAGAACCGCACTTGCTTTGGCAGGGGAACCTCTGCCCTGTGCCCCAGGCTGGCTGTGTTTGCTTTCCCTCCCTTGTGCTCAGTATTTAACTCAGTTCCCGAATAGCTTCTCTTTTCCCAGCTCAGGCTGACAGGGAAAAGTCACTGCCCCTGAGAGAAACGATGGGATGCTCAGAGTTTGCGGGGAGAACCCACACCCTCAGGAAAAACAAACCTCCTCTCAACAGCGATGCTGCTCTGGGCTGGATGTGGAGTTACAGGAAAGCTTTCCCACCCAGGCTCCTGGGCTGTGTCCTTTAGCCTGGGATGATGCCCCAAAAATCAGCTTCTCACGGAGTCTGCCCTCGGGGCTCTCAGCTCCTGGGTTTCAGCAACTTAAAACAAATGAAGGAAGTGGGTGGGCAGTGTCCTTGAAGAGCAGGGGAAAGAAATTAAGATCTCAGTGGGTGAATTATTTTCCTCTTTCCAAATAGGATTCCAAACCCTATTTCCAAACTTGGAGGGGTGGGGGGGGTGGGGGTCTATCTCAGGAGCTGGGGGTACCTCTGCCTCCCTGGTAGCTTGGATGGGGCAGAGAAGTGACCTGTCTAGGGTGATCCAAGAGGCTGTGGCAGAGACAGACCTCAGCCTCCCCCACTCCAGGAGCTTCCTGTTCAGCAGTGAAGGCTGGACCCACCACATCTCCCTTCTCCCGCAGGTTTTCCCGGTCAGATGAGCTCTCCCGTCACAAGCGCTCCCACCCCGGGGTGAAGCCACACCAGTGTGCTGCCTTGTGAGAAGAGGTTTGCCCGCAGTGACCATTTAGGCAAACACCTGAAGATCCACCGGGGCCAGCCCTGCAGCCCGCGGGCACCTCAGGGGGGCAGCAGGGCGTAATTCCTGCTGCTCATCCCTGCCGGGAGGTCCCAGAGAGCCAGGCAAGGAGAGCAGAAACCACTAATGGAGAGGGGGAAATGACTCTTTGCCAAGTTATAGGAGACCCTGTGTTATCCCTCTGTCCAAGGATGACAATGTTCGTGGCCTGTTTCTGGTACTTCTGTCCCTCTCTGAAACACACGTGGTGGAAACTGGAGTTAATTCGGGGTGACGGGGTGTGTGTGTGTGTGTGTTTAGGGGAGTGGGGTTGGGGTCAGGACAACTTGGCAAGGTTTGCACACTTTGAGAGAGAGCTGAGTATGTCCAGCCCAGGGAAACTGTGGCTGCCCCATCCCTGGAAGTGTCCAAGGCCAGGTTGGACGGGGCTTGGAGCAACCTGGGCTGGTGGAAGGTG